>CM042813.1:23698001-24298001 GCA_009982885.2 Hyles vespertilio
GAAGATGTCGACAGTGTAGAAGTACAACAATTTATATGTGTAAAAAATGTCAAGTACATCTTCATGCTGATTGTTTTAAAATATTTCACTCACGCTAATACGCTAGCGTTGTTAGACTTGCCTGTAAAATTGAAGTTCAGTAATCCCAACGTTCCTTAGACGCAACATTTTGCGGAATGTAAAATAATTAATCAATATTTTTTTTAACTATAATTTGCTCTTTTTGGATGTATTTATAAACGTAATAAACAATTAAACCAATAAATATGTTATTTTGTACCCTTGGGAATTAATGGGTGTAAATGTGTTTGTTAAATTTAATGGATCTTAATACGAGGTGTCCTAAACTGAAAATAAGTGATAAAATGTAAGTAAAACAATTATCTTCTAATATGAGATACATTGATAGAGTAAATAATGTATGTTATTCGCTTGTGCTTTTGCTGTTGCCTAAAATATGATTATTAAAAAAAATCTTAATTACTGTAAGTGAAGAATGTATAAATGGTCCTGTGATACCAAATCTATTAATATGGGAAATTGTATCATTTAAAACAAGTTTTAAATTAAATCATATAATTTGCACTCCGTACGCCTTGTTCACTCGTCGACAAAACTGCGCGTAGAAATCAAGAGATGAACAACATAAAATTAAAAATAATTGTGAATCTCAATATTAAAATCTTATTTATTAATTACAAAAAGTGGTTCGAGTAATTAAGCGTCTCGTCTCAGGTTATCCGAAGCATCGTGTTAGCGGGCGTGGTGTTTAAGCGTCGATTAAGCAATTACGTCGGCCTGGCTCATCCATCATGCGAACGTGGGAGCTGGTGCCGCTGTTCCCATGCGTGTCCCTGTATCGACTCTAATTTATTGCTTATTAATTAGCTGGGAGCTGCGAATTTTATTTGCGCGTCAAACTACTTTTTTTGTTGGTTGCGGTTTGAGTTGGATGTACGGAGGAGGAGGATCGACGGCAGTAAACATTTTTACTTTTTAAAATACATTGCTGCAAAGGATCATGTAATTCGCTTGATTTGTGATCAATACCTTTATTTCTATCTAGCGTTACCGATAAAGCTTTTCCGTTTAATCAAATTATACAGTAACTACCAGTGAGAATTGGTAGTATGAAGTCTAAACAAAGTGGGGTAGCAGAAAAATTGTGATTTGAGATATTCTGGTAATTTATGAAATACGGAATTCGACTGTTAAGTCGTAATTACATGTGTTTGAGAATTCAAATTGATTAAATATGTCTTATATGCTATTCACTATTGTGCAGTAATAGCGGTCTTCAATTATAGTCAGAAACGCCACTGACCATAGGAATTGGGCCATCGTTGGAATCTTAAACAAAATTGCAAAAAAATCCTTCTTCAACATTAGCGACATGACTAAACGTCTTTCCTTTAATGGTAGCACGCGAAGATACTACAAGAAGGAGCGAAACATACTTCATACGATAGCATCTAATCTCTATTCCGGGAGCGCGGCGCGTGCGCATGCGCGATCCACGATATGCTTGTATTAACCCTGTTCAAGACCTTGTAGTAAAGACTTTGTTTTGTATGGGATATTAATATCTGAGGATCGATAAACACGTATTTGGTGAGTTATCACCAACAACGGAGGAGGTAGAGAGTAACAAACCTCTGAAAATTTAGCGAATAAAATGTAAATATCAATATGTAATCTTACGCATTGTTTAATATACAAAGGCGTAATTTTTATTTCTTAATTCGATTTTTGACGGCTCAATGCACTCCTGCCCATTCAGTCGATTTCTTACCGAATTTTACCAACAAAGAACCTCAATAATGTATTTTTTCAATGACGGAGAACTTCAGGTAATTTTTATATTGCGGACTGCAAAACACGTCATTTTAATTGTTAAGCAGTTAAGCTCGCTTCCCATACTGCGTGATACAGGCAGACACGTATTTATGCAATTAACGTTTCATAAGAATAATAATGAACAATGTAGAAATATTCAATATTATTTTGCTACGGCCGGTAGCAGGGTTAATCACTGTACGTTTATCATTATACAAGTAAAACATTGTCAACAATTTACGTTTTTAAAATACCCGGTAGCTGTGGGTTTTGCATAGTTTAACGCTTGGTAGTTATGTACTTTTTAGGTGGGTTCGTGACACTGCTGTTAGCTGTATAAAAATGTATTGTGCATTTTTTATCTTCTGTTTTGTTGTCTTTTGATCACTTGTATTGTGTTGAAGCAAAGAAATAAATGGGAAATCTCTTAACTATATTAGATACGTGTAAAATGTTCTACAAAACACTATCAGTTTACGCTACTTTATTTAGGAGCAATAAATTTCAATGTTACATAACGCCCCATTTATACCACCAGTAGTATACCACCATGAGTAGGCCAATATGACTCATTATTATTTTAAATGCAAGTAAATCAATTTTGTTTCATCCATTTTTATCAACCTCTTTATACATTGTCTTTCTTCCAACACATTTCCATTATTACGAAATTCTGTGTCAGTCAATATTCGTCCCACTGCAGGGTACGGGCACCTCTTCAATCGAGAGTACGATTAAGAGTGGTTACGCCATGTCTGTCTTACGCAATACGCAACACAATTCCTATTAAGTTACAAGGAAGAGTGGTGAGTAGGTCAGTATACCACGGGTGCAGATGGTAAGCGCACCGCAGCGACCGCAGCCCTACCGCCATCGCCGCCGTTTCTCGATTGTCTACTTAATGATGTTATTGTTCCGCTCCATCGACGTGAGAGCTCGTGGGACTCTGCTCGTCATTATGCAAATTGTGTTTGGAAACCTTTGTGATACACTTTTTATAGAGGTGGAGGTATGGACCTTAATGAGAAGTTTAATGAGAATTGGTGTATGACGTCTTGGAATCTCTGACTCAACATGTCTTGTATCGTGGGTATCAGACACTACTAGAGATTTTTCGGTCTCGCAAATATTTGTCTTGGTTCCCCGAGATCGAGCCTGTGGCCTCTAGTTTGGCTGTTAAATGAAGATGAGTTATAACAGCGGTCGGCAACTTTTTGGCAGACAAAGGCCATAAGGTGGTTAAATAAACTAAAGGTGGACTACACTTGTATATATGCCTACGTATATTTAGCAGTATTAGTATTCATTTTATTATTAATGAATTTACAAAACATTCGTCGCGTGTTGCCGTCTGCCAACCGGTGCTGTAATACTTTGGAGTACATAATAAGTAATCCAACGAATTATTTTTTTGTCTCATAAATCATCGTTGTCTAGGGAATCTGACACAATACAAAATAGTATAGTAGGGTCAGAACTATGTGACTGTTTGTGTTTAATTTATTTCCTAAGTCAGTTCTTATACCTTAAACCCTCTCGTAATAAGATGACTGAAGTTTTTCCCTTTTGGAAGAAACCAATCTGTCAATAGAGGTTATACGTAGTCACTGAGATTCAAGATGCACAATCAGTCACGCGAATAAATTGGAGACGTCCAAAGAATTATACAGTTAGCGTTATTTACTGCGCTTCTGGATGCCACGGCTCATTGTGGGAAACAATTATACCGCGCAAAACTCATACGCTGGTAGCTTACTACATAACGTTTTCACGTGTTAGATTACTAACAAGATATGTGAAGAGACACTTATGATTCAGTTATGATTAGCTTTTGTTTTCTTATTGTTGTGAATTGCATTAATATCAGTTTATATCATTATAAATGGTTTATTAAGATCCATAGGACCGCATTTTTGTATTAAATAATGGTGGAGAATTGATATAATTTTTTTTATTTTAAGTTTCTGTACACAGATGTTGTGAATATGGGATACACAGGAATAGTTATAATAGCTTAAAAAACCCAGGTTATAATAAAATAAAATAATATTTCACTATTATCCTAGTTTTGGAAGGACTCAATCTGCACGATTTTTCACCGCGTCATCAATGACTAATTTAATACTTTATTCATTTTCACTGGTAGAGTCAAATGTAGATTTGAATACTTAGTAAATGGGCCGATCTGAGCTGTATAGTCTCACAATATACCGAAGCGAAAAAGCTAAAGGTATTTTTGTTAGTTAACAATTTTCGATTGTCAAATCCGTTATTTACAAAAGCGGGTTTCTTTGTTTTCTTGAGGGTTATGACTGTTTAAGAGTAAATGGATGGTTTTAGTGCGGCTGAGATTGCAACAACGCTTGAGGGCGAGATTTGTACCACATGAAATATAGTAAATTATGCCCGCGGTGCCACTTTATTTCTGACGCCATGGGTGGTCTTGCACCCGTGCTATCCTCACACTGCCACTGATGGTAAAAACTTCGTAAACCGATTGCGTGATAAAAAATAATAACTAACTCTTATATGCACACGCATTCATAACACTACCACAACCGGAATGACACTTCCAACAATACATCATAAACCTACAAATATGTGAAAATTATCGAAAAAACAGGAAACAATGAGATATTAGCGCTTAGTCTTCGTAAGCAATATTTTAGTCGTAAAAGCTATTGGGAGCGTGTGATCAGTGGCACCGGAGTCACATCTAACAACTTATTTAAAGATAGCTGAGCTGGCTAACCGTCTGTAATTGTGTTGCGCCACGCAGCATTGTTAGCTCCAATCTCCGGATTCACGCCAGCAAGTCCGGTCTTTGTTGGCAAATGTTTATTGTACAGCTGTATCCTGAGTTTTTTGTTTGAATTGATTTGCGTAAGGTTTTAATGGTTGATGTTGATTTCTTTGTAGTTAAACTATTTGCTGCGTTTAATATATTACGAATACTCGTAATATATTGATACATACGTAATAGATAAGTTTGTGGCTCTCTGGCCCGGTGGCCAAAGTGGAAACAACGACGTCATTTGGAATTGACAATTTACCTGCCACTCACTGACATAACCGCCATTGGTTGTTTATTCAATGTATTTATTTTTCCTGCATTATTAAAAATTAGTGAAAAATGCCGAAAACTTTAAAAAGTGACGCTAGGAATGTTAGACTCCGGGTATTCAATTTTACAAAGGAAGAAAAGCGTCTTCAGACACTAAAAATACCCTTCGAAAAATTGTATCAACGCGTAGCTGGCGCCAAAGGCTGGTGTTGTCAGCTTTTTAAAATAAATTCCACGTAAACAGAATTTTGTACGTACTAGTAGAATAGGTGTAAGTACATATCATAAACTAAAATGTATCGTTACGTGCGTGGTGGCCTTGACTGGTAATGAGATTTAGCATTTGGCGATGATGGCAAATTTTTTTTAAATTTTAACATGGACTAGCTAACTTAATGTATATGTTACTATTATGTATTTCATCCTACACAGTTTTGACGTCATAGTAACATACATTCTCAAATACAGTAGGAGACATCATGACATGGGAAGCTTGTGTAACATCTAAATGAGTATTATCTATAGACCATTGGTACTAAACGCTCTATAATAGCCTATAATAAGCGCTCGTGTAATTATGTTTGTACATTAGACATTAGCGTCAATGTAAAAATAGTTATTGGTGTGTTAAGAATAGGGGAAGCTGTCAGGTCTGAACACCGGTAGTGATATATCAGATTTTAGTTGATTTGTTTTTCGTAAGATTGTGTAATGTTTTTTTGTTGCGAGGTAAAGATATTATGCTGGTGGTGTGCAACTGTATTCACCTACATAAATAATGGTTAATATTTGTATGTTTAGCCCTTTACGCAAAACCATTGATTATTATGAAAATATGGTTGAGTGATCTACAAACGTCCACGATGGTGAGTCACCCAAAATATATTTAAATAAATATATTTTACTATCCAATAATTCTTAACACTTTACGAGCATATTAGCATTAGCAGCTATTGCAAGGCTTGTCGAGTAAATTTAATAAAATAAATATACCCAACAGTCACATTTCAAACCCACACTAAGTTCGAGTCTTGTGTCGTGGATATCAGGAACTACGAAAGACTTTCGCTCTCACAAACACCCAGACCCGAAAAAAATTACCTGTGGATCACACAAATATCACACTCGAACTTGCAACCTCACGTTTCACAGCCGGCCTCTCACAAACTGCTTCACCGAGCCTGTTGAGTAATAGTAAAGAGCATACTACTATATACCTGTATAAGGTTTGATTGGTGTTCCTATGCGCGGCGGCGTCAGCGCTCTCGATGAGGTGCGCGAGCGCGCGCGCCTGCTCGCCCAGCGTGAGCAGCTCCAGCTCCTCGCGCCCCACCTTGTACTGCAGCTCCGCTTGCTGGATGCGCGTGTCGATGTTGCTGAGGAGTAGCAGGGTTTGTCAGGATTTGTGTGGAGTGAGGAAGTTTCGTGAAGTTCCAATGGAAACCTGACCAAGCGAACTACTTTTCGAAATGTTTAGTTCTTGGAGACAGGATGTTGATATATTTATTTTATTGCATCAGAAATGTGTAAGCTGCCAGCTAAATTGGACGCTACCTCTGACATATAGATAAACCGTCGTATCAGAAAAGCGATACATTTGGTACCTCTTCAGAGCGATTGCCCATGAACCTTCAATTTTCTTCTCGTTTAATACCCTAGTATTTTGATTACCATGGGCCAGTACACCTTCTATCAGATTTGCCGACTCATCTGCCTTTCCTATATCACAAGTAGTCCAGTACTTACTCAGTGACATGCGTCTTCTCCAGCCTCCTCCTAAGCTCCTGTATGTTAGCCCGCCTGGTCTCCAGGTCGCTCCTCACAGCAGCTGCTCGTTCTTCCAGGGCCCTCCTCTCCTCGGGCGACAGCGCCGGGCCCTCGTCGTGTGAGCTAGCGCGGGAGGCGGTCGGGGAACCCTGCGCCGCCAGACGAGCTGCACTTAGTGATGCGCTTAGCTGCTTCTTGAGGCTGGGTGAGTGGATTATAGCATAATTGTAATTATTAAAATTCCAATGCGTGTGTATATAAAATGAGATTAGCGAGCGTATGAGGAGAGTGGTTTTAAATTAACACAGCTGATGAGTATGGTTGTAAGTTAGATGCATAATTTAATTCGATAGAGTTTTTAATCGTATGTTTTACAGCTAATTTATATACCTTTTTCAATATGAAAAATCATATTTTTAGAAGTCTTGAGAAAAACACACAGCATCTTAATCTTTTTAGATCACCTCGCACTTAATCAAATGTGCCAAAATCAAGTTCAATTTAATTACTAAAGAGATCCTAGTTCTACAATTAAGACCATGATTTTCTTACTTCTGTATAAGCGTATCTTTGTCGCTGAGTGCGTTCCTCAGCGCGTCGAGTTCGCGTGTGACATCACGCGGGCCCGCGCTGCGTCGCCGCGACCCCGCCAGCGACACCTCGATACTCGCCATCTATGCATACCACACATATCACATATACATAAATACACACGATTGTATCCTTGATACGGTGGAAAAAATGACGATTGGACCATCCACAGTTTATTACTTTTAAAATGTGTTGATCGACTTTCCAATCATCTTTATTATTTCAACTACAATAAATTTATTGTTTTACGTAGGTCACAGATTTCCACACGATCTGGTAGAAGTGAAGTGTATCTAGTAACTTTCAGCTATATCTACTACGTCAAAGGGGGATGTTTGCTATTTGCTTTGTAACGCCCAAATTCTAGTTCCAAGCAACTGATTATAAGCTTTTAAAGATGAAAAATTCACTTTAGACCCAACCAAACCAACAACCCAACCACCCACTCAAAGAATCAAATGCAGAACCCTACAATTCATTTCTCACACAAGCTACTAGACAAAAGAGGCGACTCATCAGTTACGTTTAATCGCAAATCGATCAGTGTCTACACGTACGTGTAATTTTCAATGTTAAGAGACACCTGTGAGGTGTCAACTTTACTCCGGCCCTACGACACAAGATTAATGCATTCAAGTCTGGCATTATATCGTTAATATTTTATAGCCGCATAAACTTGGGGAATCTTGAGATTGGGAGATGTAGACGTTCAAAATGAAGACAGTTATATGAGTTACGTTTGGAATGTTGGCCGTAAAAGTTTAAATCTTAGCTATTTTATGTTATACTTGTAGTACAAACTGTCTCATAAAATATAAGCTACGAATCGAAAGTGTCTACTTAATATTGCTGTGATTTTAGTATATTCTTCAAAACTGGCTTTAAGTCAAGCAACAGTGTAAATGCACGGTTGTGTTCCGGAAATAGCAGCCAGAGTGTCTCAGAATGGTTAGCGCAGTGGAATGCCAAGCACTGCTTTATAATTCACGGTATTGTTTGATGTTGCAACTGTGCATGAGCGGTGGTATCGCTTACCATGGCTCAGGCGAATGGCATTCTCATTTCGCCATTCATTGCTGTAAAAATACCTCCTATAGATATACGGCCTTAATTGAATTATAATTACATTTTAATTAATTTAATTAAAATATGTCAGACTTTACTTTTTGATAAAGTTATTGAATCGCTTAAGAATATTTCCATAACTTTTCTCTTAAACTCGAGATCCAAAGACGACGAAAATTCGAGCGGAAAATTGGGACGAGGAGCAAATATGCTGCCCGGTGTGTGACCTGTTACATCTGCTTGTAAACGCATTTATTGATTAGTTAAATCGTCAAAAAGAGACAGACGGTAGCTGTATGATGTTTTTGTATAGAGAGGAAATGAATTTTGAAGATATCTCCAGTTGATTACCCCTCTCTATGTCTTACATTATCGTCCTAGCCTCTGACTAATGACATAATTTAATCTGCCGCCGCGACATGACATGTCAACACATTACCACAGATTAAAAAACCAGCCGCCATTGGCGCGGTAATGACGCTGCGCTCACGAGCCGCTCATAAAAACGAAGCGCTTAACCATAGACTATGATGTCAGATGATTTATACTCGATGGTCAGCTGTCGCTCAGTTTCTCGCTGCAACTTGTCTATTATTAGATTATTTATGGTGTAGAAAATAGCTTTTGATCGATTAATTAATGTTGCCGTATAATTTCAAATTATAGGCGATGCGTGATGATATTTTAAATTATGCATATCGTTAGAGATAAAGTGCTTTTAAATGAACGGAAATTAAGATGCAAAATTATAGTGATGGTAATCAAAGGACAGTGTGTTTAATGAGAATGAAAAACAAGATGGTTACTGCGGTTCAGAAGGCAAGAAATCTGTAATTTATTTGGTCATACAGAAGTAAAATGCAAATAGATCAAAGATTTATTTACCTAGTTAAGTAATTAGGTTCCTCTAACTATTCAATACATTTATAATCAAAGTATGACATATTAAGTGCTTAGTAACATCCTGGAAAGTGTTATACTTAAAAGATCGCTCTAATTCGTATCCGAATTGAAAAAAAAACTAGATGCCGGTATGTTGGATGCAAGGTAAAATATTCTGCTTCAGGATTGAAAAGTAAACCACATTGCTTGCTTGGAAGATCGAAAAAATAAGTAATGGCGCGTAGGATTTTCAGCGGGTGGTTTGAAAGATGACTTCTGAACACGATGGTGGAAAACCTGTCATAGTGGCCACACGCAAGAGTATCACTTCTCTGTACCAGTCCTTCTTTATGCGGTAACCTGCCGCCTATTATAACCATGTCTAGTTTTAAGTGTTTTATAATTCTTTATTTTTCATTTTTGTGTATAGTACAGTATACTATACTGGGTATATCAAGACTGCTACGGAAAACGAAGCCGGGTGGTAGTTTTAGTGAGTACAAACACAATGCAACTAAAATTTTCGCAAAAACACGCGATATTTTTTTATGATTTTTCAAATATCGTAATTTTTGAATGGTAAATCCATAGTTTTTGCTAAAATAATTTAAACTCTTTTATACCTTAGAGTCCTTATAAATAAAAGGCTAGTAATATACACTATTATTTTAGGGAAAAAATGAATTTACCATCCAAATACGACCATAGGAAAAAAATTACAACATTTTCTGCTGCAATGTGTCTGAAGTCACTATAACTACCACACGGCTTCGTTTTCGGTAGCAGTCTTGAGATACCCTGTATAATACAATAAATAAATAACTAGAAGTCCCTGATTATTGAATGAGATAAAATAATCTGTGCATCTTTCTCTCTCGGGGACCCCTGTACATTATATTTGGGTTGCAATGCGTTTGCTATAAAGCGCAGTGTAGTCACTATGACTTATCAAAGCAATAAAATATAAACCTTGAAAAATATCTTTAAAACCCACGGACCAGATGTGGGTATATTAAATCAAACATTATAATCTACATAGTTGTTTATTTACATGAAGTCTCCCTGTGAGGAAGTAGTGAGTGGTACGTGTTCCGAGCACGCTCCGTTGCGCACCGCTTCACTTCAACCGAACCTTCCGACAAAACTTATGAACTGACTCACCTACTGTGTTATTCTATTAAATATTTGTACTATGGGTATACGGAATCTCTGTTGGATTAATTTGTAATTTTGAAATTATTACTAGCTATAAAGTCATCAATTTTTCACACATTGTCTCAGTTTTCAGTTAATAGTGGATTCTTTATAATTTGACCACAAGAATGTTTAAGTTAAGAGATGAAACTTCAATTAGGAAAAATATCCTCTTTTGGTAGTCGATCAGAAACGTAACATTCTTTACAACATATATGTCGACACACGCCATCAGCGCTGTTATGTACACTGAGAACCGACATTTTGATAAAAAATGATGTTACAAGCACAGTTATTACGAAACGTTTGTGCTCGAGCCGTAAGTATTTTTGTACAAAAAGCAAACATATGTCGGACAGGAACCGAGACACATATACGTTGCAATGTGGCAAAAATGTTACAACTACGAATTCAACATTAAATAAATTCCCAGCATGCCAATAGTATTGCGGGGTCACTACCATGGACGCGTTTCTCACGTGCGTCGCGAACGAAACTCACGCCGCTCGATCGAGATAATCAGTCGGCATTATCGAGTTCCCAACTATTGTGTTCTAATTTTATCTTGCGGTTGTTTGCGCGCCCTTTTTTCTCACGCGCAATCTGATTATGTTACGAGGTACAGGAATAAGAATAGTGGCACTAACGGTCTGTCCACACACTGACTTTCTAATCCGAATGTCGGTTCATATGGATAGTTTTAATTGCAGCTTCTAGAAAGTGCTCCACCAAGCAAATATGGTATTAAATATTAAAATTTCGAGTTGTGTGTTGATATTTCATTTTTTGATTCAAAACGTACATCCATCGTGTTTTTAAACAGTTTATTAGTTTCATATCACAAATGTTTTTTATAGCCTAGAAATCCAACTCTGGCTGCACGGCATGCCCAAGGAATACATTGGTACTGACAGATTGAGATACACTGTATTTAATATACATTGACTGCACTATAAACGGACTAATTTTAAACTAATCCATTTCTGAATTTCGGTACTATAATTGACCATTTAAAACGCTGTTTAAAATTGAATTTTACCAGCATCATAAATAATTTTACGAAGCCATCTAGTACAGATAAAATTAATGCACTCAAGATGCATAACAGTAACAAATAAGGTTGAGTATAGAGACGTTATATTATGAATAGATAATGACGTTAATGCGGAGGCACGACCGTTGACCCTGGCCGACCTGTAGGAACTGGTCCCGCATTCCCGCGCCAATACCTCGCACACCGCGCTGTTGCGTAATCCACGCCTGCTTTTCACACGTTTCATTATGTATCATAATTATTAAAAACATGCATACATAAACTCACGCCTTTTTCCCATAAAGGGTAGGCAGAGGTTCATAGTTGGTGGGTAGGCCAGGACACCCACATGTTGCGTACTAAGATGTGATAGGTGGTGAGGCTATCGCTATAAAACACTCAATAGTCATACTTAGTTCTGATCCGATAGATAGAAAGTCTTTTGTGGACATTGTCAGCTCGTTGCAGTCCACTGCTGGACATAGGCCCCTCCCAAGGTACACTACAGAGCCCAGTCTGCTTTATGCATCCAGTCTTTTGTATTAGGTATCAGACAATACAAGAGTTTTCTAGACCTGAAACAATGATTGAGGTTCACTCAAAGTCTCAATGTGGGATGAAACCCGCGGATTTTCCTTTTACTATCGCCTAAACTAAGACACTACATAGGCTGGTATTTGTCACGTCGTTGTTTTTTCTAACACAAGAAAATCTGTTAAGCTTCCTTTCAGATACCCCGGGAGGGAACCGGAAAGTATTTCCAGTGTTATGTCTGTATCACCGGTCTATTAGTCCACGCTTGCTTATGTTCAAGCTTGGGTAGGTTCTTGTCTAAATACATACGCCGTTATAAATATTCTCAAATACAACAAGATATGTGTCTAGAAGATAATGTAACCGAAACTACAATGATAACTACATTCACAACTTTAAAGTAAAAAATATGACTCCACCACAGAATTATTTTTCTTTAACTTGGAAACTGACTGTACCTGGTAGTGCTAGCTATTAATGGACTAGGATGGGTGGTAAGAAGGAGGATTTAAAGATTATTGACCATCTGGCATTTGTAAATAGAAAAACATCTTGAACCGGACTAATTTACATTAGTACAGATTCATGCATACTAAGTATGTCGGCACTTGTCGCATTCGGTATTAACATCTCGTTATCAGATCAAAGCAAATTGCTTGAGCACATTGAAATTGAGCACGTTGACGTGGAATTTAACTCTTTTAAGGTTAGTTTACGTTAAAAGAAAATATTCTTTACATTTCTATAATTCCTTGTAAGTAGATTGAAGAACGACAAAAGTATTTAATTAGATATATACATAAAACTCACACCTTTTTCCCAGAAGACGTAGGCAGAGGAGCTACCAGGACACCAATTTTCCAATATCACATCAATGGCGTCATTAAGGCAAGAAGTATTTTATTTTCAATGTAAAATAGTTTTGTAACTACAAACCATATTCTAATAAAAAATTCAATAAATAAATTATTATACTGTCAAATAGTTTCTCAGCATAATTACTATAATATAGATGTTCACCAAAAAATTGTCTTTCATTCTGCATTCAGTCTATGAATTCAAAGACCAACCGATATTTTCTCTCCTCTCATCTATCTGTTCCATATTAAAAACCTACCAAAAACAGAACAATTTCTAATTTGATTTCTTAGGTTTACGCGAATGTTACTCATTAGAATAAAACTATTATCGGGAAGTCAAAAATAAAAATTAAACCAAATCTGCGATAAAATCCGTAAATAATAGTTTTAATTCAATGTTCATAATTATTTAGCAAATATTCCTATTTCATTCCTTCAATGCAACTATGCCACATAAAAACTTTACCGCCAAGATAATCAGATTTGCTAGATTATCTTCCAGGGCATGAAAGCCCTGCAAGCTCCAAGCATGCGAATAAGCGGGTATTTATAAAAAGCGCAACAAAAACGCGAAACCGATACGACGGCTTTACAGAATTGCGTATAATCGGCGCGGGATAAAAAGCCGCCGCGGCTTGATCCCCGGCTTGGCAACAAATTGTATTATTGAAAAGCCGCGCCGCCCGCCAACAGACGCGCAGATATACGACATACACAGATATATGAAAACAGTATGACAGGGGAAACTGGGAATGTTTTAGAAACAACGTTTATTCAGGCACGCTTTGGGAGAGGCAATTTGTTATTTACTAAGGAAAATCAAAAGTTTAGTGCAATTTATGCATTACCATTTGGTAGTGTTTTTAAAATTATGATGAAAGTAGAAAAAAATACTTTACGTTTTATTTTTGCACATGTAAAAAACCATTGAAATGGACGGAAAATTGTGGAGTGTTAGCCACAACAGAAAACCTCTATATGTTTAAACATAGTTAATATCTCTGTTTATGAATCCTAATAACTGCACCTTAACTACATAAACACCCCTAATATATAGGCCACGATAACCAATCAAATGTATTCAATTATATACATTTCTTCATCGCTTTGAATTTCTTCATGATTCACATTCGAGGTCTCTTAGGTCATCGGAGAATGTATCATCGTCCTACATAACTTCAATTAAATGCGTGCTACCTCGAGATTCCGTTGCTGGGTTTCATATTCAATTATCGATATCCGCCGCTAGAGGGCCCACCAACCCCTACGCCTACGCAAGTTCGGCTATTTTTGGATAACCCGAAGTCCTCCAACCAATAAAAAACGGTGTGGAGGGGCCTGGCGGGGAACAAGGCGCTAACGGACTAGAAGTCAAAAAGTTGCCAGAACCGATTCTCCAGCGTTTGTCCGGGCATGCAAAATCCAAAACCGTTACTAGATATTTTATCGCAAGTTTTAATTTCGCTCAAGAATTCGAATATCCTGTGTTTTCGACTGCCAGGGACCTATATTGCTGAAACCGGACTGGAATTGGCGAAGGTGATGAACCCGAAGGCTACGGTGAGTGATAGTTGAATAAGTGCCCAGTTCTGGAACGCCGTTGTAGCGCGTATTTATTGAAATTAGGTAGAAGGTTCTCCCATCGGCAGCTGCCAACCAGCTGAACATCTTGTCCAGCCTCATCGCTGGTACAGAGAACTTAAGGCTGAAAATCCCCGCGCATTCCACTTCCTTCACAGAGAGATCTTTCACCGTACAAGCTGCCAGGTTGTGGAATGCTTTGCCAGTAACGGTGAGACGAGCTCAAACTCTGCCCATCTTCAAAAATATGGTTAAAGAACACTACTTACAGGTTCTATGAGGATATTGGAGTTGTTCACATTTTACTTTGTTTGTATATATATATATATATATATATATATATATTTAGGTGTATATATTATGTGTATTTGTATGTTTATTCAACATATATATGTATGTATGTATGTTTATTTATAAAATTAACAATATTATAAATTGTAATACTCGTACACCCGAAGCCCCAACTTTCGTTCTTTTCGTTTATCCATCCCATGGTTGTCTGGCAGAGATTGCTTCAAGCAATAAGACCGCCACTTGTGCATATATTTAATTTCATTTAGTTTTGTCTTTTTATGTATATGGTGTACAATAAAGTGTTAAATAAAATAATAATAATACATTACACTCATCAATCACTAGGTAATACAAACTATCGTAATTACACTTATCATACTGCCCCTCTCTGCACTGTGTCCATCATAATATACTGACTCCACAGATCGGTTATCATTATATTGCGACAATTCTCTTGAATCCTCCATTCCTTTCTCACACCACCTTTGTATATACGAGTGAAAGAGACGGAAGACACAGATATCATCACTCCTCAGAACTGATGGTGATAAAAGTATGGAACGCGAGGCAGTAACTCACTCGATGATTACAGAAACAGAGTATAAATATCTTATTTTACGGCGACTGGTGGAGTATAAAGTATCGGTTATGGAGCGAGGTCTAAAAATATTCGCGACGCGAAGACACTTCGAGACTTGTACATCTGTGAGCTCGCTTAGATCTGATTATTGGTTATGGGACTTAAAGATCGAGAATTTTATTGTAAATATTGGTTGTGCTAACATACTAAGTAATAATGCTTGGATCCTATATTTAATCTTCAGATTAAAATAATTTCTTCAAAATTGTCGACTTGTTTGAAAAACCTCTTTTAATAGATTTCTGGACGTTATTTATTTCTTAGTAGTGGTTGTAATAGTAGGTTAGACGCCGGGTATGAAACAAGGGGCTGCGGGTATAATTCCCGCATTAAGACAAATGTCTCTCGAAGTTTCTCATACCGTCGACAGAAGACTTGAAGCTTCGTGTGGGGTCGGAACTATGTATTTGACTGTTGGGTGTTTTTATTTATTGATTAAAATCGTATTTCTTTTCTTTACTTTCTATTTACACTTTATATCAATATTCGAATGGATGGACAAATTCCACAACCAGCGAATTTGATAATCTTACTCACTCTACAAAATGCAGTATTGCTTTATATTTTGCGAGAGACAGTACTATTTAGTCGAGCTTGGCCATTCATACAGCAGTCTTAGTTGTAACGTCGCTCTACCACTTTAGATGAAATACTCAAACACTTTAAAATCATGAAAATAGTGGGAGCGGTGGAGTGTAGGATTATTACGCTTCCGGGAAATGGTAATTTATATAAGAAATCATCAATCTAGACAAGCAGGTTAATCTTGAAACGAATACGCGGAAGTTTATCGGATTATATGAATATAAAATATGGTCCTCGTATATTTTTAATTAAAATCCCCCTTAATCTACAGATATCTGGCCAGGTTATTTAATACACATACTTTTATAATTCAAAAGTTACATACAATGTTTATAAAACGAATCACAAACTCATGTTTGCACTCTGTGTAAACATAATAAAGTGAGATGCGCGCGTTTATGTCTTTTGTATGGCGCTACGAACTTGATGGTGTTCTTGACACCGGGTATGAAAATTAGAAGCATAAAATAAGATTGTGTGTTATAACACCAGTGTCCAAGTAAATTGTTTAAAGAAATCAGTATGTTTACACATTTATTATAATATTATAATTTGTAGTATTTTTAAATATTATCATATCTTAGTTTATCTAAGTTCATAACTTCCAAGGCACACTGGTATAATAGAAAGTAGCGAGCTATATCAGACACCCTTGGTTATCTTTCTATTCGAAATATGAACACTAGATATAATAAAACAAGGTCAGTCTTAAACCTGGAATCGTACCCATGACACCAGCATACCAGTGAAAAAATGTGACCAAATACGCAGCGAGACCCTCATTAAAACGGAAGCCTAATTAAAAATAATTACACATATACTTTCGCGATATTAAATGTGTATTTAAAATTATTACTTTTGCATTTAAAGTAATTTCAAATGATACTGCGTCGAGTTGATTATAAGGAAATTATGTTTTAATGTTACATCTTCAGTATATATATTGATGTAATTTATATAACAACCTATCAGACGTCAAATGACTACTATAAGTGTACGACTTATAAAATACTTTCGGCTGTATTCAAAGACAGTTTGTAAGCCTATTTTAGTCACTGGATGTTTAGGTTGCCGGCCCTCTCTTTTTTTTGCCAGTTCCATTCATTTTGGCCAGATTTGGCCAGATCACGTCCCACGCTACGTTTATACTTTATCCATTAAACTTTCGGGTGTAGAACAAGACGATTAATTATTATTATTATTTAATGCTGTATACACATATATAAACGTGGACTAAATGCCTGAGGAATTATGTGCTAGTCAACGTTTGGGTGCAGAGAAAGAGAGCATGGTAGGCACATAAAATAAAACTGAACAGTATCTTAAATTTAATTAATAAATATCACTATATAAAGACATTTATATATATACATACTTATATAAATATATGAATTTTAAATATAAATAAATATAGCATATAAGTAATATAATGCAAATGGAAAGTAATAAATACACACTAAAGTCATTAATGTTTGACTAATGCCCGGGACAGAACATCTGAAGCTGCGTAGATCAGAAAATGGGTGAAAGCGTTTTTTCGTATGCTTCGTTTAATGTGACCGCCAACCTGCCTGCCCAGCGTGGCAATAAGGACATCACCTCCAAATGACAGGCACACCAAATAAACGGCCCCGGGTTCTACATCATACAATAGCAATTCACTTGGATTTTTTAGGTTACCATAAAACAAATGCTTATATTTTCAATTAATAATTAAATATCCGTCTAATCTTTAATTAACTTTCGTAAAATCCTTAATTAGCACGTTATATAATTGTCTGGTTCTAGCTAAGCTGATACAATTATCGCGTGTTATGTAAACAGTGGCGGCGCGTGCTGGTTCACTGACCTTGGCCTCCAGATTCTCGAGGTTGACGACTCCGCCCGCACCCCCGCCGCCACCTCCGCCCGCCTCCAGCGTTTGCTGAAACAACATATTACATTAGTGATCGTACAATGCGGATTACCTTACGTTAATTAGTTATAAAGACACAAGGACTTGTTATATGTAGGTCGAAGTACGGAAGTATAACTTGGAATTGATTAGCATGATTTGTTTGTCTTAGTAAAATAATATTAACATTATCACAGCACGCATTTTCATCCCTAATCACTGGTGATTTGGGTCTTGAGTCTCGCCATTGAAGAGTCAATGATTTTTTAAAGATATGTTTGTAATTAAATTTGTCTTTTTTATAAAACATGATTTTGTATGTACTAAATATAGTATACAATTTAACTAACAACTGACACTACCACTGTACTAAGTTTTGTCTCGTCTTTTCGAAAATAAATAACTATTTGTAGATTATACAAAAATAAGTGTGGGAATTCAACCCACAGCGTCCAATTTTACAATCTTAGCAGACTTGCAATATTTTACCTATTATCACTATATTTAGGTGCACTATAAAATAAATTACACACTGCGAGGCGCGGAGATTTTATAATGGTTGTTTATGTAAATTATTTAAGTGTTTTATTACCTATTCAGCATACAAAAAGGGATCAAAGCTGTCATCACTGATCCCCATAATTCTATCTACGCCAGGTTGTGTACGCCCCTTGCTTGGTATCTTTTAATATTATAAAATATAACTTTGAACAACAGATTTTAATACTATAGAGCCCAGTATATAATTATTTTTAAAGATTCTACTAGAATATAGATGTAATCGCCATTATTAGATAATAATAACGCCGTCTGGTTGCTTATTTTTCTCTCTATAGTGATAAAGAACAATTTAGGCTTCAAACAGAGCAGGATTTTCGTAACACTGACTTCCCCAGTTAGGCTTTTGTGTTTCCAATAAAAAAATATTGCAAAATACAAATATAAACATGCACTTGTATCCCCAATAAGGAAAACACAAGTGCAATTCGTGCCACCCAAAATTCACCTAATGTAATTCCGTCGATTTCAATGCAAAAACCGTTATTATTTCCTGCATGAATACTGCGATAACAGCATAATTTAAACAAGTTATTTTTCTTTACCGTAATTAATAATTGAATAAAAAGTAAAAAAGGTTTGATGCGAGTTGTAAATGTGCAAATAACGGTGTTGATTTGCATACGACGCGGTTGAAGGGCCGACCGCCGAGTCTCGCCCAATACACATGCGCTTAATTATATGGTACTTTATCTGGAATGTAGTGGGAAATTATATAGGAGGGCAAGTGGTAAAATATGAAAATAATATTTGATATTATTTTTAAATTCCTTCTTTGAGAGAGTAGCCCATTAGTTTAGTCACTTCTTGTAATTAGGAATGAAAATGATTTATTTTCTAAATTCTCTCTTTTCTTTAATACCCGGAAAGAAAGAAGTCAAATACTCCCAAATTTAATAAACAGAAATATTTATTATTTGACATCCTCCGTGGTACAGTAGGTTGGACGCCGGCTGTGAAACAAGTGCTCGCAGGTTCAATCTCCGCACCGAAATAAATATTTTTGAGAACCACAGGTACATGTTTCGGGTCTGTGTGTTCATGAAACCGAAGAGTCTCTTGTCATTCCTGATACCCACGACACATGATTCGATCTTAGTGTGGAGTCAAAACTGTGTATGTGGCTGTTGGGTGAATTTTTTATTTTATTTTTATTGATATAACACGTTTCGGGAAGTAAACACTACCTTTACAAACATATCTACAAACATGCTTTGTCAATAGCAGGTATATTCCATGACATGGCAGAGGGCCGGCAACTACTTACACCCACACTTGACGTCATTATCGAGTGATCACTCAATCATAGTCAAACGTTTCTCGAACACTTTAAAACATTGTCTGGTTTTGTAAATATGTATTTTTTATTACAAATTTCGTCCATCATTCAATCCATTTTTTTTAATGAAAATATTAAGTATGTTAGCTACTCATGCCAGATGTAACCACGATAACCCAGCGCATTGGCAGCCTTAATTACTATGAAAACTTGTAATGAACTTAAAAGTAATAATACAACAATTTACTCATAAATCAAAACTGCAACATTGATACATTTTCCCCATTGATACAGCTGTCAATTAAGTGACGTTTTTACAGCCAGGTAAGAAACAAAATATCTGGTAATGAAGTAATTTCTCATCACACACGAATCGGGTGGCATGCTCGGCTTTCCACGCGGGACAAAAACCGCGAGCTCGGGCGCCGAACGCGCGACGCCGCACGCACTCCATGCTTTCTAAACTAGAGTATATTGTACTCCAGGTATTGGCTTTTAGTTTTTTAAGGTTGAGATTATAGATCTAATGAAGGTTTAAAAAAAATGATCTAAAAGTATACTTTAGACTGCCCTCTCTTTATTTTCCTTCTCTTATGTCCATCCCATAGTAGTCGGCACGAGATTGCCTTGAGCGATACGACCGCCAGTTGCGCTCTTATGTTAAATATTAGTTTAGTTTAAAACTTATTTGGTGTATAAAAAAAAAAGATTTAGGTTCTCTACATTTTTCTTAACTTTTTTATTATGATAATCACATAATGTCAAATGCCTGAAGGATTTTCAGAGTGATATTGGAAGCGATCTGTTCCTAATACATATTTCTTTGCCAGTAACTTAATATACTCAATAATATATTGTAGCATGCATAGTTATTTCCAGACATCATATCTTAATACCCCAGCTCTTAATTTACTCGTTCATGATATACATATAAATTTTATTGCACGAGCGGGCAATAAAAATGATTTTTTTTACAGCTTCAGTAAAAATATTTCACATTTCACTTCGCTTTTTATGAGGCATATCCAGTATCCTTGAATAAAATAAAATATAATTAACTTTACCATTAAATAGAGAATAGAAGGAATTACCATTAAATAGAGTTTAGAGAAGGACTGATGTGAACCAGAGGCACTATCCGGAAACGACATCGTAAAAAAAATGTTGCGTCGACAATACATCATTTTTCAAGCAAGTACAAAAAGGAGATCACCATTCCGGATGTTGTCCAAAATGTCCAATTACCAGTTCAAATTATATAAATTACGTAATTATTAGCTATTACAGTAATGCATTACGGATGTGGCAAGCGATGTGTGCAGCTTAATGACATATCCATTAACCACACACTACAAGTTGTGTTTAATTGTTTGTCTCTCGATGTAATCACTATATATACTCCCAGTTAATACGTATTTATGTAATGATGTGGCAAAGATACTTGAAATAAGTACAGAGTATTTCGAAGAGCAAGCAATGAGACTCGGTAATCGGCAGAGGCGTAATTATGCAAGCCTTATTAATGGTTACTTAGGGTTGCGATTATTATCCTTTTTTAGGAAACTTTCAACATGAGGGAGATAAAAACATGTGGGCTTTGTGTATGTTATTTACTTAAGTTACTATTAGCTTCGGGAAGGAATTTATGTCAGCTGTTTTAATAGAGTGATGTTTGTATTTAAAATGGTTATTTACATATCATACGAGTACTACCAAGTCGTTTTTGTAAATTCGTTTTAATTAGCACTCCTTTTTTTATATGAAAATTTGTGGGTATTTCCATTTTTTTTTAGTAATGGCATTACCTAAACTTTTGCAGTTGTTTTTTCGATCCTAACGGCTGCATGTATCAATTCTAACAGGACCGCTAGTTGCTAATTCGATTTACACGGGCTGTATTTTTAAAATCAAAATGAGCACATTCCAAGTAATTAATCGGCTATTTATTGGACAGTATTGGAGCGGCGGTGTTGGAGCGCGACGCGTCCGGTACACGCCGCGTTCTGACTACCGCCTCCATTTACACACATCATCAGGTTAACACATTTGGTTTGTAGGACACAAACAATATTATTAAACCTAGTATCTTACCTATGTAGTAACGGCTACAGTTTGTCTCAATTATCTAAAACATATTGTTTTAATTTTGTTTGCCATACTGCAGCATAAAGATGAATGATAGTAAACATATCTTATTTTTAAACATGACTGTTTTATATTCATTTTATCTTGGTTTCTACTTGTTTATTTGCGCCTTGAATATATGTATATATTTCATCTTTCTTCTATTAAGACTTTCTGTCGAAAAATTATTAGTATTGCAATCTTGACAATCCGGTTTAAAGACTAATGGTTATATTATCTTCTGATAGAGATGTTAAACTATATTAATGGATTTAAGTTTACTGTATTATTTGAAATATCAGTTAATCAATAGTGAGATAGGAGGCACCATTCTCCTATTGGTAACGCAACAGATGCGACTGAGATATAAAGCTACAGCACATTTTATGAAACCTTCAATGATCCTTTTAAAGAGCGCACATACCGATGTATCGATGAATAATCGGTACATGGTTAGCACAATATCGATGGTGCTATAAATCACGGCCCACAGCATGTGGGTGCGTGGGCCCCGCTCATCCGCCCCCCACAAGCATGTACAGGCGCGTATTTAACATATAGCTATGGGGACATGACCCGAGGCTATAGGCTGCGCGAGGTATTTTATTTATTTTATTAATAACTGCTACATTATAAGAGGTAGATAAAATCCTGACTTACAAAAACTAAGAATTACAGTATTCTGGAATAATTTGTACTTTAAAAAAATGTTTCTTATGTCTATTTCATATTCCATACGTCACTAGTTTGCGTTTGACCGGTATGGTTATTGATACTACTTTTTGTTTTATCAGAGAGTAATTCTATGCCCAATAATACTAAACACAGGCTGATTTATATTCATTGTTTAGTTTTTAGGCATGTACCATGATGACTTTTTTATAAAATAGTGTACCCAATCTTATCATTCATGGCATTTAAAATACGCCACTGCGTATCTGCGATATACACTATACATTGATAATTACACACTGCAAGACATGCGTGCTATTTATTAATCCTGGTTTTATTGTCTATTGTAGAAACTAGATACTGTTGATAAATTGCATGTAACGTACAGATAACCGCTGGTACTCTGTAGGTTAAGGACAGGATCTGACCAAGGCTGAGTTGTAATGACAATAATTGTGGTAATTATGTTTGATTAGATTTTAAATGTGCGTCTTTTTTGTAGTTTATTTTGATACATAGTTATTTGATACATAGTTATGTAAACAATAATAAACAAACACGATCGCTTCCAGTCTATATAATTTATTTGAAATTAACAAATCATTAATCAGGTATCATTAGTAGCCTTTAGCTGTACATGGCTGTCCAAGCTCCTCTTATTTCCGCCATTTCACCATGACACCCTGTCTTTGTATTATCGCATAAAATGTCGTCAATAAATCGGTTGTCAAATCGAAAATGAAAATGTTCGTACAGATGATACGAAATATATTCTATAGTTATTTAGTAAAATATATGCAGAACTGGCCCTATACCTCAATTAATATATTATGTAATTCGATGATATTTACGAGTAAATAATAAGTCAGAAGACTGTAGACGCGACGTCTGCCACGTGGTTTTAATTAATGTCGCATGGATGTTTGATGTAAAGGTGTAATGTTCTACCACTACCCCACTTAAGCAGGAACCTTTCGGTTATCGTGGTAGTCATCTTTAAGATTCTCAATTCAATTATGAACTCAAACGGAAATTATTTTGGGTATTTTGATAGAAAATTATTTATGCCTGCAACTGAATCATTTCCAGACAGTGATAGATATCCATCAGTGAATACAGTATTATGTTAATTCAAAAAATACCTAGTGGATTATTTGAATTGGAAAAGGATTTCCAGGATTTCCTACTTAGAATCTCTTCTATTATTTCATACACACAATCGCTTAGCGATCCAAACCGTAAATTCTAAAATGTAATTAGCCGATAAAATTATGTAAATTCGCCTTTAGTTCTAGCACCAAGCGTTAGGTATTTAATGATGGAGGCCATAGCCCCGGGGTGCGCCCACAACGGGAACCGAACAATGGACCATTACGCATCGAGCCTGGCTGCAGATGCAGTTGTAATTGGGTCGAGAGGGTGTGGGAGAGACGTTGGCGTCATATTGATTTATTATTTAATAGTTATCACTGGTTGGGATCATTTGATTATTGGGTTTTGAAGATTGGAGAATTTTTAGGTAAGCGAAGTATTTTTATGGCGTATAAAATTTATATCAGAAGAATATTGTAAGGGTTCTCAAATAAGGCATTGCCTGTATGTTGAGAAACCATAGGAACTATACATGAGCCTGGTGAAGTTATTTGGCTGAGTTTAGTGACAGGTTACATAAACTGACAATTTCTTAACCCAAATACGTAGTAACACAAATGACATGAAGCAGGACGTGGAGAAAAGCAAAAGCTGAAGTAAAAAAATATTGTATTTATCAATTTTGGAACACTCTTTTTTAATTTAATCATTACATACCCCACTTTAACGATAATGAGTAAATAAAATATATTTATAGGTTGCATGTTACCACTTGCCACAATATAAAATGATTAACACACGAGTAAACATTTATGTTGTTATGAATATTCAGATGAGTACAGATTTGGAGCGATGCTGCCGCGGGCATCCACTACAAACTGTATTTCCTGTTTTATTTTTATTAACATAACTGCAGTATATACGAACAAGTTCATGCAGCGGTTCATGCATCGTTGACTATTAAAATTATAATCACATTCCTGCGATTAAATAAGATTTTGGCTTGATTCCAAAAATCAACAAAGTGATTTATAGACACATTTGTGATTTTATTTATTATCGAAGGCTTCGTAACTTCCAGATTCAGAAGTTGGAAAAGGACATAGATTTGCCGTATTGGTAAGTGTGCATAGGCAGAAATGATTTGCTAGTCGCGTATTTATTTTTTGTAGCTCCTTTACTATTTGTTACTACTTCATAAAATTAATATATATTTTTAATCCGTTCAATGTTCCCTGGAAAATATTACCTAGTATGATAAGGCCACCTCTTATACTATTAAAATTACATCATTTGTTTATTATAATAATTTTTCTATGTTGTGCAATAAAAAATTTGATAAATAAATTTATTTCCGTCGGCTTATTCAGTAGGTAATGTGTTCTTTATAGTCTTGACTCTATACCCTTTTTTGAAGTGAAAACTTCTTTAGCGGCGTTGAGCACTTTTTTTTTTCTTGCACGAGGAAATCCCTTTACGGATCCATTTAGGTATGTCGGACTCACCGTTCTAATATAAGGCCAATAGAACGTCCTACCGACTAAAACCCCTACCGCTATCTCCTCTAGAACAAGGGTTGTGGGATACGCGCGAGCATGCAACCGCAATGACTCTATACCCTACTGCAAAGTTAGCTTTTCGAAGTCCCAGTGCTATTGGATGAAACTACCTTAATGTACTCATATAGAAAATATTTATACTATGTATTCCAAGTTGAATAGTAAGTACTCACCAGGCTGGCAGAGCGCTGTTGTTTGTGGAGGTCATGGTGCGTGCGGGCGCGGTCCTCGCCAGCGTCAGAGAACTGCCCCGACTTGCGGCTGCCGGCAACAATCATATTATCGAACCATGAAATTGCTAGTAACTACTTTTGACAACATCTGTTTCGTGGCTCCGTCAGCTACAGAAAAAAGGCCATGAGTTCAATCGATTCCAGCACCCAGGCAAATATTATGGCCCACAAATATTTATTTCGGCTGTGGGTTTAGATAAATCAAACAGTCTCTCTTAGTTTTTGATACCTATAACACAATCTGAAGTAACATTAGGTCTACGTGTATATTTCTTAATGTAAATGACTAAATTTTTTTTCTAAAGTTGCAATATTCATAAAGATAAACTAATTTACTGATCTTCGGAGGAAACCAAGCTACTCAGTTATTTTACACTACAACCAGCAAGTTATATTTACATAAGCAATCTGATACAAAAACTGTCACGTAGTTACTACAAAAAATGACTCTAGCATTGAAATGGTGACTCGGTTACATATTTGAGCAACAAAATATCGAGTTACTGACACCTTAGTTGACAGAAGCGTTAAATAGAATAAAATAAATCAACACCTACTAGGAAGGACCTTGAAGGAAATTTAAGATTTAATTCCTGCAATATTAGATGTTTTTTTTTTAATGGCAACTAGTAGTCAAGTGACGCATGCATGTCATTTTTGAAAAAATAAAACATTTAAGATTTTAATCATAAACTAATATAATTTTAATGGTATCAAAAGCATTGTTAATTGATAACTGACTGTGTAATTGACGCAAAATGACGTTACCGATACTGATGACAATTGTGGTGATAATAAATAGAAATAAACATGCAGGTTAGTACCTAAGCGTAATTATAATTTTATATTATGTATTATTAAAAATGAAATTAGTGCTTTTAGGCTGGGTTTGTTTTTCAGGCTGAGGATGGTTGCAATATTACAAGGAAGAATTAGATGATTAAATATAACAAGAATAGCCTTATCTATTTTGTGTTAAGATATTTAGTTTTTATTAATTGATTTTAAGCTTTCAATCAGACCGAGGCTGGGTTATATTCAAAATGTTTAAAAATTAACGTACGCTACTCATTAAATCATAAACCTTGTTTTCCTTCGACATGTCAAATTCTCTTATTAGACGGAATCTCGGAAAAAGAGTGGAAGATAATTAATTACCAAAGATAATTGATTATTTTCACTCAACTTTAAATAAAGCTCATCAATCATTAAAAACTATTCGACATCAATCAATCATGTACAAGTAATCTGAAAAAAGGAATTTGATTACTCAAGATCCAACATTCGTCCTTTTCGCAAAATAGTCTATCTACGCGTAGACCTACTGGTGAATAGCCTGGGTAGGTTCCACCGTAATGTCTATTTCTCCCGTCAAACAGTAGTGTAAATGCACTGTGGTGCTTCGGTTTGAAGGATATTGTACTCAGAGTAACTAACTATGTGACATATCCAGATTTTACACCTATGTCTCAGGATGGCGAGCGCAGTGGAATGAAAAGCATTGCTTTGTAATTCAAGGGGTGTTTGGTTTTGCTACTGTCTATTAGCGGGCGTATCACTTACAATCAAACGAATGGCATGCTCGTGTCGCCATCCATTGCAAAAAATAGACTGAAGAAGCCAAATAGTGTCGTATTAACAACAAAAAAACTCGGTGGCGCGGGCGGTCGAACAAACCACTGTGTATTGGAGTTGTATCGGCACTTATGCTCTACCCAAAAAGGGAATCTCTCTGTGTTGTCAATTAAGCAGGATGGTAGCACAGCCCACGCGGGCAGTGGGTCGGGTCCAGTATGGTAATTGGGCGAATCTGTCGGCGTCGAGGCATTCCGAAACACGCCGCCACCCGTGTCGATGCTTTATTTAACTTTGTATTACTTGATAATGTGGATGGTTTTGTTTGCCGTGAAATAGGTTGCAAAACTTGATAAAAACAATATGCTTTGATGTAACATGCGCGCAAAACTATCCCAGGGTTAATCAAGAATTCGTCAGTGCATCTGAGAACTAATATAGTGTCTATATAGTTTATTTCTAATAACTAATACAGTGTCTATATAGTTATACTAATATAGTGTTGTTACCTGGAGGCGAGCTTGCGGTGCGCGCGCCGGCCGCCGCTGATCATGGACAGGGTGCTCATCACGGCAGACATGGTGCGCTGTCTCTGCCCCCATCAAACCTGCACAATACATACAATAATAAATAAATATACAGTCACAAATATAGTCCTAACACTACAATAATATATTTGACTCGCTGCGGAAATCGAGCTCGTTTGAGAAATCACTTGTTAGTAGCCCGCTCTCAACCATTAGTATTAAATACCATTTAACACAATTTGCAAAGGATAGTAAGGTCAAATGAGAGAACTTAGTCCATTGGTGCCTACAAACAGATCTTACCCTGAGGTTTTTCGTACCAACTGTTCTACTCTTGACACCCAAATATGAAACTGGGTAAAGATTACAAGTCTGAATTTTTTGTGCTATTAAACGCTACAATAAACACCGATTTCACTGTTTTCTTCTGGATGGCAGTGGCCTCTAGTGTAACTAAATGAAATGGGAGTATCAAGAGCAGGCCAGGCATCGTTAGTAGTAAACTTTTGTATCTTTGTTCTTTGCTGAGACACAAAGATACTTCCACGATCCCTCGAATCGTGCCTTTGAATACAAAAGAGAGAATTTTGTTATTCACTACTTTCTCTTTAAAAAAATAATGTAATTTAAAAAAAAAAAAACATTTCCTTTTAAGTATACATATATAGTCTGTTAACTTAAAAGGTTGTATATTTTTGCTGCAATAAAAATGTAAATCAGTTTAAAGCAACATAAATGTCAAATAAAATACTGTCGTATAATATAATCGATTTCAAATTAAATTAACAATAAAGAATATATAAAAATCCATAAAAAGTTTAATAGTCTGATCATTTTAACACCGATCGACGTGCATCAATAAACAGATTTGCAAAAACGTGTTGAAATGTGTATGTCAAACTGGTTTTGAATGATCGTCGTGTGTGAATTGTTGGTAGCAGATTATTAAATAACAGTCTTGTAGCTCTGATGAGGCGCAGTTTACTAATTGTATTGATGGCAAGTTCAATTCTATTCTCAATTTTGACGAATGTTCGTTGAATAAAACTTTTTTGGAAATGCAGAGCCGAAATATTTTAAAGATGGTAATATTTAGTTAAGTCCTTGTTATATAAATATACAAGTTTTACACATCGATAAGAGACGTGCTGGACAGAAACCGGTGGAGGCAAATCATCCGCTCCAGGTGCAACCCTGATTCTGACCATGATCCTCAGATATGACCGATCAGAGAGAGATTTGTATAAAACATCCTTGAATGTTTTAACAACATGGCACTTTAATGAAAATATACGTTTGCCCTCCCAACTAAATCCTAAAGTTTTGTGTTGCACCAATTTGTTCAGCTTAGTCATAATATTATTGTGTTGTTCTGATCAATCATTTTGCACAGATTTCCACGATACAGGGTAGGCTAGTGTGGGTATCACCGTTTTATTAATTAATATATTTTATTTTTTCAAGTTCCCTTTTTATCTCCTAAACCAAATATTTAGTTAGTGTTCTTGCGTTTAGATTTCAAAACAGCATAAACGTTTCTTTGAACGGCATTCCATGGTACAAACTTCTAAATCGTGCGTTCCCTGTGCGTTGTAGACGATTACGCTGAGTCGCTGCCGGCTATCATTATGTCGGCCGGCACCGTCATTAGACCACGGGCACAAGGCAATTACACGAGGCCCTGTCGGCCGTTGTTCTCGAAATGTTGCTAATATTCATCACGGTAAATGGAAACTGCGTATTACTTAACAATTAATAAAAGAACCATGTATTGTCCAAACACTATTGCGATGACTTCATTTGTATATTTTTGTCACCTACAAGAAGTTTACCGTTCACAAGATATACGACTGCCTCAGTGGTTCAGTTCTATTACGGTGAGAATACAACGCTAAGGTCTTGGGTTCAAATTTCTGGTCGGGCAAAATGTTATTGGATTGTTATATTCATTATCAGCCCGGAGTTAGGAATTTTTGCATTTAACTAACTTAACCCTTCTTGGAAAAAGGAACGAGTTTCTGTTTCTGATTAATTATAGATTAGGCAATACGCATCCTATTTACAGCTAGGAGTAACAATAGTAACAGAGTCAAATTTCGATAGGTAACCATATCTTTCTTTTCGGTCAGTACATGAATACATTTAACAACAGGTGCGGTATGAAAGAAATGCCCCAACCTGGCCCGGATTTGATATTGCCTAATTCTACTTATTTCTTAAAATTACAGGGTCCGTTAACACATTAAAGGCCTCTAATCATTATTGAAACACAGTAATTAAGGGTCCTTAAACACATTTTAGAAGTCTTCGTATCTGAAGGTTCTGTTTTGTGACTAGTAGATTCTTGTTACAGATCGTTAAAATTACAAAAAAAAGGGGTCAGCTCCATAATTTAGTGTCATATTTTAGTAGAAAGTCGACGTACACAGTTTTTCATCTAATTTTTCGTTCGATAAGGAGGCTTATGTCTAACAGTGGACTATAAAATACTCATGATAATGATGGGTGGGATGACAGATAACGTATTTATAGGAAGGAAAACTTTCACCCGGTCATCAACCTTTTTACAATATAGTGGAAACTTATCATCGAGACGTACACAAGAGTGTAGCTTTACGATTTCAGGCTGGGCATATATTGTTCGATGCAAGCCATAGTTTACATTGTCTCCATTCAAATTAGATTATAGTTACCATCAGGCGCTTTCTGGTCACTCAGTCATGTCAATATAATAATATTTCAATGAGCGATGGGTGAAGCAACCCATTCTAGTATGACTTTGTATGTTGTAAAAAGTTGATGATATACAAATGATGCTGGGTAAAAATAGAAGAAATATGAGTAAACAACCGGCGTATTATTTGGAGTTTTTATATCTATGTTAAGAGGTTTTATTCTAGCAATAAAACATCTCAATTATCACACATCCTTGTCTCATTTTTCTAAATAACATTCACTTCAACATATTTTTTGCGTATAGTTTAATTTTTCAATCGGTGCGTAGTTAGCACCACGCCCTGCAATCTCGCTTGTATTAGTCGACGTGCGTCTGCCGCCGTTTAACCAGCTATTAACCTGCACTCACTATTACCTCGCTTAAATGGGTAATCTAAATATCAATTTGAATGAACGTTCATTACACGACTACGGTTAGGGCTGAACTCGTTAAAATTGCGGCTGGGAAACTAATACGAATTAGCCATAGTTTTCGCTTTGTTGCTTTTGGTTTTGTTGGTTGCTATCGGTGGTGTTTGCTGATTTTTAGTCGTTAGTTCTCACATTAGAGGAAAAAGAAGGAACAAATTTACTGAACAAGATAAGACAAGACCTTAATTTACAAGAGATAATATAGAAGATATCCTGTTTCGCAGGTACGGATTTTTTGTTGTTATGCATTAAACAGCGGTAAAAGTAGGAAACACAGTTCATGAAGTCCTGGAGATACAAATGTGTGTGACAACTATAACATAAGTATAAGGTACAGGGGTGCTGAGGCCTCGAGGTCGGATAAACCTTAGTATAACGTCGCGTCGTCAGGAATTCATCAACCACTTGTCAAACAAATCAAAAGCCGGAATGCTCATATAAACCAGTTTAACACCAGACAGGACGAAAAAATAGAATTTTCAACAAATCAGATATCACCACTGACCAGCCCTAAAGGTCAGATGAAGTAATAAAAAGGTGGATGATAAGGGTTCAGACGGTTTGTCCTAACGGCACCGTCGATTACCGACAATTACTGGTAACTGCGGGGCGCGGTAATGCTGCAGTGGGCGGGCTATCCCGGCGCACTCTGTTAGTCCCTCCTCATTACATGGTACTATGGAAGAGTCTGTAGGTTTGTTTGCTGTTGTGTTCGGTGTTGGGCTTTTGGAGAGGTGGTCAACAGAGCTTGAATTTTAATACTAACACGGCAAAGTAGTCGTGTTAGTCATGGCAATGTAGTCACACGTTGTGCATATGCCAATAAACCAATGGGAAAGCAACAGCGTCAATCAAAAAATTACAATTAATTTTCTGAAGATAGACTTGTTATAATTAAATGTGTATCATAAAACCTCCAAACGGACGGATTCGGAACTAGATAATAACAAAAATACAGTTCATAACAAAGTGAATACCATCTTGAGGCAACAGACGGTGATAACTGCTAAACGGATCTGCGGCGTATAAAAAGTTTCGAATAGATTGATGGCGCCCCGCCCGTGGCCCGCTCGCAACATGCCTTGTAGCGCGTGGCCTGCCCCAAACTTAGAGGTCAGAGGCACGGCATGGCAGATGGGAAATAAAAAAAATTATAACGATGAACCCGGTATCGAATGTCGTTGGTGTATTACATTTTCGGCAAAACAATTTTGTGTATAGTTACATTAATGTAGGTTAGTAAAGGAAATAAAAAATGCATTTTTAGGTTCAACCTAGTGAATATAGTATTTGATTAAACTCTAATGAAAATACCGGCAAACGCGGCGCTCAAAATTCACTATCCAGGTGCTAAAAGTCCCCGAGATTCCATGAAAGTAGACCCTTAAAGACTGTCCCGCCGTCACACCCTCCACTGTAAATACTTCTTTCTTTTTTATCAGCCCATATATGTGCCACTGCAGGGCACGGGTCTCCTCTACAATCGAGAGATGTACTATTTAGAGTGGTTAGGCCATATACTAAGTATATAGGCCATATAGTGGTCCTGCACGCCAGGATTAACCAGGATTAAAAAGCTCCATGATTCTTCTGAAATGCTAACTTGTCTTTGACCCGCAACGAAATCAATCACAAAATTAAATTAATAGGAGTTAGAATTAATTATTGTTCACTTCCATCCGTGACATAGCGGTTGACAACAAAAAGAAGAAGGGGTAAAAAGGGGTTGAGAATATCTTTGACAGAGTCATTTATTTCATAGTTTTCTTGCATCATGGATATTGCCAACTACGAAAGACGTTCTTAGATTTCCATACTGAATCTACTAACTCTACCTACTGACGACCAAGTAATACATCTATTGGATAATATAAACGCAATAATGGTCACTAATGGCGAGCGTTTTGACAGTTTGATAACAATGCTATAATGTTCGCCGGTTATATAAACAAAATATTGCGTAGTCTGCTGTACGGAACAACACATAAATCACAGCAGTCGATTTAGCAAGGCTCGTGACAACATCAGGTGATTATTGTTTTGGTTTAAATTCCCATAAATTATGCTTGTTATACTATAATGACTGTTGTACGATGAATGCTAGATTTATATGCTCCGGCCAGTATCCACCATGATGATTTGCAATATATTTTTTATTCAATTGGTCCGACAAACTAGCAAAACGGTCCTATGATGGTAAGTGATTATTGTGGCCCATGAACATTCATACCCCTTGGATAATAGATGTTCTGCCGGCTCATTAAATTGAGAACGGAGCGGAAAGAAAAATGAATAGGATGAGGAAAGTAGTATTGAGCACCCAGCAATCTCACTCACCACCTCCACTCTAGCGCAAACCAAATTAGTCAGGTTAGTCAGTTTTAGAGTCAGAATGACTTTGTCAGTGCAGCAATTAAGCTGCCAATACAACAACAGATACTAAAGAAAGGCACATCAGCCTAAAAAGAGATGCAGGTACGCAAACTTCTCATAAAGCGAGATCGATTTGAATTCACGTCACGTCAGTCACGAGCCCCTTGATTCACTTTCAAAGTTACGTCACTCGTCTAGAACTTGCTAATATCATTCTCTCGGAAATGTTAATTATAGTAGAGTTATTCTCAAGCTCCATTACTTATGTCATATGCAAAACCCAATGCGGCCGTTTCCAAACAGATTTATTTGAAATGTTAATGCTTGGCCATAACTCAGCAGATGAGCAAGTTAATGTTGCCAACGATTAGCATTTGTTGCGAAACAAAACTTCGAGTGGGCCTATACTAGTATGTATTCCAATTAATAATGCAAAAGGTAAATGTGTTTCGTTGTCACGGATATACTGTCCAATGGCTTTTAATGAAATTGTGAATAAAGGTTTTTTAATGGTAGTAATAATTTCAGGACCAGAGTGTTATTATTTATACGTGGTTTTTAATTTCGATTAAAACGAGAGAAAACACCTAGTAAGGCAAGGGTTTCAAATAAAACATTACTATATTGTAAAAGTAAGTTTATTTATAAAGGATATTTTTCCAACAATGTTTAACATTTCAGATTCAGATATGTACCAGTGTAACTAATCCGTTAAATAATAAAGTAGTGAGAGTAGCCAGAGGCAGTAACTAGTTTATAAAGAAGCTTGATCAAAAGGGCCATTATGTGTGAGACATTGTTATTGGTGGTAGGTCTCTTATATGTGAGAGGCTGCCTGGGTGGGTACCACCGCAATGTCTATTTCTCCCGTCAAACAGCAGTTTCAATGCACTGTTGTGTTTCGGATTGAAGGACATTGTAGCCAGAGTAACTACTGGACATATTGAGACTTAACATCTTGTGTCTCAGGATGGCGAGCGCAGTGGAATGCCAAGCATTGCTTTGTAATTCAAGGTGTTGTTTGGTTTTGCTACTGTTCATGAGCGGTCGCATCGCTTACCATCAGGCGAACGGCATGCTCGTCTCGCCATTCAATGCAATAAAAAAAAAAAAAAAAAAAAAAAAGACATTTTTTATGATAATAAACAAATTGTTTATCATATTTATGACTTGCGTAACTTTAAACATTAGGGACGTTTTCTATTCGTTTTAAATAACATAATATATTGGGATTATAAGATGTGGACATTAGTATGATATAAAATAGTATATTGATGGAGACACAGAGTCCATATAAATTTGTTGTGTCTACTTGTGTAATAGATACCACTTAAAGACTGGCGCCGAATAATTTGTGGATTTATATTTATACGTCCAAACTGGACCTTGTTATTTATTTTGATTTGTAGGAATTATTAATTTTATTTGGTAGCGGATAGATTCGTACGGATTTTTCTGGATAGAGAGCACCGCACACAAGGGTGTAAAACTTGCCATATTGTGCCTACAAGTGTGACACGTGCCGGGATCAGCCTGTATAACCAGCTTCAAGCAGAATGACATAATTGTGTCCTACCCATGAGATATATCTTCTCTTGCCTGTTGATAATTATTCTGTCTCCTCTGCACTTTATTTTATTTATTTATTCATTCTTTACTGCACACAAAAAATGACAAAGTATACAATATTTTACATATAAAATTAAAGAGTAAAGTTGGCGGTCTTATCGCCCTAGGCGATTTCTTACAGACAACCTTTGGATGGATATAAGAAAAGGATAAGAAGAGAGGGCAGTATAGAATTTAAAGAAAACTAAAAACATGCTCTTATAAGGAATAGGTAAACAAATTATTTATAGTGAACATATACATTATATATAATACATAATTATATAATACACTTAATATACATACATATATAAATATTTATATAGATAAACATAGACATAAATATACATCTAATATATAAAATTCTCGTGTCACAGTTTTCGTTGCCATACTCCTCCGAAACGGCGTGACCGATTCTCATGAAATTTTGTGAGCATATTGAGTAGGTCTGAGAATCGGCCAACATCTATTTTTCGTCCCCCTAAATGTTAGGGGTAGTCCACCCCTAAATTTTTATTTTTATTTTTTAGACAAAGTTTTTTATTTCTATTTTTTATGATACAACATACAAAAATACATACAATCCTCAACTTTCACCCTTCTACGATCAACCCTTATTTTTTAATAGCCATTTTAGTAATTTAATCATTTTTCCTCTCCGGTCGAAAACTGATCAATCGTCATTTAATTAGTTATCCCCGCCAGATGTCTACAGGTGTCACTTCTGACCCAGTAAACAGCACGGAGTAGGGATGAGAACGAAGCCGGTCTCCTTTCTTTCTCACTCTCTACACAGTTGTCGGCCATCATTATTGTTTATGCATCAAGTGTAGTAGTAACGTTGACAATTATTATTTTGCTATCTCAGTGTAGCTCTCATATTAACTATTAATCATTCCTATTTTATATATAAGATGTATATGGATGTTTATGGAGAGAAGGGACATAAGGTAAAATAGAATCGAAGGTACGGGAGAGGGCTGGGATAGATGACAGATTTGTTAGGACGAAATGTAAATGCACGTTATAAGATGGGATGGATAATAAAGAGAAGGGACGGGACGGATTGGGAAGCGACTGAACAGGCGGATGAGACGGGATTGAGTCGGACAGTAGGATAGCTACGTCAAGTTTAGGCATACAAGAGTTTATACGAAAAACAACATGTATTTGGTGTGGAGTGGAATCAAAAAATATATGCACCCAGGCGAAGCTGGGTCGGGCCGCTAGTACTAAATATAAATTATAAATTACCTATTGAGACAAAAAGAGGAAATAAAAACTTCTTAATGCAGCTACTTAGAGAGAAAGATAATAGTCTTTAAGCATTTTTTTGAAAGATGTCAATGTTTGAGCTTGTCTTATGACAACTGGTAATGCATTCCACAGTCGAACGGCTTGCACTGTATAGGACCTATCCATGAACGTTGTGGTATGCATAGGCATTCTCAGTTTCAGATTCTCCGACGACCTCAAGGACCTTGAATGAGACTCATGGAGAAATAGAAAACGTTCTTTGAGATATGATGGAGTGAGAGGATTGAACAAATATTGTAAAGAAGATTAAGAATATGAGCATTCCGACGAAGTCGTATGGGTAACCACTTGTAGACTACAGGCCCGTGGCAAAAAGTGACGGGTCAAATGAACCACAACGAGACCTATTTAGTAAGATACAGGGGCTTAAAATAATAATATTTAGCACTATGCCGTCACTTGTAAGCTGTCCGTCTGGATGCAGATGAGACTTAAAAAGTACCGGGAGAGGGTGTATATTTTGGTCATATATTTTTGTACGGCATTTCTACCACCGATAAATCCATGAAAAATAATAGAAAGAACACGTAGTGCCGTACAAAAATAATGTGTCACAAAGCCGGAGGAACGTTAAATATTCCGGTAAATTTGTCTGTAAATTTGGTCATTTGATTTTATACGGCATCAGTTCCAGACTGTTGCAATACTTCTTCTAATCCATTATTCCGCAACGCCGTACAAAAACCATGCGACAAGGGAGAAAAATCGGCGGTTGCAACCCACTCCCCTGCAGTACTCCGGGGGGTGATTTGAAAAAGTACGGCATTGGTTTCATAACATTACCTAGCACTCAAATTACTATTTGAAAAAATGCCGTCACTAAATTATTGTTCATTTGAATGTATATCAATAATACCTAAATTTGTCATAAATTTGACCTTTAAAGCTGAAAGGTCATTTGATCCTGTACGGCAACTTATTTTTTAACATGATATTGCTAAATACAATTGTTATATAGTATTGCCATTCAATAAAAAATGTTTGAAAAGAAATTAGAGGACAACAAAATATGAGTTTTTTCAAATTATTTCAAAAGTTTAAATGATCGTAGATTAATGAAATATAACAACTTTCTAAATATTATTGCCGTTTTAAATAGTTCTCAGGTAAACGTATGAAGAAAAAGTTATGCCGTACATATTAATGCAGAACATAATTTTTGGCTGATTAAAATGGCACTACCATTTCAGGAGTACTTTATGGTCATGTAATACTATACGGCATTAACATATTCTTAAAGAGAATAGTTAATAACATGTATAAATCATTATTCTAGCTTTCAAAGTGAAACTAAGTGTATATTATATCCATAAATTGAAATCTATGAAGCTCAGTATTAGTATTTTTGTAAACTTTTCGATGAAATGAAATGAAATTTTTATTCTATATGAATCACCGACTGAGTCGGTATCGGAATCAACGTAGACGTCCGAATCCTCTTCTCATTTTGAATTACCGCGACTTCGGTAACGTAGGCGAGTTGTGGGGGTATTCTGAACGGACATAGCGCCAACCACTTGCACTAAGCACGGCAAATATAGTAATACATAAACATATATAAACTTACTGGTGGTAGGTCTCTCATATGTGAGAAGCCATCTGGGTAGGTACCACCGCAATGTCTATTTCTCCCGTGAAACAACACTGCTTAAATGCACTGTTGTGTTTCGGATTGAAGGACATTGTAGCCAGAGCAACTACTGGACATATTGAGACTTAACATCTTATGTCTCAGTATGGCGAGCGCAGTGGAATATTGCTACTGTTCATGAGCGGTCGTATCGCTTACCATCAGGCGAACGGCTTGCTCGTCTCGCCATTCAATGCAATAAAAAAAAAAATAATAATATATGTTTATATATTTAAATACATATAAGCTGCCTTCTAAACAAAATAGCTGTTAAATGATATTTTTGCTGTCAGCTGACACTGTGTGGACAGTTATTTTTTTATTTCTTTAAATAAACTATATTGTAATATCACTTTTTGGATTGTTTCTCATATTTATTTTTATTATAATAATTTTATCAATATGAGCAACAAGTGTTAATCTTTATTTAATTTGCAATCATTTACAAAGTCGCCATAAAGTGTCATTTGTTTTTTTTACTAGAATAAAATATTAATATATATTGTGTATGTATATGCTGTATTACTCTAATTTTCAAGTAGCTTCTTAAAAACCACTACTCATACTTTTACATAAAATTTTAGTAGTGTACATTTCTTATTTTGTATAGTTTAAATATGTTTACAAAACACCATAATTTAAATGAATATTTAGCTATCTATCGTCTGTAATTTATTTGTTTCTTTCGTGTGACCACCTATTTATTGCATATTTATAGCCGCTCTAATCCATTGTGCATCCTCGGTTGTCCCTAAAACATCGCCGTTTTGTGATAAGACCGCCGATTGTTAGTGTTGTGTACAATAAAAATATATAAATAAATATAAATGTATATGCAATAAACATTAAAAAAAGGAATTAAACATTATAAGTTTTTGTTATGTTTTTTACCTTTTATCAATGTGAACATTCAGATTTGTACGGCATTGATTTTTTACAGACGATTGCATTAAATACAAATAAAGTGTCTAAATGTTGTACAGTAAATATCACCTTAAAGTATGTTTTGTTACATGGATTCTTCGACAGTTATTTTCCGCCCTACAGACTTTTGTATCAAAAGAAAATGTACGGCATGTGAAAAAATGTTATCTATGCCTAAAATACTTTGAAAATAAATTAATTTTATGTTGTGTCAAATCACCCCCCGGAGTACTGCAGGGGAGTGGGTTGCAACCGCCGATTTTTCTCCCTTGTCGTATGGTTTTTGTACGGCGTTGCGGAATAATGGATTAGAAGAAGTATTGCAACAGTCTGGAACTGATGCCGTATAAAATCAAATGACCAAATTTACAGACAAATTTACCGGAATATTTAACGTTCTTCCGGCTTTGTGACACATTATTTTTGTACGGCACTACGTGTTCTTTCTATTATTTTTCATGGACTTATCGGTGGTAGAAATGCCGTACAAAAATATATGACCAAAATATACACCCTCTCCCGGTACTTTTTAAGTCTCATCTGCATCCAGACGGACAGCTTACAAGTGACGGCATAGTGCTAAATATTATTATTTTAAGCCCCTGTATCTTACTAAATAGGTCTCGTTGTGGTTCATTTGACCCGTCACTTTTTGCCACGGGCCTGTAGTCTATTGAGCTTAGTACGAAACTCAGAGACATGATCATATTTGCACAGACCAAATATAAATCTAATACAGAAATTTTGAAGACGCTCAAGTTTATTAAGTTGGTCCTCGGTGAAATCGAGATAGCTGACGTCGGCATAATCAAGGATGGGGTGTAGGAGAGTTTGTGCAAGGGAAATTTTCGTGGCAATGGGGAGAAAATTGCGTAACCTACACAAAGACCTAACTGAGGCAAAAACCTTTCGGCTAATTTCCCGAAGCTGAGGACCCCAGGTGAAACATTTGTCTATATATAAACCAAGATTTTTGACTGTATCACTGTATGGAACAGTGATACCATCACAGGAAACAGATGGAAGTTGGTCCTGATCAATTTTCGATATCATCCTAGGGCTGCCGACAACAATGACTTGAGTTTTTGATGGATTGACCTTCAGTCCGTAATCTTTACTCCATGAACATATATATTGGATGTCAGAATTGATGGCTCCAATCACATCAGTTATCTTGTCCAAGGATGCCCGAGTATAAATTTGCAGATCATCTGCATAAAGGTGGTAGGAGGAGCGAAGATTATTGGTAATAGAATTAATAAAGACAGCGAAGAGTAAAGGAGATAAAACGCCGCCCTGAGGTACACCAGCAGATACAGAGCACCAAGAGGAAAAGCATTCCTCAAAGCAGATGTATTGCTGGCGACCATACAGGTAACTACGAAACCAATCAACTGCTGTTGGAAATATGTTAAGAGAACGCATTATGCCAAGTAAGACATCAAAATCGACGGTGTTGAAGGCATTACTGAAGTCTAGCAATGCTTGCCTTCCTCCATGCCCAACCTAATGTCATCCGCAATATGAGTTAGAGTGGTAATTGTGCTATGCCCAGGACGAAACCCTGATTGGAGAGGATTAAGGAGATTGTGTTTCGAGAGGAATTCATTCAGCTGGGTATGGATTAGACGTTCAAGGACTTTGGATAGAAAAGGAAGAATGGATATAGGAAGGAAATCTGCGAGATTGGATGCATTGGATTTTTTAGGAGTTGGGATAATATGTGTTTTTTTCCAAGCAGCAGGAAAGATACCAGAGGAAATAGAATCATTAAGGATATGGGAGATGATAGGAAGGATGTCATCTAGGATAGGGAGAATCATATTGCGGCTGACACAGTCGCTTCCCGTCGCATTAGATGAAATGAGCATAATGGTCTTTTTAACGTCACAATCAGCAAATTGTTTAATGACAAAAGCAGAACATGCGGGAGTCTTGAGGGTTGAAAGGAACTTTATAGTGTTATCTTTCATCGCCTTATCAAAGAAAAGCGATGTACAAAAATGATTATTTAAGGAATTTAAGTCAATTGACTTACAAAAGGACTCTTGTCGAGGTTTCCCCACTCCCAGTGTTTTCAGAAATTTCCAAACCGTAGCTGGATCTCCGTTTTCAATAGAGTTGTGAATATGTCGGCGTTGGGCATTCCTATACACCTTACTGCAACTTTATTCTAGTGCATTGTATTTTCTTAATTATTTATATACCTTAATTAAGTATTATAAATATATAGGAATTGGCTATGGTATGCATGTATCCTCACCATGTTTTCCTTCATCGTTAAGTGCGTGGCGATTGACTTTTAACACATATATGATTCCGAAAAGTCAGAGTTGTGCCCTGGGATTTGAATCCGCGATCGCTCTGATCCATCGATATTATTTGACATAAAATGTTTTGGGATTTTTTACATATTATATATAAATGATATAGATGTATCTATCACCGCAGAGCGTCGTGGCAGTATAAGTAAAAAGAAACTATTTTTAAAGTGATTTCTCGTGGTCACTTTCACAGGTAATGTGTTATTAATATATGCCGCGATTTACCAGATATCTGCATGGTTCTCGCGTTTTTTTTACTATTAAACCAAGATGGTTGCATTGACCCAGGTGCAGTTGGTTAGACACCGGTTTAAAATGAGGTTCAACACAAAGGTTTAAAATACAGATCGCGGTTTTAACTCCCGTGCCTACACAAATGCTTATATGCCCACAAATATTTGTTTCGGGCTTGGGTGTTTGTGAGATCGAAAATACTTCTTGATACCCACGATTCAACACTTTTAGTCTATGCCATATGGTCAGGAATACATATATGACTGTTTGGTGTATATATTTCACCTAAGATGGTTTCATCGACCCAGTCAATTTACGCGTTGTTTACCCATCTACTAGTTTATTGTGAGTTGCGTTGAATTTATTGTGTTGTGAATGCGTACGGTGAATTCAAATGAAGTTCTCCCGGGGCCGGCATACGCAAAAACTGCGTTTGTGAAACAGGCACTTTTATAGACTTGGCCTCGATTATTTACCTCCTTTGGACACTTCTTGTATAATGCTCTCGTTAAGTGCGTGAATGTTGTTTTCGAATGTCCTTTGTTAATGGTTGTTGTGCAGGTAAGAAGGCACTGATATTGTGCGAAAATTATCACATATTTTTTTGATTGTATAGTACCTGCAAATGTACTCATAGTTTTAGTAATGGTAATTTATTGGGGTGCACCTATCTATGAATGTCCAATTTGAAAGTATCGTGGCCACCCGAAGAGAGTAAAGGAAAGAACGGGAAAGGAAAGGGAAGAGATGGATAGAGAGAGAGGGTCACACCTCCAGTTATATTTGTATTCGAACAAAAAGCACGAATAAAACTGTAGCTTCACGTTGGCTTCATGCGGGGCAGTGATAAAACTCCAATCTAGCCGGCTTATTAAGCTGTAAATGCTAGATACAACTTGCCTATTTTTAATGAATCAGGAATATAAAGTACATCAAGCATATATTAACGATAATATGAATTCTAGATGCGCATTTAATGGGTGTCAGTTAGATGCAAGTTATGCAAACATTATGCACACGCACTGCCTGAATGGTTGATTTAGATCTATGGGAAAATCTCTTTGCTAACTCAGAGATAATTTCATCCAGTCACAATTTATCAAAAGCGTTATATGATGTTCGTTATCTAACATCCTTAAATCAAATCAAAACCGGGCCATCAAGCTTTTATTTCGCGTTTCTTTTCTGTGGAACAGTATATTTAAGTTAGTTTAAAGTTAAGATTAGGCACTAGGTAACTGTTGTCTGTATCAGCCCATATACGTCCCACTGCAGGGCACGGGCTTCCTCTACAATCGACAGTACGATTGAGAGTAATTAGGCCATATAGTCCACCACGCTGGCCTAGTGCGGGTTGGCACTACCTAGGTAACTACTAACTGTTATGTGTTTAAAATTCCTTGTCTAATCTCCACTTGAGAAGGGTTAGGCTATAGTTAGTCGGTTATAGTCCACCGCGCATGTACCTTGTTCGTTCTGATGCCATGTAATTCATTTTATTCAATTTACCTCTACAAATGCGGTTACTCAGCACATTTCTGCACATTGTCTCATTGTAGCCGGAGTAACTACTAAACATTTTGGACTCAACATCTTTTTTCCCAGGATGTCGAGCACAGTAACATGCCAAGCATTGCACTGTAACTCATGGTGTTGTTTAGTTTAGTTACTACCCATTCTATGACCGGTCTTATCGCTTTCCATCAGGCGTATGGCATGCTCTCGTCTCGCCATTCATTGCTATAAAAAACATATGGACAACCATCCCTCAATACAGAAAAAGTATTAATCAGCGAGTGATATTTTCATTTATTCTGCTACTGCTGTATTTGTAGTGCACCTGACGGTAAATACAGCGCCATACAATCAGAATACCGAAGAGTAAGTCTCTAAGTTCCATTCAACATAATTATGCCAGTTCACCGAATATATTATATCCTTCAAATTGGCCCCGAAATAACAACACACGGCGAATTTCATTCCCGTCTGTTATGTGAAATTGTTAAAAGTTAGGGCGCGCTAAGACCGGTACCCACCCCCCCTCCTCCTCCCTCACCAATCCGCACCGCTCTTCTTCACGAAGACACCAGAGCTACACTCGGCTTATCAACACTCGATTAATTACTTTACTCATAAATTATTCATTTGACACGTAAATTGGAGTTTTAAATGTGTTTCGTAAAACTTTGAGAGCTGTAAATTGGGATGTTTTGTTATTCAACTGCTTGGTAAAAGGGTGAATAATGTTAACATTTTGATATTTGTCGTCTTAGATAATTCAAAAAGTGTTTTCATTAACACCATGTTGTTGTTTCTTTCTTCCTCTTTCGCTTCTTACTTATTAAGTTGATTACTTAGATGTCAAACGAGAGGTCGTGGTCTCAATTTCCGCATAAAATACAATTTTGCCTCTTTTTGTTGAGGTACCATAATCCTGCACTTACAAAGAATCTCAATACGATGGATTTTCATACGCACATTGCAAAATTATTACCATTTTACTACGGGTCGGAGCTTGCCAAACGACTTCCTTTCCAAAATACTTTACCAAACACAATAACCAAACACAGGCAAACATGTTTACAAATTAAAAATAAATTCATTCATGACTGCAATATATTGGTCTGAGTGCAGCCCATGCCTGTCCTTGGCGCGACAGTTGGACGTTCCTGTAATTTATATCCCTTTTATTTGAGCTTTCTCCGTTCGAGTTGAGCCGCCATTGGTGTTGCAAGCCTACTGTTTTCAAATTCCCACGTAGTTAGGGAGATTAATTGCATTAATTTTGAAACGACGCACATAAATCTGGATTTGGATGTTATAATTTTTTTGTTGCGCATAAAAATTAAGAATGCTAATTGTGAGTTGTAAACAGATTAACGGAGTACCCACGGCGAATTAACAAGTGTAAAGTTACAAGTATATAGACATAAAGTGATATGTAAGATGAGAAATAGTACCTGAATCGCACTAGTGTAATTCACACAACTCTCCTTTTACTTGACCTCATCCCACCGTAATTGGGGTCGACGCAGAATGCTTTTTTATTTGCAACTTGCAGAAAGATTGGGTTACGATTTCGCCACCGGCCGCATGGCTTATCTAGACTTTTCTGAGTTTTTGCAAATGAGGAAAAAACCTTTTTAAATCATATACTATAACCTAAAAAAGTAGGGACAACATTTACAGTTTTTTACCAGTCCTCAAGTTTTACAACTACTAGATCGAAATACTTTGATAGAACTGTTGACACATATAAATCCCGGTGATAGAAGAGCATCGCAAAGACGCGACTATGTCTTAGTATGATGAATTTGTAAGTGCAACAGTACATTACAAAAAATAACGGTTGTAGCAAAGTGATTTAAAGCTAATGAGGAGTGACAGTGAGACTGATTTCCCGCCGCCGAGGCATGTTAACTGGGATTGATAGCCGGTGAAAAACAAGGCATTAGCCACATCGAACACTCTCGCGTCGACGCGGTTCTCTGCGAACGTGTTAACATAACCGCTTTTTACTTTCCAACTACCGTTTACCATAGATAGCTGTATAGGCGGATTAAGCGGGAATGTTGTCATAAAAATATTGATTAATTGAAATAATATCATACTCAAGCTCTTCTGTAACGTGGTCTCACTGCTCAAACACTTTTATTGTATACATACTTTTACTCTACATTAACTTTGGCGGAAAGTATGAATACAATTACAGCATGTAACTGTATCTTCCGGAGTGATGTTCCGTAGGAGACCACTCCAGTGAATATGTTTCTGGAACAGTGAGTTCTCAACACGATAACTTCGTTATTATGTAATTCATATTTTTTTTTAGTATACTTTACACAACCTTATCTCGAAAACTGTGATTTTCGGGACATATTCTAAGCTATTTGCCAAGTTTTTCTTGTTCTTTCTTGCTTCCTTTTATTGTGACATCATCATCTTAGAATGGTAAACGATTATGAAAGTTCTCAACATACAGATACAGTATTTTAGATAACGAAGATTGATTGTCTTAATCTAAATACTCCCTACTGAGTCACAAACCCGAACGCATTGCAATTATTTCGGCAGCGAGATCACCGTCACTCAGCAGATTATCTGCTCACGTTTATTCGCTATAATAGCGTGTAAATTTCGGCTATTATCAATTTAAATAACGGCAGAAATTGATAGGAAACGAGGTGGTGCAGCCGGGGAGTCCTGCTGCGAGCCGGTGTAGCTCTACAGCTCGTAATTTCATGGAATTATTAATTCCGCAATCATTTTTGAACTATTTTATAGTAAAATATAACGGTTAACACTTAATTTCGATCAGAGCCGTATTTATATTAAAATTCGGACGTCTTGTGATCAACAAGAAGACGCTACTTTAGATATTTTTTGTTGATCGTAACTATTTTATGGTTTCTTATATATGCTTATCGTCTTGTGTTTCTGATTTTTAAAAATTAATATCAGATCCAGGAAATCAGTCTGCCAAATAGAGATTCTCCGACACTCGATAGTCATTTTGGGTAGAGCTGTTGCTCTATGAAATACCTTCGTTGAAATAATAGTAATTAGTAAAGTAGTGAGTGTGGGTTCCCATGCACAAGTGTCGGTGAACGAAGCGTGACGGCAGGTGCGACGGGCGCTGATCCGGCGCCGCGCCCTCCGCCCTCAGGCAAACACCAACATCGCACGACTAAGCTGGGAGGTCACACTATACAAGACGAAGTTTTACTGTCTAGACGATGAACGTCCACATATAAAATAAAAGTTTTCCACTTTTAAAAATCAATACTATTCTGAATACTCTATGAAACTTATCATTCATTTCGAACTTAGTCTCGAATTACAATGTACGATGCAGGATTCGAACATTTTGTAATGTACTAGTATTTAGGCATATTCGTACAATTTTACGTGCGATCTTCGAACATTCGTCGTCGTGTCGGAGTAGAGAGTAACCCCCCTGTACTCACTGCTTGGCCGATAAAGGTATTGACTGAACATTCGGTTAAAAGACCAGTTCATTATCTTAGAACTGATGTTGATGTATGCAGATCTATCATAGAAAAATCTAATAGCATAATACATTCTAGGCTGAGTCACTCTATTTCTTAGAATACGCACATTGAATGCGATGGCTCTTCATGCTACCTTATATTCATCGTAAGATGTACGAATGCCTAACCAGCCAGTTACGGTATAATGTGGATTTTGTTTTTAAATAATGTTTGTTCATTCCCAAAGCTTGATTCCCAAGGATTAAACTATGGAAACTCCACTTAGTCTAATCTCAAAAAGAGGCTTTATGTAACTGGAATAGCCCTATATAAAAAAAATATTCGTGAATTTGATCAAAAGCTATACTTTTAAGCTTGTGCCGTTGACATGTCAGGGCCCTACAGAATGGCCTGTCGAAGCAGTGGGACAGGTAACGGTATCGCTCCACAATTTATCTGCCGGCCCCGCCTGCCGGGATTAAGGTCGTAAAGGTACTACTCTCTGGGTGGCAGTGCTCATACCATCATAAAGATTGATTACTGCTAGATAAATATCGTGTGCTGTTATTATCGCTGACCTTTCGAGTGGTTGTATTAATTCCCACGTATTATTTTTCTAGAGATAAATTGACATCACGTTATAAGACGGATGACTTAGAAAAGTGAGCAAATGGATACGATGCTACTAAACGAAGTGGTTCTACACGGCCCGCGAGATTGTAAAATTAGTCACAAGTAAGAGATTTGTAAGCACATAAGTTTGGCAAACGAATAAACAACTTCATTTGACATTCAATAATGAAACTGTAGGATCTTAACCCAGATAAGCCTACTGTCCTATATATAGGACAGTCAAAATAAAAAAATATATTGAACTAACCATTTAAATGGTTGATTTTATTTGTTGTTATTTGAAGTAAGGAGACTATTTTTTATTATAAAAAAATAGAATATCAATGATATAAATACATTTCATAGAAATATTTCACTTCAAAGTACGCAATAAAAGTGTGCTCCAGACAAGGTGCACGAAAGGTAGGTATAAAAAACTGTATATTACAGTAAAGTTTTATATTTCACATTTTTCTTATTTTAGATAGCCTGTTCCTTATTTTCGAAAACTCGTTCCTCAATATAATACTTCGGAAAGTGGAAATAATTAGGGATAAAAAGTAGTGTCCTATATAGAGGACGGTAGGATAATACGGGGTAATTTTATATTCCCACTATTACAGGCGCATGTCATAATTATCGCGTGGATTATGATGTTGAAATCTTTTCTGATGATGGAAAAAATACTGAGAGATAACTCAATATATATATGATCGCTTTTGACTAACATTTATTGACACACTAATGTAGATTTTTGTTTAAGGACTTTTGTAAGTGGTAGAGTTTTGCTGTAAGTCGTTAAAGCTACGAAACACATGTCTCCTCAGCCAAGGAGGCTCTACTAGCTCACAGATGAACTGTAAAGCAGCATCTTCGCTGTTGCGTTTCATTCGTCGAGTGAGATTGTCCAAGAACCAACAGCTGGCAATGTGCTTGATTACCATATTGCCGGGTGTTGGTTATCGAAGCGTGTAGGGCTGTCATCATATACACTGGTGGAAAACTCGTCGATGACCCATGCAAGTGTATCGCATTCAGGGATCAGCTTGTGTATATCCATTAGATACCCTGTTTGGATCGCGCTAACCTTACATCAAGTGCACTGGAACAGTTTGATAGGCCAGAGTAAAAAACGACTCAGTGGTTGAGAATGTGACGCTGAATAACTAGCCAACAAACACAATAATTCCAGTAGCAGTTATCTTTGTTCAAAGACAACACGGTAGAGATCACATTAGTAATCGCAAAAACAAACCTACAAGTTAGGCAGCTTCTTGCGAGAAATAATATGGTCCGAAATAATAGGTTCTGAAGTCATTTTCAGTAGATTAGCTTGAAATTTAAAAATTTTATGTGGGTAGATTTGACTTTTTCTTTCACGACATTCATGTCCATGACTCATGTAGATATTTAGGACACTTTTAATCAGTAAATATACCTTTTATATTCAATTTGGTCAATATCAATACTAAACTATACTTGCTACCTATTATCCTACTGTCCTATATATAGGACGGTCATTTCCCGGAAAGCCTTATAGCAGATAATTTTTTCAACATTTTTTTTATTCGTCTTGAGGGTAATGAAATTAAAGAAAATCATTAGTTCTGATGATTTACAAAAAAACTTGTTTCAGGCTTATCTGGGTTAATGTAGGATGGAGAAAGCGATCAGCAGGGAGAGAAGGGAATACTGGGCTTCTAGCTATCTTAGAAAGAGGTAGAATCCGAAGTGGCGGATAACTAATATGTATCGAAAACTAATCATGGCGAAAGCATTTCGGTGTTATTTGTAAATCCAGCATTGAACGACTCGTCGGTGTAATGATTATTTTTGCATAAAATATATAACACAGAAACAAGTATGAAGTTATAACACTCATAATATTAAGATGGAGATTTTATGTCTATTGCGCCAGGCAGTTGGGTAACCTCTGGAAGTGCGTAATAACTCTGAGAATACACGATGCCTAAATAGCTTCCCGAGCCAGACCAATAAATAACACGTCGCACGCGGACGCCACACACCTGAGTTATTTTTCTAACGCCTTTAAAGGCTAGCACTAAGCCTTCTCGTTTGTCTGCGTAAAACACTTCAACCCCTCCCACTACTTTTGAAAGTTAACTTTTAAAGATGCCTTTGCCTGCGTCTAATGTAAGTATGTACTATTTTCTTTAGTGCATTTTAGTATAAATATTTTGTCTATTTCTCCCAGCTAATTGATACGCTAGGCTATAGGCACCAGGCATGTACCTTGTTGTTTGTTTTGAAGTCCTCTAATTCATTTATTTGCCTCTACAAAGGACACTGCTGTGCTCATTGTAGGTAGAGTAACTCCTGGACATATTGAGACATTACATCTTATGTCTCAGGATAGCAAGCGCAGTGGAATTCCAAGCATTGCTTTGTAGTTTATGTTGTTTGGTTTTGCAATTGTCCATAAGCGTATCACTTACCATCAGGCGAGTGGCATGCTCCTCTCGCCACTTATGGCAATAAAAAAAAATACACATTTCTGGTCTCAGGGCCATTAACCGAAACTCTTTATAATGTGCGAAAATATTACGTATTATATAATCTTCATAAGGATACGGAACATGAAGGCTATATTGATCATCACAAAATTTAATTATATTTTCATCTTTAACAATAAAATTGCGCTTTTATATATTGATTTCAATGATTTCGGGTAATATAAATTAATAGTTACTAGTTGATCCTGATATGCATACGATACTGATGTGATACGCACCGAGATAAATGTTTGTGCGGCCCACAAATATTTCTTTCGGGTCTGGGTGTTTATGAGACCGAAAAGTCTCTCGTAGTTCCTGATACCCACGACACAAGACTCGATCTTAGTGTGGGGTCAGGACTATGTATGTGACTGTTGGGTGTTATTTATTATTTATTTATTTATTATATCAAACATACAAAACTGTTAGCCAGGACCCAGCTCCCATTGTAACTATAAATTTAAATCAACCTAGAAAATAATTCCATACAAACCCAAATTAGACAAGACTAGGATACACGTCAAAGGTCAACCACAAATAGGTTAACGACAGTTTCATCTACCTGTGTACACGATAAGTGAGTTTTCTCTCATTCTGGCGCGAAAATGAAAGTGGCAATCGTTCGGCGGCGAGTCCATCGGAAGTCATTGGGTTCGAACCGCACACCTGCGCCGATCATCATCCGCTCTACTGACACTGAACGATGACTATTTTGCAAATAACTAGATTTTCTGCGGTCTAGAACTCAAAACTAGGCGAAATGTCTGCGGACTATACAGAAAATTTACGTTTTAGGAGAATTCCTGTTTGAATACAAACGTAATGTGTTTGATATTTCTGGTATTTTTTATAAAAATGTTTTCTTTTTTTATTATTTCACGTATTAATATAGTAAATGTAGAATATATTTGGTAAACTAATTGCAAGTAATTTAACATACATAAACGCCTTTTTACCAGAAGCGGTAAGCAAAGGTTCTCCTGGTAGTAAACAGGACACCCACGTTTTACCTAGTGTGTTCCGTCCCACGTTGTGATAGTATAGCCTACCATACCGACCAAAAATTATTGACTCTTTACACGACTCGAGATTCATATCAGAAGCTTTGGAATCATACTGTAGTATAAAAGAGCCACCGAGGCAGTCAAATGTAAGTTCACATTGGTTGTATTTGAGAAAATCATTTCACAATAGTTTTATATTCTGCCTCCGATTAACGCCCATAATAATGATGAATTATCAGGTTTACTTCAGTAATCTCACTAAATAAACCTAACAAAGCAGTAAAATTTGTCAACTCACCCTAGGATTCTGCATTGCATTCCTCTAAAATATTAAAATAAATTCTAATGTAATATTCCAAGCAGGACACATACATCAGTGTATATTTCATTCGTACAGTCGGTATGAAGTTGTGATATCCGCTGCGTGCTCACCGCGCTCATACGCCGCGCTAACGAAGTCGCCTGTAAATTATTGATCGGCGATTCCACACGTTTCCGCCTACCATCCCTTGAAAATATTTAACTGTGCACTGCTGCGTGCTTGTTTTTATTTAATGGCATTTACAATGTAGACGTGGTGTAGGTTAGTAATGGATGGGTTTAACTATAACGGTGTGATACCACTAGGCACTATCTCCTTTTTTATACTGATGGTACAATCATGTGAATACAATGTATTACTCGGTCACAATATCTCTGCACCTCGCAGGAATGCGATGCCCCTCCCGCTGTCCTTTCTCCTTCCCGCGCTCGTCCGAACACGACAGTACGGTTAGCACTTTCGTTACCGATACGCGTCCTTAATAAAGTTTTAATTTTTAAACATATTGAACATGTTATAAATTAATATTTTCTGGAATCATGATGTACAGTTTATAAACTAAATAAGATTTTAAAAAATGTTAAACTTTTTTTCTATCATTGAATTACGTAACATTTAACACAAACATTAATTCAATCCATAGATTTAGTATAACTACATCTATGATTCAATCGTTACACAATAAAAGTAATGGATTGGTATTTGGATGGTTATTTTACACTCCGTACGCGCCGACATGACGTCATCAACGCCGGGTGCACAGATATTTTGACCGAGTTATATTTGAAATCTGAATGTTGGAGTAAAAGAGATCATAACTCTCTTTTTTCGATAATCATACCAGCGTTTTTGGCACGAAATATAAGCCAAAAACATACGACTAAAACCAACACTCATTCATTTCGAAGAAATTTTCACGATTGCATAATATGTGTTCAATGTTCCATCATCAACTTTAGCATGTTTCTCAGTACAGGGATTGAACCCATAGCCTTTCGTTTTACAGCTGGTTTAATTACCAACTGCGCCGCCGAGGTTGTTCATAAATACTGAAAAAGCCGAGAGAGCCGAGCCATTTAGTTGGCTGAATACAATTTTTTTTTTGCTGTGGTAAAGCTAATATTCAATTAACTTAGGGAGTAGGGACTAAATGAAATAAGGCCTATTTTACCCGCCCTCTTCTTCCCGTACTATTCACAGGGTCGGCGGAACATGACTTCAACCATGTTGCACAATAATCTCTGCATGACATAACCCCTTACAAGCTATACGCTTTTTAGTCCTCTGCGATTATTTAATGCAGTTATAAGACTTTACATAGCTTTAAATTTACATACACCAACATAAGTTCACGCATTTTTCCCAGAAGGGGTAGACAGAGGTACTACCAATACAGCACATTTCACCTTACATGTTCCGTCCCACGATGTAATAGGGGGCGAGCCTAACGCCATATCGGGCACAAATTTCTGACTCCGGGCAGATAAGGAACAGAAAAATCCAATATCACTATCCCCGGGACTCGTAACCTGGGATTCGTAAGAAACCTCTTTTTGCTTTGAAATTTTTATGAACATTTTTGTCATTAAAACTATTTTGTAAGCAATACACACGCCCTTTACACAATCTGAATTCATACAAAAATACGTATTACAAGTACCAGTTTCACCCTCACAATACACATTTGGAAGCTCCAAATCATTTGAATATATTCTAAATAAGTTTGTTAAGAATTTTGTCCGCTCCCGGCGACTGCTTCGATGTTAGATTAATGAGCCCATTTATTATTGTCGAGTTGCTCGGGGTTCGAACCGGTTCATATGTATTCTAATTTCCAAGTATTGTGTAGCTTCCGTTGTTATTTGAGTTTTGTTACGGAATAAATATGTTTAATAGAAGGGGACAAAGTAGTTATGCGTTACTGGTGTTTGGGTGCATACGGGTGTAAAAACCATGGTATATTACGATTTAAGACTTGACTATGGATATCTAAAACCGTAGATATTTGGGTTGCCCTTAATTTCTTGATGTATTAATGCGTTTATACTTTCTTAGCACATATTAATAGTGTTGTTCTGAATCCAGTACTGTCTAAATGCTTATTGTTAGTAATTATTGAAACTTTAAATAAATAATAATAATAATAATAATAATAACACCCAACAGTCACATACATAGTCCTGACCCCACATTAAGATCGAGTCTTGTGTCGTGGGTATCAGGAACTACGAGAGACTTTTCGGTCTCACAAACACCCAGACCCGAGAGAAATATTTGTGGGCCGCACAAACATTTCTCTCGGTGCGGGGATCGAACCCGCGGCCTCTCGTTTCACAGGCGGCGTCTAACCGCCTGCGCCACGGAGGCTGTCAGCATAAAGAAAGAATAAGACATAAAGAAACAAAATATTTATTACGCAACTTAAACTGAGTCACAATTATTTTTATCCCGCAGAGCTATTTAGTTTACTTTGACATATTACGACCCAACCAACAACACATAAGGGATGTTTCCAAAACACAATACAAGCTTGATCAACCAAATTTAACGATAACGATTGGATACCACATCCAAAATTCAATAAAATTTTATGTTTATTGTAACAGCGCGGGCAATTTCCTACGTATTGAGAGATAAAGGAAAGAATCGGTTCAACTGCAGCCCCGTTACAGCCGCCACGGTTTATTTTTACGATTTCCTTTAATGTGGTGCTTTGTGTATGTGTGTGTGTGTGTGTGTGTGTGTGTGTGTGTGTGTGTGTGTGTGTGTGTGTGTGTGTCAGTGATGCGATGTCTCGGCCGCACATTATTGCTTTCCTACAAATAAAGCGTTGCGAACGCATTGTCATGTTGCTAACGTTAGGCCAGTGCAATGTACGAGGGGTGGCGATTTGAAATTGGTATTTTAGATATTATTATTCAGAATAACATTGCATCTCATTGCTGGGTAAGGTGTGGTCAATTTCTTATTGTCGTAATTGAAAAAAGGGTTTGTAGAGTCTAGATCTAGGATTTTGGAGTACATCTAAACCCTTTCTAAACAATGTAGAAAAATCACTAGACTGACGTGACAAATGTGTGAAATAAATAGGTTTCCAAATGCATCTCTGTATCAGCCCGCACTAGGCCAGCGTGGTGGACTATATGGCCTAACCACTCTCAATCGTACTCTCGATTGTAGAGGAGGCAAGGTGCCCTGCAGTGGGACTTCCAAATGCATTATTTGTGAAAATTATAAGACTTAGATGTAAAAAATGTATGAAAATAATATGTAATTATAATTAAGACTGTATTTATTTAGAATGTTGTTTCTAAAGATCAAATAATAATTGAATTCGAATTTACTTCATATTATATTCCTAAAGTTATAATACCATAGCCGCTATTTAAGACAACAGATCACTTTATCTTTAAAAGCAAAAATTCCTAACTCTATACTTAACACATGTTTTATATGTATTACTAGCGGTCCGGCCCAGCTTCGCTCGGGTACAAATAGATTTCTGTACAATAATATGTACTATTATACATATAAACCTTCCTCTTGAATCACTTTATCTATTTAAAAAAAACCGCATCAAAATCCGTTGTGTAGTTTTAAAGATTTAAGCATACAAAGGGACAGAGAAAGCGACTTTGTTTTATACTATGTAGTGATGATAGCTGACCCGGCGAACTTCGTATCGTCACATTTTTTGCCATCAATACTGTCTAAAGTCTAAGATTTTAATACCTAATTAATTTATTGCATTGTAATAAACAACATTTTTCGTTTTTTCTTCCGGAGAGAAAAAAAATAGTGTGTTATAATATTAGGTCATATAGTCCACCCCGCTGGCTTAGTGCGGGTTGGCGGATTTTATTTAACGTAGAAATTACTCCGAAAAGTCAGAGGTGTGCCCTGGGATTAAAACCCGTGATCATCGTAAACTTGTTGGCAGTCGTGTCTGGTACGTTACCAACGGGTAATCACGCGCTTCTGGGAATTATTTTTATTTATTTTAGAAGACTATCTATACATATACAAATTAATAAAACCTTCATACTGCCTTACCAGGGGACGTAAGTAATAAATAAAATATTTAAAAATATAAAACTGCATATGGTTTCATTATAATGTCTAGATACGGCATCAACGTCCCAATATTTTTTTTTCTTGAGTCTGAAAACAATACCAATGCGGAATTTAAATTTGTCCCCCAGAACATCTAAAAGTATCAATTCAAAAAACAATGTCCTTTATGAAAACGAAAAATTATAATTAGATATATTTTGGTGTACTCCGGCAAAACGCTTCGATAGAGTAGGTATACCTTCTTTAAAACTGTTGCAATAATCTCAAAAAACTATGGGCTATTTTTGTAGATATGGACATTTTACATTTAACAAATTACGCGAAAGACGCCGTATCTAGATATTATATACACAATGTACACATTTTTTGAATTTTGTTCTATTTCGTCGGCCGTCAATGAAAGACAATTGAAAGATAGATCATTTTACGTTGGTTGGTAGTTGAAGCTGGACCGTCTTTTACGTCTCCCGTCAACCAAACAAAGATCATCCTATATTGGCTGGTCGCATCACGCTTGAACAATTAAAAAATTGGCTTTTCCTCGCAATTTTTCTATTTTTTCTCACCGTTTAGACCTTCCCTGGACTTCCACGAATATTTGAAGACCAAAATTAGGAAAATCGGTTCCGCCGTTCTCGAGTTTTAGCGAGACTAACGAACAGCAATTCATTTATATATATATAGATATACTTTTTTTAAACTGCTTCGACATAACTTTATATTATATCAATACATATTTGTTTCTGCAGGTCATCACGTGCGTCGCTCGTCACTTGCACCCACTGTTCCATATATCACGGCTCGACACAAGTTTATAGATGTCGAATGACGTTGAATTCGCTTTTCACACACTCAGCTCTCGAGGGGCTTGCCGGAGGGTCCCGGGTTCCATTCCCCAAGAGTGCCCACATACACGGACCCTTCGCTTACACTCGACAATAGACCAACTTAACCGTTTTAATATTGTTAGACGCCTTTTGTTATTTTTCCGCTTTGTTATTAACAATTTATTAAAAATCTCAGGGCAAAAACAGTATTTTTGTTATTGTAATGTAATGTTTTTTAATGTGCAAACCTTTGACAAATGTTTGGCGAATATTTTATGTACGACAAGCTAATTTTTTTTATCACGCCCTATGTCTTGTCTATTAAAAATACCTTTTAATTGATTTTTATTTTATTATAATTTCATAGTAGTCAGGGATTTAAAATTTACGTATAGACTGATGTAGTCACAGTTAATTGTTTAATACTTGGTTCATTAAAGTTTTGAAGCCAGTAGAACTGAAGAGTGAAGTCATAGTAACATAGTTGTGAGCTTGCACTTAATCTGACGCAAAGTTTCCCATCGACCTAGTTACAATATGATGGATTGAAGGAAGCCAGGTGAGAGGTCGTAGGTTACGTGATAATGTCTAGTTTGTGACACGGAAGAGGCAACAGGAAAAATAACAGCAGAAACCCTTTAAATCACACGAGAGCATGAAACATGCAATTTTATTGTATAGACGTTTGTGGCACACCTATTATATTCTTATTAAACATCTGCTGAATACAAAACTCTACGTATGAGGTTACATTTTAGTCCTTAATGCTGACTAGGTTATTAGATTCGACTTCACATACTTTTTAATTATTATTCGCTGAAGAAATAACCCAAAAATATCGAAACAATTATAACATCAAAACACAAAATACAATGAAAGCCGTAACCCTATATGAGTTATTAAATACGCAGCTTCCATAAGCCCCGGTTTAGCACAAAAGCAAAGCCTTCATTACGATCGAATAGTTAATTAAGCGCATGTTTGGAAATATGATTCGCATTGTGCGAGCTGGGCTGCCGTGGTGGGATGTTAGTAAACAGAGGCACGCGCTGTGCCTTGTGTTATTGCTTATTGTGCGCAGCTCGCCGCCGTTTGGGACGGTATCATTATGGGATTAGGGCTGATTAGTGAACTTTTTTTTATTAAGAGCCTACCTCGAAAAATATTCGCAGCATTTTGGGGCGTGGTTAACGAAAGTTGCCGCATCACGCCGCGGCACTGCGCTACTGGCGCACATTCCCCGATTAAATATTATCTACTGGTATTATTAACATTAGTAATAACAAATTAATGTAGACCTATGTATATTTATAATCCGTATGATTCTGACAATGTGCCTATATATTGTTTATCATACTTTTGTATTGATAAAAAAATCTATTACAATCTAAGTGTCAAAACACGAACTTTAAACTATTACTATTACTTTACGAAAACCTCAAAAACATTTACAATAATATCTGTATAAATACAAGATAGGTACGAATTGTTTTGCCGGTCACTCACTCTACTAGTGTGAAGCGCTAATCGCCTAGGCGCCCTTTGATAAATGCCGCCAAAGGCATTGCGCCTAGCGATGATTTATTTGTTTCTACTTCATTTGACCTGTGATTTGACCACTGACTTTCGCCTATAAAAGAATGTCATTCTTAGTTCTGCTGTTTTGTGATTTTTGACTTACGATACAACTGTAAATTTAACAAAAATGTGTGAAATAAATTTGAATTTTGTAATAACAACCAAACTAAACTGACTAGGTATTCCTGAAGTATGTACACAGAGCGGAAACGATAAGTAATTACATTAGATTATTGTTTAAATTCCACATAAAATAATAATTATTGATTTTCGAACTGTGCGGTCACACCGGCGCTCACGCTCTTATTATTACTGCTATGCGCTTGGCGCGAGAATGACGGCGATCACACCCGCCCGTTCCAGTTTGAACCTTCTTTCCAACCAAATAGGGATAATTTTTGTTTAACAATGTTTCTTTTATTTACGCTAGACAAATTTTTCGGCGAAATTATTTGATATCAATTACAATTATTTTGCTTTTGTTATATGAAAAGCATTGTAAATATTAATTTTATAGTAATACTAGCGATCGGGCCCGGGTCCGCCCGGGTGCATACACGTTTTGAAATGACGGTCAAAATGTTTAATTCTATCAGTTTAGAATATCGACCAACCGGACCAAGAAAATATCACTACTGCTTTCCTCCTATAGGTCATAGCGTGATGATATATAGCCTATAGCCTTCCTCGATAAATGAACTACCCAACACTGAAAGAATCATTCAAATCGGACCAGTATTTCCCGAGAGTAGCGCTTTCAAACAAACAAACAAACAAACTCTGCAGCTTTATAATATTAGTATAGATATAGACTTTCAGTGACATATAAAATGGATTCGTATAAAAAATATTCTAAATCTGGGGGCACGGCAATGCCCCCACCAAGTCGAGCTAAAAAGTGGCACAGTCGTACCATCCTTTTCTAGAAGCAATTCAGATCATTTTAAACCCCTCATAACTTCGTTGTGGTTAAACGAAGCAAGAAACCTGAATTTTCAGTTACCAAGCAGGCATTGTGTAAACACGGTATGTTTAAAATTTCATTCAATTTGAACCACTAGTTTAAGAATTGTAACTAGTCAAACTTTCTTAATTTTGTCACTCACTAACTGACTGACCGATCATCAAAAGTCTAAGGCACTTCTAGCAGATATAGAACCTTTAAATTTAGAATATAACTAGCTGTGCCCGCGACTTCGTCCGCGTGGAATTTAACAAAAACTTTATTTTTCTAAAATAAAAGAACTTTTCTATAATAAATGTAGCCTAAGTTACTACTTATTATATCAGCTACCTGACAAAAAAAGTCCCGTTAAAATCGGTCCAGTCATTTCAGAGATTAGCCGGAACAAACAGACAGAAAATAACTTTTCTAAAATAAATGTAGCCTAAGTTACTCCTTATATCAGCTACCTGACAAAAAAAGTCCCGTCAAAATCGGTCCAGCCATTTCAGTGATTAGCCGGAACAAACAGACAGACAGACAGACAGACAAAAAAAATTTAAATATCACTTTCGGCACAGGTATCGTGTATATAACGATATGTAGTAGGACATTTTTTTTTATTTTCACTCTTAAAACAGACACTTCAATTTTATTTATATGTATAGATTAGTGTTTAGTGTCTTAAGTAGGGAAAAATTTAAATATTTCGTAATTTCTGCCTAGTGTTATAGACCAACTGCGTGAATAACTTTGTAATCCCATATAAATGTATAGGATTACAAAGTTACATTTGCAGTTAATGAATAATTGTACCCGTATATAATGGAATAATAGTTCTAGATAGGTATCACTACATAGTATAAAACAAAGTCGCTTTCTCTGTCCCCTTGTGTGCTTAAATCTTTAAAACAACGCAACTGATTTTGATGCGGTTTTTTTAGTAGATAGAGTGATTAAATAGAAAGGTTTACGTGTATAATAACATCCATTAAATATTGGAGAAATACTGTTACATTTGAGGTTTCTAATGTGATGTCGTTAATTATCAATTTTTTCCGCTTACATTGCAAACGCAGGCTGAACCCTACGAGATTTATCAAAATAATGTAGTAATTATTTGTACACATTGAAAAGGTCTACAGAAAACTCCGCGATGGTATATGTCCATCTCTTATGGATATTCCACAATAACAGTTTTTTGTCATTTACTTTTTACGACAAATACAGCATTAATCCTTATCCAATTAAAAAGCTTAAATACATTGTTGGTTTAATATAGATCTATATGGTCCTTTACAGCACAAGATTTAAATGAATATTTTCGAAGATATTACAGATTTAAAATTGCGGGACGTAGCGCTTGCGGCGGTACTGGCCGGCCAGGGCGGCAGTAGCGTGCCTGAGTAGAAAGGCTTATATGTATAATAATAATACGTACATATTTTTGTACAGAAATCTATTTGTACCCGGGCGAAGCTGGGCCGGGTCGCTAGTCTATAAAGGGTATATCAAGACTGCTACCGAAAACTAAGCCGGGTGGTAGTTTAAGCGATTTCAGACACAATGCAACAAAAAAAGTTGCAAAAAAAACGTCCATTTTTTTTGTTATATTTTTCCTATGACCATATTTGTGGTATATATACTTATATGAATGTATATAAGTATGTATATGTAAAATACTTATGTATGTGTATATAATATGCATGTATATGTGGTATGTATACAGGGTATATCAAGACTGCTACCGAAAACGAAGCCGGGTGGTAGTTTAAGCGACTTCAGACACAATGCAACAGAAAAAGTTGCAAAAATAAGCGACAATTTTTTTTTGAAATTTTTTTCCTATTGCCATATTTTGGTGGTAAATAATTTTTTTCCTAAAATAATAGTGTATACCCTTTAATTTATAAATACTCTAAGGTATAAAAGAGTTTAAATTATTATTTTAGCAAAAACTATGGATTTACCACCCAAAATTGACGATATTTAAAAAATCATAAAAAATAATTGTCGCGTTTCTATGCGAAATTTTTAATTGCATTGTGTTTGTAGCCACTAAAACTACCACCCGGCTTCGTGTTCGGTAGCAGTCTTGAGATACCCTGTATAAAAGGCATAACAGGAGAGGGTATTGAGAGGGAAAGGGTGTATTCAGCCCATGAAACTGTACAAAATTCCTCTAGAAAGACATAACGAAGAAAAACTTGCAAATAAATAGACTAAATAGCTCCAAAATATCAATTACCATGAAAGAAAGAATATTAATAATCAAATCCGTGTTATTTGTGATAAATTGACACCTACAAAAATAAGAAAAAACCATAAGACAGAGGCTTTATGGAAAATTGTTGGTGATATTCTAGAAGTAAAAAGTACCGAAAAGAAAAAAAAGTAGGACTCTAAAAAAAGACGTGAGATCCCATCAAAAACATCCTGTAAAAAAATTCAGCCATCCAGCAGCATTATGTAGGTATGAATTGTACGATACATTATGGTTTCATGCGATGCCCAAGGCGATCCATTTATTTATAACGTAAAGAATTTTTAATATTTATATGATAATAGCTTACGTAATAACTTTATACAGAAGGTCCCTTACGCAAGGACTAAATAAATTAATCGACTTGGTATCGGTATATGCATGTAGCATCTCACAATTTTTTTAGGTAGAAACCCTGAGCTGCGAGACTTGGAATTTTTTTACAGGATGTTTTTGATGGGATTGTGTCTTCATCTGTCTATTGATAGAGGTGCTCCCGAAAGGTACTATTTTTCTAATGGTATTATACTGGATGATTTTGAAAAATATCACAATATTATGATGACCAGTTCATGACCAGACACAAAACAGTTCAAAATGGCGGCCTCAACTACCAATTCTGACTTACTCATTCAAATGAAGGAACCATTAGATATCGATTTAGATATCAATCGAATCAAAAGCAAAAAAGTTCAAAATGGCGACCATAATTTTCAATTCTGACTTTGAATTTAGTGAAACGGAATAAGTGCTCGAATGGAGGCCGCGTATCGGAAAGCGCAGCGTAGGACGTCCACCCACACGATGGTCCGACGACCTGGTAAAGGTCGCGGGACGTCGCTGGATGCAGGCTGCCTCCAATAGGTCTCTGTGGAAATCATTGGGGGAGGCCTATGTTCAGCAGTGGACTTCCTTTGGCTGATGCATGGATGGATGGAATAATATGGTAAAAAGGTTTTTCTATTTAATTCACTATTAATATATTTATTGGGCAAAACCCGATTAAAAGTTATAAGTAAATTCAATTGATTATAAAAGTTGGTGCGACCTTGGTGGGAATATCGCGTAGCCTTCGTATTATAGGAGCTAGCAACAAGAAATATTGTGATATCAGGTGAAAATATTTTTGATGAAAAATAATGATAATATATACTGAAAGAACAACACAACGAGAAACGAATTTATTTTAACCGAATTAATTCGATGACAATGATCGCAATGTCCATATCATAGGGATTACGTTGGATCCCTTATTTTCATATTTCTCGTATGTCGTGGATCTACATACATACATACATAAACTCACGCCTTTTTCCCAGAAGGGGTAGGCAGAGGTGCCAAGACCCACATTTCGCCATGTATGTTCCGTCCCACGATGTGATAGGTGGCGAGCCTATCGCCATATCGGGCACAAATTCCTGACTCTGGGCTGATAATGAATAGAAAAATCCAATATCACTTTGCCCTACCCGGGATTCGAACCCGAGACCTCACCTTTGTAACCGTACCTTAGTACAACTACGCCACTGAGGCAGTCTACAAGTCGTGGATCTACAAGCTCAGGTAATAGTTGAAAGTTGAAATTAATCGGCCAATTGCCAATTCAAGTGCGTGGTGGCCTAACTACTCTCAATTGTACTGTCGATTGTAGAGGAGGCCCGTGCCCTGCAGTGGGACATATTATATGGGCTGACACAGAATTACCAATTCTGACCTTGAATTTAGTTTATGGAAATGAAGAGTCTCTCAGATATCGAATTAGAAACCAATCAGAACAATAACAAAAAAATCAATAAAAATGCTGACCACATTTTTTTTCTGAGAATATTTTCATGTTTTCGGAACGAAGGTTCTTTCAAATATCGATTTGGAATCATTCGGATAAATAACAAAAAAACAAAAATTAAAATGACCCGGACTCGAACCCGAGACTTCAGCGTCGTAATCATATTATGAGGCAAAAATGTATAAAATTTCACGGGAATAATAACAAAAAAATCAATGAAAATGCGGATCACATATTCTTTTTTCTGAGAATATTTTCATTTTTTCGGAACGATGGTTCTTTCAAATATCGATTAGGAACATTTCGGATAAATAACAAAAAACAAAAATTAAAATGACCGGGACTCGAACCCGAGACTTCAGCGTCGTAATCATATTATGAGGCAAAATGAATAAAATTTCACGCGAACAATAACAAAAAAATCAATCAAAATGCGGACCACATGTTTTTTTTCTGAGAATATTTTATTTTTTTCGGAACGATGGTAATATCGATTTAGAACCATTCGGATAAATAAAAAAAAAACAAAAAGTAAAATGACCCGGTTTCGAACCCGAGACTTCAGCGTCGTAATTATATTACGAGGCAAAAATGTATAAAATGTTACGCTCCCTTCGACTAATTTCGTTGAGCGCTTATACGTAAGTCAATGACCTTTCTCTTTTATTTTGGTAACTTAGCTAGTTAAAAATGAACTTAAAAATTAATATATACTGCTATTTATTTTTTAAATATATGTAAAAACATTAAAATGTACAAACAAAAAAGAGTACCACCTAAAATAATAAGAATTACGTAAATTTGAAATTACGTAAAAAAATAATCGGCGGGCTAGAATTTCGAAACGTCGAGCGCAGATCCGTCGTCCACCAAGGCCCGCGGCCGTCTGACGGGAACGCCCCCAATGAGATAGCTTATATGGCCGTAACGTACAAGAATGGGATAGGATGGCCCATGCGCTTCTCAAAATAAAACAACATAAGCGCCAAACCATATTTTATTTTATTGTCATCGTACTATTTACTTTTTTCTTGTTTTTTTCTCGCGAAAAAATAATATTTAAATATATATTTATGTCAAATTAATCTTGAGTTTCTACACGGGGTAAGTTAGGAGTTCTGAGTTCTTAAAAAACTTAACAGCTGCTACTTTGGACTGTATTTTTGTTAAGGCAAAGTGGCATAATCATGTATTTTGGTTCATAAAATTGTTAATTATATCATCAATTAAAACATATCTGAAAATGGACTACCTAATCTTAGTAATTTATGATATGTAGGCTTTTAAAAAAGCCAAATTTTTCGAGGTATCCCCTTAATATTAATGGCTAGACGAGCATGCCATTCGCTTGATGGTAAGCCATACGACCGCTCATGGACAGTAGCAGTGCTTGGCATTCCACTGCGCATACCATCCTGAGACATAAGATGTTAAGCCTCAATATGTCCAGTAATATAACAATAAAATAATAAAAAACTCCTTGTAAATTTGTATGAAGTTGCCTCTAATGTTGGATGAGATGTAAGTGTGCTGCTGCGCTATAACCACGGAGTGATGGATGAAGGATGATCTAACTAACATTTCATATAAAGTTTTATACCAGCATACATTAAGGTGCTAAAGTTGCTTTACAACTCCATGTAAAGGGCTCAGTCCTCAGCATTTAGGTTTTTAAACAAACCGACATTATAAAGTCAAGGGATGAGAAAAAACTATACCTCGCCTATGGATGCTCTATCTCTCTCTAGGATCCGCATTGCAAACACTGGTTGCATCAATAGGTTTTTGCAAAACCGAAAAGTCTCTCCTAGTTCCTGAAACCAACGATACAAGACTAGTATCTTAGTGTGGCATCAGGACTATGGGTGTGTTTATTTGGTTTAATTATTAAGTTAATTATTTCTAGAGGCAGCCCTGGCTGCGCGTGCGCATCGCTCCGTGCTGCCGGTGCACAGCGCGGCTATTGTTCCTCACAGAGGTCATTGTTAGTGCCCGCCTGCCAGGGACTCCCAATATGCTCTTTTTCTCTTTGTTCGAAAGCTCTACAGAAGCGAACAAGAGGGGCGAGAGGGAAGATGAACAGGCACAAAGAAATGAAATAATACGCCCTAGTTAATATTGATATTAAAGCCCTCCACAATTGCTATACAAGAAATTGGTAAAGGGGAACCTAAAAACATTAGTGTAATAGAATATGGGTAGAAGAAAATATGGTTACAAAACCATATGTTTACTATAAAACTTTGCGTTATTAGTTTTAATGTTTTATGCATAAAGCCAGAGTGCGGCTCATTGCGAAGTATCATTAAGTTCACCAACCTCGTAATCTAACAAATCATAAAAATATTCTTTCGGTTATTATCGAAACATTCGCCACTAAACAAAATACGCCTCCGAACGCCTAATTCGAAACACCATACAGAAAAAGTTAAGGAATTTTGATTACGCCGCCATTTGCAATAAAATTTAAAAAATAACGATCACGCTTGCCGATGTTAATACTATAGAACGGTTTTTGTGCATCCGCGCGGAAAGAACGCGGTGAAAACGAAACCCTCCTTGCCGATTCCTTCGCGTGTCTCTTTCTTACTTGAAGGATTTTGGTAAGTGTGACAGAGAGCTTACACACGTGGAGCGGCACAACGCTTTAATTAAAGGACAAAAAAGTGCTCTGAAAGCACGTCGGAGGAAGTTTTGTCAAGTTCCATCGGATACGTTTGAGTTTTAAGTTGTATTAATGTGAGTATCAAGTGCGCGGAGCGTAAACACGAGTCCTGGCACTAATGAGAATTGATGTACTTCACTGTGCAGACATATTGTGCCTACACTTATTTGGCAGAGTGGCGTCTCAGCATGAGGGATCCACCAAATTTTGTTGAAAAATCATCTACAATCACAGTTTGGCAGGCACATTACCCTCACCGAATGTTTTGTCGAAGCCTTATCTGGGTTAATCCTAGGCGGTTTATTCCTGAAGTTTATACATACAACTATATATAATGGCTTGAAACAAATCTACGTTCTACAACTATGTATCACTTACTACATATTATTTGCAATAATTAGATTACTATTAACTTCTTTCTCTATCCCACGCTTTTATATGATGAAAAAACTATTGGTGGGGTAGATCTCTCATATTCTGAGAGGGCCGGCAGCCTGGGTAGATACCATGTCTATTTATCCCGCCGAACAGCAGTGTAATACACTGTTGTGTTCCGGTTTGATGGACATTGTAGACAGAGTCTATACTGGACATATTGAGACTTAACATCTTCAGTCTCAAGATGGCGGAATAAAATGCCAAGCATTTCTTTATAATTCACGGTATTGTTTGATTATTCTACTGTCCATGATGTCGCTTACCATCGTGCGAATGCCAGTCTCGTCTCGAAATTTATTGCAATAAAAATACAGATAACGCAAAACTAAACTTCTATTAATATATACCAGCTGTCTTCTCTTATACTAATACTTATCAATAATTATTATACATATCTGAAACATCATGAAAATACTAAACCCATGTAAGCATAGACAAGAAAGGAAGGAGAAGAATCGATGTGATACATAAGTTCATTGTGTCGGGCCGATGAATACAACAATAACATCAACCGCTGTGAGAAACATAAACATTTGGAACAACATCGTTGACCTGTTGAATCGATACCATGGCCTACAGTTCCCATACAGAGCGCAGTATTTAGTGTTATTAACACACAACAAATTAGAACAGCATTTCAATGAACTTAAGCGGTCAAGAAACGACCATGATGCATTTGGTTGATATTGTTGTATGTATGTTGATGTATTTTTCTTTCACTTATCATAGTTTCTACATCATGTTTGAGATCACAGACGAGTAAAAAGAGATCAAGCAAACCAATGAACTTCAAAACGCAACCCAATTGTCTTTAGGTCATAAAAATTATTTATGTAGCTGTGTTCACCAGAAGACAGTATAGAGGTGTAAGATAAAAATGCTTGATTATTTCTTTTTACTTCATTTTCCATTCTGCCTATTATTACTTTTTTGTTCTTGTTATATCAATAAACCTTCAATAAACAGAGGTGCCGAATTATCTCTACATAGTTTACAGTTTCGGTGAATTGTTTTATCAACCATTTTGGCATATAGCGATTTTTTTTCCAAATTGTCCTTACGCCCCACTTACGCAAGATAACAATATATTAAGATACGATTTTTGAAAACCAATTATAATTTTCAAGTTATTGCTTTTGGATTTCATTGAATCGCGAGGGGGTAATAATATTCTTCAGTATCAAAATGTGTATTGTAAACCAAACTAGCCGCGTCTTATTTAAATTACTTAACCACATGAACCAATCAACGCTCCCGCGCCAAGTTCCTTCAATTTCCAGTCACGGTTGCTTGGCTCCAAACCCCTGGAGTGTTGGTTACACGGCTTCCTAATTGCAATTGTTACATGCTACTCCCGCGGGTATAACTATGATAATCAGCGTTATAATTGACATCGCTGCCGGCTGTCTAATACACAATAGAATACAGTAATTGGGGCAATATGGTACATTACTTCATGGATATCACGTAACACAAAGGAAGATACCGGCATTGAGTTATAAGCTTAAATAGAAGAAAAGATTTTTAAATGTACAAAAATCAGATATGTATATCCCCACGGTAGACGCTTATAGTTAAAATAAATAAAATATCTGGCAGTAGGTACTATACATATTTTTCTAGCCTCTTTTGGGAAACTATACAGTATGCATGAAATTGATAATAATAATTATTAAATTATGCTTTTAAAATCTATTATTATCAAGTGCGGTATAAATAAATAAATCCATTTTCCGAAACCATAAATTAACAATTAGAATGAATATTTAATCACACACCATCACAGATTATAATTAAGTTCACTGTACCCATAACGGTACGTTATGTCTGTTTCTTATTTTAATAAACTAACAAGGAAATTGTAACGTTTCGTAGATCAGATAAAACGCGCTGCTAATGAAGGCGGCTTCAACAAACATATATTTCTTTATTGATTTAACAATTACGTAACTGAATGTTTTTGAGGGAGCATTATCCTTTGCTTGCATTTTCGTGCCTTTCACTATTCCATTTAAGCGAGAAATACAAAGCTAAATTCCTTAAATGACTGAAATCTTTAGTAGTAAAGTCATATTTAACCTATATCTATATCGTTAGCGTAACCTTTGAAATCATTTACATAAGCATACATAAACTCATAACGGTTTTTCCCAAAAGGATAGGAATGCCATTAGTGCAAGTTTACTTTTAATAAATATGTTTAAACAAACTGATGTACATGGCATAAACATTCACCTGAAGTGGTTGTTTACAGTAGTTAACTAGTTTAAAATTACAAATAATTATGCGTATTTGGATAAACAATAAAGAATAAATAGATTTTTTTAAACTGATTTGTCAATCAGTCAGCTGAATTTGTAAAACATCGTCGTCTGTCCCCTAAAACTGTATTCAATAATGTAATAGTAAAGCAGATTGATTGGTTAGTATTCCCAATAATTCAGAAAACAACATGTATTACTTAGTGGTAGATTGAGAATGAGAATCTCTACCGTTGCACGTAACCACCAAATCAGTTTCGCTTCATCCACTTCAACTATTAAAATAATGACAAAAGTTGTAGAAATGAATATAAATATAAATAAACCGTAATGTACGAAGATTTCTTGTAATTTGTTCGAACGTAAACCACCGAGGTCATATTAATGTGAGTAATTACTGATTTTTCCCGACGAAACTTCCTCTGACTCACTTGCGCAAAGCCATGGACGAATGGTTTTTATGTTGCGAAAGTTTTAAATTTAAAACGTAGCCGTGTTTTTATACCTTTTCTAACCAAAAACTGTACTTGTTGGAACTTCACCGTTTTAGGTTTTCAGCTTCGGTATTATCGTTGGAATAAAAAATCATAAGTTGATACAAATTTTCAATGACTGCAATAATTTTGTGTTTCATTACTGACCTTTTTTCCACAGTAATTTAGGATGTAAAATAAGGTCGCCCTAAATTAATAACTGAATTATAAAGTATTTTTAAGATCTCAGCTATTAATTCCTGGTGCATAAAATAATAATGAACAGTATTACAGTTCATAATTGACACTAGATAAAACTGCTGAAAGCCTGACACACGACTAAGAATCTCGATGCAAACTATGAAATATCTTTAATTTTCACTGGAACATTCTACGAAATAAAATTTAAAACTCGCAGGCAATCTGCTTAAAAATCTCATTAAGCGTAACAAAAACAGCGAGCTGGGCAGCGGCAATCAGATCAACAGCCAAGCTACCGTCATTAATAGTGGATCCCAGAGCTCGGTCCAAACGCCGCTGTGCACCACTTTCCCTAACATTTAAATATGTCTTCACCATATCTAACATCTATTCAATTATTCAACGGAACGCGCCGCAGGGCTGCCACGTCTTCATTTATGTTAATATCATACAAATATTGTAATGTCTGTTGTTTTGTCTTTGTTTAAGAAGCAGTAGGTGAACGGGGTTTTCCGCGTAGATATGGTTTATGGGTTGATGAGTAACACAGGATAATATTCTTGACAGAACATGTTTTTGAACCATTCCCTTGTAATAAAATTATCTATATGTATAATTCTACCTAATTCTAGGAAGACAAACTTAACTTGGGTTACGATCATCTAATTATGCAATACTTTAACTTGCTTATGATATTAAGCACACATACAACTGATGCTTCGATGCATTTTCACTTCGTCTGTTGTAGTTAGTAGAATAGGTATTCACACCTAGACATCCTATTTCATGATTAAATACGTGTCCATATCTGCTATCAATATTTTCACAAAAAAGGCTTATTGGGAGCCTGTACAATGCAACTCGTTACTCCTATTGAATTTAAATAAATTGGTTAAAATAATTTCAACTTACCTGTCTCACTGGCACCATTGATAAATCTACCCATAATGAAATCGTTTTAAACTGACAAGTGCTCAAAGGCGAGACCCTAAGCGCGTTTGTATCACATTGGTTACTTAAACAACAATTTGTTAGACGAGGACAAACCGGTCGCGATAGTGTCCATCCGATGCTGCCTGGACTAATGTTAATTAATCCTCGCTGGATTAAAATGTGCGTTTTGCTATCAATATCTTGGTATACGGGGCAATTTAGATACTTCTGCTACTCTACCGCGCACGGGGATAGATTTGGCGCATATTTTTGAGGTTTAAATAAATCTTTTGTTTAATTATCGTCGTCACTATATAACAAGCCACTATTTATGATATAGGTAGGTAATGCACGATGTTCTGGTCACTGTCAGGTTAAGGAATAAAGTCTTCACAAAATGTTTGGGGTGAGCAGAATGGCTGGAAATGAAAAATTGAGGGATGTGAGAAATGGAGTATCAAGTTTGGTAGCATTCAATTGGAGAGACCTATCAAGGGAGGACAAGACGCGGACTGCTATGATGATGATGGGTACAACTCTCTCGATACATAAAGTATTGAACATAATTATACTCGACTTCTTTACGAAAATCGTGACAATCCCTAAATAAAAGCATCCTGCGCCAAATTTATTTATTAGTCTAATTAAATTAATTTTAACTTTATAAAGACTGGTTTACAACCAGTATTAATTGATTAAAAGGCGGTGCAGGATAAAAGGCGGAAGGCAGTAATTATTCATGGCTATGAAAATTGATTTCGTAAAAATCTTAAGTTGCTAGTTTTTTTTTTTGTGACATTGCTATAAGTAAAATATTTTTAATTGGGAAAAAAGTCGATTAGCGCACAGCGTTTCCTGAAAGCATATTCAAAGTTTCACTCTTTGCATCAATGTCCATTAAATATTTTAATCATTGAACGTTATTTATTTATAAAATACCAATTTTAAATCGAAAGTTTTACTTGACCAAATAAAGTATTTGAATCTTAATGGACTTAAATTTTCCCTTTCAAAAAGTCAAATAATATGTAATCAAATCTTATATCCAATTATATTATTTTGTAAATCTTAACGTACTTTGTTCACCTATTAGCTCTAAATTGCGGCTGGTTGTATATGGCTTCCACGAGTATCAACTCTATTATACTAGAATACTAGTACATATTATGGAAATTACAATTAATACCGACTTCAGCTACAATTGTAAAGGTTAACGAACTCGTTTCTGGTCACATTAAGAACTTGGCTAAGATAAGATATTAAGTTAGAGAGATTATTTGAATCAATATGGGTTTATAAGTATTTATTTTTTATGAAGTTTATGTTCATCTATAAAATTTATAGATAGTTATGAAAGACGAAATTGGGCTGCTCTTACAAGAATACTGAGGACTTTATACTTGGTCAATAGTATTTTTTTGAGAATTCTAATCAAAATTTAATATTTATAGATCGGAAAAATCCAATAAGAGTTAAACTGAAGTTGACAACCTTTCGAAAAATAATAAAGACGAAATATGCAAATTATGTGTTGCAACATGAGAAATATAAGATGACATGAAATATGAGTACGGTACATTTAGTGAAATTAAAAGTACAGTCAGTAACATAAGTCGCTACACATTCACGAGATTTGGAATTGTCTTATCATCCAAAATAATAATTATTTTCAATATCGTATGGCACATCTCGGCATAGATGACTTTACTTGGTTATATTTTACGACTACAGAGTAGTACGTACAAATTTTAATTCATAAAAAGCTTATCAAAAAATGTGAAGTGTTCAACGACTTATGTCACTGACTGTACCTACACGTAATTTGCCCGAAGTCTTATCATTTATATTTAACAAAGTTCTAAGTAATAATATAGAAATTATACTCTGTGTTCAAAATGTTGTTTAATTTTTAAACATTATATCAAACTCTCAAAGTCGTATATTCTTCTCAAACACATGGTTTTTATAGTTATTCTTAAGATTATTCAGTAGTTCCGCAAAAACCTCGTGTGATTATTCCCATTGATGTTCTCATTAGTGATTGATGATAAACATAAATAGCATTGAGTACAGGAAACCGATGTCAGTTAGTAATAGAGAGTCGGAAAGGGAAACAGATTAAACTGTCAGTTAATACATTGACTCGTTTGTGACTTGTTAAAGCAAAGTTAACTTTTTATCGGCCAATATGTCATGTATAAACCTTGTTCGTATACTTAAAGAGGATATATTCCAATATTATTTGTCAAATTATGGATGAATAGTGTGTAGTCAAATCATTGAAATTCTTGCCTTTATAGGAACAATACAATTTTAGCGAGTTTTTCTATTCTTAAATATTATTCATATGCTCGCGAATGGTTAATTCCCATTAAAACTAAATTAAAGTTAGGTGATTAATGCTCAAATTTGAAACCAAATCATGTTCATAAAAGAAGAAAAATTGAACGAAGGTAAATAAATCTGCCAGAAATTTAAGTGAGTTTAGGAAGTACAATAAACACCTAGATATGCCTATCCTTCATGTACCTACGGTTTTAATTATTTATTAATCTAATTAAATACGTCTGATCTGTAACTTCAAGCAGCTCTATTTTCTATTTAGGTTTTGGGAATCAACCACTTTTATTACTGTAAATTATAATATGTACTATACTCTCGAGGCATTTTTTTGTTTGATTTATATTATAATTGTTGTTTAAATGTTTGGGTTATTTTATCTAATTCGTTGAAAATAAAGTAGATATTAGTATTATGTGGATAAGGGTCGACAAGCCATCTATGAAACATGAGGCGCGGGTTCGATTTCAACGCCATACACTTGTTTGTGATAAAAAAAAATCATATAAGGTGTTTAGAAATCCAAAATTTCGACATCTCTATATCTTTCTTTAGTACAGGTATATTTTGAACGAAAAAAAATTATTCCCGACTTGTCTAATTTTTTTCGATCTAATCAATTTATTTTACATGCTTTTCTAATCAAATCAATTCAATTCAAATCTAATTTCCAATTTCTAAGTATTTGTAGACACATTTTATTAACCGAGTAACTTATCAAAAAGAATCAAATCTTACCAGAAAATATAATAGGAAAGCAATCCTGTCTTCAGTGATAACACATAAATTCACACAATCGCACACACTCCGCACGATACAAGTTCGCGGCGCGGCGTCGAGACGCTCACGCAACACAGACAAGCACGCGCGTTGGCGCTCACGAACACACTGGCTTGCCAAACGCGGGGCACACTCACGTGCCAACTGCCAACTGCCAGGTAGTAAGAATACTGGCTTGGCAGTAAGAGCGGCTTGTAGAGTTGTAGGCTTGTAGCTGAGCCATTGCATATCTTAGATGATGATGATGGAATTGCACCACTGTGGTAATTAAGAGTAAAAGCATCTCATTTTTGAGTTTTCCGTTTACAAAATCTAGGTTCTTTAAAACCCCCATTTTGCGCTGCATCGCACCTTAGTCATCACTTGGACTCTAAATACACTTTCAGCGTGATATGATGATGATGATGTGTAGATAATATGTAAAGAGACAGCAGTGACTTGGGGAATAATGAAATTCTTTCTGCTTTAGAAACTAAGCGTATTATTACAGAGCCCCTATAAATACGTAATGAGCCCGTATGTTTTATCTATGATACGATACACACCCGCTGTGATCAACAAATAATTCTTCAGCCAACCGATACAAAAGTATTCAATGTTTGCTTGGAAAACGGTCGTTACGATCAATGTCTACCTAACCTAACCGAGAGTTTACACAAGAATTTCAAAATGAAAAATAGTTTGTAAATAGTATCGACTTGTATTATGACAACGTGATGTCTATCCTGTCACGTCGTCAAGCATAATTAAAATCCATTTCAAAACCAAGCCAATTTGGAGATGTAGTGATTTCGCAGAGTAGCGCCTAAGGCATACGTTCCCGTATTCTTGTTTCTCCTCCGTCCGCCCTTAAACACAAACCCCAGGGCATTCGCATTTAGATCAGATGATACGTGCCTCTTAAACACTGAGAGACGGGAGGAGGGTCACTTCAATCGATGCCAATTTGTCTTAATGGTGTTTCGCTGTGCAAGCTATGATTTTTTTCTCATAGGACGGAGTTAAAATCTTTAAGAATTTATTACTCGTAGATGCAAAATAGGCCTTTGGAACAAAAAAAGACGTGTGGTACTCGGAGACTGCCGCGGTAAAGCTATTGCATAGCATTTTTTATCAACTTATGTAATTAATTTTTTTTTTTTTATTTGTGCTGTATTTTTTTTTCCTTTGTTTTTCTTTGATATTAATTGTACAGATATTCACTGTTGTACGTACGAGCTTCGTAGAGTCGTACCATGAAGTAAATATAAAGAGAAGGTGCCCTAATGCCGAAACTCTAAGCAGGAATGAGTCACCAAATTGCGGGGCGAAGAGGGGGATTACGCATGCGCAGTAACGCCGATATAACCAATGCCACCTAGAGGCGAGTTGCTGAACTAAAGAGACAAGCGTGATATTTCAAAAAGTCATTAAAAGTTCTGCTATTCATCAATAGATGGCAAAACTAAATATCGAAAGAGGTTAGATTACAATTAATCACGCAATAGCTTTGCAATTCGCATTTTTTTTTATTGCAGTGAATGGCGTGACGAGCTGCCGTTCGTCTGATGGTAAGCGATACGACGGCTCATAAACAGTAGCAACATTCCACTGCGCTCGTCATCCTGAGACATAAGATGTTAAGTCTCAATATGTCCAGTAGTTGCTCTGGCTACAATGTCCTTCAATCCGAAACACAACAGCGCATTTAAGCAGTGTTGTTTCACGCACAGAATACTAAAGTATAGTTAGTATTCTGTGGTTTCACGGGAGAATTAGACATTGCGGTGGTACCTACCCAGATGGCTTCTCACATATGAGAGACCTATGAGTAAAAATTAAAAGTACTGCAAAGCATAAACTGTAAAGCATTTAAAAGTACTGGCACATATTTGAATCAAAATAAAAATATTAAATTTAAATTTTGGTCGGAGTTAGGCTATTTTCGTTACGGAATTTCTGGATTCGTTCTCCACGCTCAAGGCCCGCGATAGAAGCTATGCAATAGCTTAAAATTAAATAATCATCAGGAGCCAACAATCATCGGAAGTCTCTTTAATAGATTTTTATCAGCATCTTTTTCTAGCCGATTATTTAAGCCATATTCTGCTGCCTACTCTGAATTAATTGACAAATGGCAGAAGGTGAGATATTTCTTCAAAGGGGCGTAACCTATATCAATACTTTCCGTCCATACGCGATCGCTTAAGAAAATCTTGGCTAGAAATTGATCACTGTGTATCACATTTCCTAACGGGACATGGCAACTTTAAGAGCAAACTATTCACTTTTAAGTTGGTCGAATCGCCTGCGTGTCAATGCTCTACACCTGACTGTGAGTACGAACAAACTGCACATCATATACTTTGGGAGTGTAATCGCTGGTCCGATGAACGCGGAATAATATTGAACAATATGCAAATAACATCTGGTGTTGCATACTATACGGACCTTGTGGAATCTAGGAGGAACTTCCGTGCTTTCCGGCGCTTTTGCCATACCTATTATTGGACCCAAATTTAGCAGCTCAAACTATAGGACCCATGTAATTGTTTATCTCGTGGTGCTTAATACATCTGGCTTCTCCAGTTGTATATCTTTATATCAGAGGATAAATAATACCTCTCAACTCAATATTTTTTGTCACCCGCTTTGCTGCGGAGGGAAGTGGACAACTATTTGTTTCCAACTCCTCCTTTTGTTTTTCTTCTTCTCAAAGACAAGCTAGTGTCCCTGAGAGACTCGCCGAGGTCCGGAGCTCGGTGTCAAATTTATTTATTTATTTATTTATTTATAAAAAAACTTTCGAAATGAAAAAAGTCATTTCAATTTTTTGTTACTAAATATTGATTCTTATCTGTTTTAACAATGCTACTGGCCTGACTAGTTCTGGTTATAGTCAAATACTCAATTAACGAAAGCTATGGCTAAATATAGTCGTTTCATATCTTTTTTATTGCACCAATGATTGGTTGGTTTTATACATCGAATCAAAAACAATATTTAATTAAATGCTCCGTGATTTCTGATTTAGATGACAAAGAAGAAGCGCACATCATAATTTATGGTTTTTGAAACGAATTCAATGATCGTTTATTTTACATTTTGTCGGAGAATTTTAAGAGCAGCATTCCGACGGATTTATTTCTAGTTTGCCCAATAGTGGGCTCCGTCATAATTTATACGATAAAAACAAGGTGCCTCCATTATTCAACAAAGATTTGTCATAGAAATCCCATGTGGGAGTTATCTTAGATAAATAACTGGTTGTTTTTATCGATCACTCGATAGCAATGCCCCAAACGAAGTCAATTGCACTATATTGATAAATGTATTTACGTCCTTTACATTGTAGGTAACAAACATAAACATCGTACAGTCGAATTGAGAACGTCCTCGTTTTTGAAGTCGGTTAAAAGTTATAAGTGGTGTTTTTGAAAAGAACTAATTTTAACATGCAAAACATTCATATCTTCAATGGCACTTTCAATTTAACAGTTTAGTTTAATGTGTTTAACGTTGAATACTGAAATGAGATAACAATGAAATTAATTATTTCGTATTTTAAAAAAATATCTTAGCTTAATTGTAATTCATGGATTAGAAATAGATAAATGTAAATTCAGTAGAAAAGAGGTCATTCACACGTGGAACAATGATACCTTACTTATTTATCTCTGTTGGTTGGTTTTTATACACAGTTGTTTCATGCTAATACTGTACTGTACGGTATCAGTATAAAATTGGGCATTGCAGAGCACAGCAACTATCGACAACCAAGAATTCGAATGAGAGCGAGATTAAACTATAGTCCACCACACACGTGATTCCAAAATTCAGGAGTGTGCCTTAGATTTAGAATCCGAGTATCCCGGGAATCTTTACAAAGAGGCAATAAAGACGCATAGAAATAACTTGTAAATTAATATTTAGGTTAATTTCTAAAAAATGGAGTAGATACAACTATCTACTCTACTCCTATTAAGTGGTTTTAACGTATAGCGTATGCAGCCAGCATTCGTCACAGTCCCATTGCTCCGCGAACCCATTCCACGCTGCTATCTGGTTTCTACAATTAGTGCCAATCTAAATCACTCTCTCATTACCGCCCGACTTTTCATTATTTTACCTCCTTTATTTACTTGTGTGTTGCGCAGCCAAGCGAAGGAGTGAAATACTTTCTTGATTACGGTATGTGATGATAATTTCAATAAATAATAACCAGTAAGCTGTAATGGATTAAGAGATTTTCTTAAACGGTTTGCGTGTTACGGATATCAACAAGTAGGTGAAACTAGAGCTAATACGTATCTTCTCGACAGATAATGTGTTTTATGTCTTAACGATTTCATTGAAAGTTTGTGGTAATTAAATGATAACAAAATAATTTATTTTCTAATAAGTTTCTGCCAGAAGGAGTGTACGAGGTGGAGTGATGATATCCAAATGATGACTGGTAGGGGTTGGAGATGTAGGGCTGAAGATCGAGCCCAGTGGCGTGCCATAGGAGAGGCCTATGTCCAGCAGTGGACGCGAATAGGCTAATGATGATGATGATAATGATGATTACAATCTGAACCATTCATCCAGTATAATTGGGAGGAAGCTGCAAATGATTATGAGAAATCGTAGCAACATATTATGTCTGGAAGAATTTCTGTTCATAACATAAATAAATAATACATTTTGTAAATAGCGGACTCTAAAACTTTACGTAGTTGGTGAATTATGTGATCAACTATATACATATACCGGGTATCTCAAGACTGCTACCGAAAACGAAGCCGGGTGGTAGTTTTAGTGGCTACAAACACAACGCAATTAAAAATTTCGCATAGAAACGCGATAATTATTTTTTATGATTTTTTAAATATCGTCATTTTTGGGTGGTAAATCCATAGTTTTTGCTAAAATAATAATTTAAACTCTCTTATATCTTAGAGTATTTATAAATTAAAGGGTATACACTATTATTTTAGGAAAAAATGTATTTACCACCAAAATAGGGCAATAGGAAAAAAATTAAAAAAAAATTGTCGCTTTTTTTTGCATCTTTTTCTGTTGCATTGTGTCTGAAGTCGCTTAAACTACCACCCGGCTTCGTTTTAGGTAGCAGTCTTGATATACCCTGTATACTACATATAAAATATTCCTGCTAAACTCATAACTCATAACGCTAAGGTTTGTAAATTGTTTTATATACATACTTTAGGTTTGATTAATTGATTTTATTTGCTCGAGTTAAGATATTAATTTTCAAAGCAATTAAATACTAGAATGTAAAGTGGAATGGGCAAATCGGTAATCCAATACGTTATAGGCTATAAAGTACTTATATGCATACATATACGTATAAATTCACGCCTGTTTCCCAGAAGGGGTAGGAAGAAGTGCTACCAGGATACCTACGTTTCGGCTTATGTGTTCCACCACATGATGTGATAGGGAGCGATCTTATCGGCATATCGGGAAAAATTTCCTAAGTCCGGACTGAAAATGAATAGAAAAATCCAATATAACTTTGCCCGACCCGGGATTCGAAATCAAGACCTCAGCGTTGTAATCATACCTTAGTACAACTACGCTACAAGGCATTCTTCAAATGTACTTTATTTCAGAGAGCATATAAACCAGCCACTCTCAATCGTACTCTCGATTGTGGAGGAGGCCCGTGCCCTGCAGTGGGACGTATATGGGCTGATACAGATATAAAACTAGAAAATGACGCAGAATTATGAGCAATAGTGATGCGACAGCGCGTGAAATAAGTATAATTGGATGTATGAAGGCGGGCAGGCTCATAACGGGCGTATTCGGCATTCGTTGCGGCTCGTGCCCACCAAATATACCATTACACTGCGATTTACACGTCAACGCAGGAAAGGTTTAAGAGATACGTTGTTATATAGTTTTGTGTATAATTACATCTTATTTCTAATTGAACGATTCTAGCAGAAACATCCTTGCCCTGCTTGCTTGAAAAAGTTTATGTAAACTTTATTTTCTCAAATCATTTAACATTATCTACTTTCTTTATTATTACAAGATACCTACGCGGAACGATTTAAAAAGACTGGTGCTTCGTCTAATATAATGATAGATATTTAGAACGACATCTATTTCCATTTCTAGCTCGTTGCTAAAGTTATTTTTTTCGCAAATTACTATAACCAAGTACCTATACCTATTTGAAGACAAATCACTATCTTCGATGGTTGTATTTGCTAAATCATTACTAAATCTCATGCAGCTATCAACACACCCATTGCGGGTCATAAACTATGCTTTCCCAAAAAGGAATATTCAGATATTTTGATATAGTATACTAGACAGGAAATGATAAATTTTGACATCGTTATGAACAAAGCCACGCGAGTCGCGACAAGCTTTCTTACAATGATTTTTAGTCCATTGAAATGTTACAATTTAAAGACCGAATATTGAATTTTTTAGAGGACGCAATTTTATTTTTGGGACATGTTTGGGGTTCAATAGAAGTTTCAAGTTTGTGGGGTCGCCACCCTTGTCCCCCGGCCGCCATCTTGGAAAAAGGGGTGACAACACTTTTTTCGCAATATCTCGGAAACTATGTATCTTACAAAAAATTGTAAGAACATAATTTGTAGCAAATTGTTTTGCCTACAAATATGTTTATATAACTTTTTGCCCTAAATTAAAAATTATGGAAGCTATAAGCAAAATCGTGAAGAAGAAATTTCTTAAGGGAAATCTTCCCATTTCTCTTAAACGTAGACTCGACGACATGTGTATTTACCAATTCTCACATAAAGAGCTCAAACCTGGTCTTTGACCGAACTTCAGAGGTTCAGGCCCGGGGTTTGCCAAGAGCTATGGACCGCAGCATGCTAGGCGTAACACGCATGGACAGAGTGCCCAATAACACCTTGCGCTCTATAACCAGAGTCAAGAATTTTGCACAGAAATCGGCTGAACTAAAGTGGGATTGGGCGGACCACGTCCCCCGGATGCACCCGAAGAGGTGGGCAAAGATTTCGACTCAATGGGTGCCTAAGGATGGCGAGAGGCCATGCGGCAGGCAGGTGGGACAAAATAGGTTAATAAAAATAAAAAAAAAAACAAGAAAGTGAGATTTTTTTATAAAAAATTATAGAGCAATAAATAAAACTTGTATAATAATGTAATCACTTTTGTTGCTTATAACTTCTTTAATTTTTAATTTAGGGCAAAAAGTTATATAAACATATTTGTAGGCAAAACAATTAGCTACAAATTATGTTTTTACAAAAATTTTGTAAGACGCATAGTTTCCGAGATATCGCGAAAAAAGTGTTTTCACCCCTTTTTCCAAGATGGCGGCCGGGGGACAAGGGTGGCGACCCCACAAACTTGAGGTTAAGCTTCTATAGACCGCCCACACATTTCCCAAAAATAAAATTACGTCCTCTAAAAAATGCAAAGCTCATGTAACATTTCAATGGACTATTTCGGTTCGTTGCACTTCATATTCTGAATGTTGATGATTATGAAATGTATTTTAATTGCTCATAGAATCACAGAATACTAACAGAAGTCAAGCTTGTGTATGTACTTCACTTTTGTTGCCACACTCACACTACGCTCGGCGTTCGCGCAAGGGTTGTTAACTCTGGCTTATGCGAAAACACGTATCGTGTTAATAGCACTCATATCGTTTGATTGAATTCTTAAATAAAATATATAAAACACACTAATACAATAAAAAAAATTAATTTTATTTATGAACTCGCTGAAAATTTGTATGTCATTATTTTTAAGTTTTTTTTATTGTGTTTGTATGTTTTTTTTAAATTAACATTATATTTATTTATTTATTTATTTAAAGAAACCAACGGCGTTACAAATAAGAGTTACATATCATTGTACTTACACAAAATTAATAATAGGTTTCAAATTATTGACAAATAATATGTTGATTGGCGCTGATATATAAAAAAAGCAACAATTAAGATATGAAATTAGACTACAAAATTAATAAGTGTGAGAGGCCAAAACATAAAAATAATAAAAAAAATAAAAATCGTCAGTTTCAAGCTAGACCAATCATACAAACACAGAAACATTACAAAAGAAATAAAAGAGTTGTTAATACCTTGAATTATGATACTAGTAATAAAGGTTTGCAAAAAAAAAAGACAAACAACAACAAAAAGGAGGGTGAGGTATACCTACTTATGTAAAATAAAACGTGATACTGTGCAACATTGAACATATACTTTAGTTATTAAATTATCTGTCTGTAATAAGTTGTATAATGTGTTTTTAAAAAAAATTGGATTTAGATTTATAAAAAAAATATCTGCATCCGCAAATTCGGTGTTATAAATCCGAGGCATTCTAGCAAGTGCGGAATTGGCTGCGTATTTTGCCACTCGAGCAGGCACATGAAGTAAAGGCGTGTGGCGAGTGCGACGCAACGGTGCCCGTAGCGCCACACCCGCCATCAGTTCTTCACAATCTATTTTGCTATTGACAATATCGTAAAGAAAGCATACATCCATTAATTTACGTCTTTCATCTAATGTGAGAAGGCCATGCCTGCGACAATCATCTGTATAAGACACAGCCGCAGCTCGCTGACGGTAATTAAGGTGGTTAATAAACTTTTTTTGAATACTCTCAATTCGATTTATGTAAGTTAAATATTGTGGCGACCATACCTGACTAGCGTACTCCAAGATGCTACGTACATACGCAAAATAAACAGATTTGACTGTTGAGAGATTTTTGAATGATTTGCAGCTACGAATAACAAAGCCCAGACTTTTAAATGCCTTGACCGTAATAGCATCAACGTGATCGCTAAGTAACATTTTATTATCAAAAAATACCCCTAAGTCCCTTACCATACTGGTCCTTTCAATAATTATACTCGATGTATCAAAAGGTCCCGGGAGTGATGGCATTCCAGCAATATTTAGGAGTTCCTGTTCTTCTAGTTTAAAAACTCCAATTACTTATTTATTTAATAATTCTTTGCGTGAAGGCATATTTCCTTCTATTTGGAAAACGGCACATATTTTACCAATCCATAAAAAGGGATCCAAAACGAAAATTGAAAATTACAGAGGCATTTCTATATTGAACACGATCGGTAAGATTTTTGAAAAAATAGTATACAATCACATTTATCCTACAATTTCCAGAGGTATTTCTTCCCACCAGCACGGTTTTCTGAAAAACCGATCCTCTGTAACAAACTTGATATTATTTTCTGATTTTGTTTTGACGAATATGTGCGGCGGTGATCAAGTCGATGTGGTCTACACGGACTTCGAAAAAGCTTTCGACCGTGTAGACCACTCCATTTTACTTAGGAAACTTTCCGAATTAGGCATTCATGGCGATCTATTCAGATGGATAAAATCATATTTGACAAATCGATCGCAAGCTGTAGTGATTGGTGGACACCGTTCAGACTTCATTGTAATTCCTACTGGTGTCCCTCAGGGATCTCATTTAGGCCCCTTACTTTATAATGCGTACATATACGATATAACTAATTGTATTAAGTTTTCTCAACATCTAATGTATGCAGATGACAAAAAAATCTATTGTAAAATTAATTCTATTCTTGACTGTACTAACTTGCAAACCGATTTAAATAGCTTAATTAAATACTATGCGGATAACAATATAACAGTGAATGTACAAAAATGTCAATCAATCAGTTTCTCTCGTAAAAGAAATCCCCTATCTTATGACTACAATTTTAATGGAATTATTATAATAATTCCAGTTATATCGTATATGTACGCATTATAAAGTAAGGGGCCTAAATGAGATCCCTGAGGGACACCAGTAGGAATTACAATGAAGTCTGAACGGTGTCCACCAATCACTACAGCTTGGGATCGATTTGTCAAATATGATTTTATCCATCTGAATAGATTGCCATGAATGCCTAATTCGGAAAGTTTCCTAAGTAAAATGGAGTGGTCTACACGGTCGAAAGCTTTTTCGAAGTCCGTGTAGACCACATCGACTTGACCACCGCCGCACATATTCGTCAAAATAAAATCAGAAAATAATATCAAGTTTGTTACAGAGGATCGGTTTTTCAGAAAACCGTGCTGGTGGGAAGAAATACCTCTGGTAATTGTAGGATAAATGTGATTGTATACTATTTTTTCAAAAATCTTACCGGGCGTGTTCAATATAGAAATGCCTCTGTAATTTTCAATTTTCGTTTTGGATCCCTTTTTATGGATTGGTAAAATATGTGCCGTTTTCCAAATAGAAGGAAATATGCCTTCACGCAAAGAATTATTAAATAAATAAGTAATTGGAGTTTTTAAACTAGAAGAACAGGAACTCCAAAATATTGCTGGAATGCTATCACTCCCCGGACCTTTTGATGTCCCTTAAAAAAGATTCCACAGTATTTTCAGTTATATGTAATTTGCTAATACTATCATTACAGCGCACCACACCCGTGTCATTTATTGTGGTGGTAGAAGGTGATCCAAATACGCTTTGGAAAAATAAATTAAAGGCATCACAGATTTGTTTACCATCTGAGTATTTATTACCACCGTAGGATAACACTTTTGGGTAATTAGACCCATTGCGCTGGTTCTTGATGAACGACCAAAACGATTTTGGATTGTTTTTAATGTTATCCTCCATATTACTTGTATATCTATCGTAACAACTGGCTTGAACTGAACGTTGTCTTTTTCGTAATAAAGCAAATTCGTCATAATCCCGTTTATTTCCGCTTTTTCTCCATCTCCTATGTGCCTTTAACTTTTTCATTAATTATTTTAATAAGAGCACGGCTAAACCATGTCGGATAAGAGTTATTACGTTTAGTCAGGGGAATATGTCGACCAATTGCATCATACATTATTTGATACATAGCACTCACTGAGCCCTCTACACTCTTAGTTGAAAAAAGCTCCTGCCACGCAATATTACTAAAATATTCATTCAACGCAGCATAATTGCCTTTTCTATAATTATATATTGGGTGTATCCTCCTTAAGAGGGGAAACTGATAAATCACATATGTCTATATTAAATGCAGGGTGTGCTCGATCGAGATTTACTAAGGGAGCAGATGAGTGTTGTATATTCAGGGGTAAGTTACTAAAGGTAAGATCCAGAGTATTACCGGCATAGTTTTGTATTGTGTTATATTGTGTCAAACCTAATAAGCTAAGTTCTTCAACTAATTTCATGCCAGCATTTTGTGTATCAAGACATCCGTATTTATTATACTATTTAATTATATAATCTGGTGTTTTATATACAAATGTAATAACTTTTATTCATTTGCTCCATCTTTGCACAAAACATCTCACTATTTGCGTGCCCGAAGCGGGTGACACTCGCGCTCGCAGTGGTTTCGACTGGTTTGAAATATCGTGTCGGAGAACGCTGTCTATGTGTGCGTTGATTTAGCGCGCTTTGTATGGAGCTTGACTTCTGTTAGTTTAGTATTCTGTGATAGAATACAGAATATTTAAGTTAAGTTGACCTGACAAAAATACATTATGTCATGATAAGTTGGGTGAATTACAGTTTTTGATATTTTCCGCGACAGGAAAATGAGATATACTTAAATGATAAAGCTTGGGTGTATATCTGAAGAGCTACAGTAGCTATAAATGAGCCGGCTTGGCCGAGGTAGCATGGGTACCTCAAAGAAAGACGACGTCAAGTAGGTACCTAACTTACCTGTTGCTTTTGTTCAATGAGTGAGGTTGCCAGAGGCCTGCTTAACTTCCCTTCTGTTTTGATAAGCCACACATAACGATCCAATTGTTGTACCTAGATGTTTATCGGCGGCGGTATTCTCTCATTACTCGATTACAATAATTGCCCGAAACCTACGGATAACTATAAGAATACTGAAAATATTTAATGCGACTAAAAGTAACCACTAAGTTTGATAAATAATTTAAGAATCTATCTGTCGCTACATCCTATCTAAAGACTAAAAAATAGCAATGTAAAGTAAAGGGTACATCTGCACCGAACCGCGTCGCTCGCCGCAACTATTGAGGCGTGGTGCGCTTTTCACATATCTCCTGTACATGCGCTGCCTGTCGCCGCACGTCGCGTCGGATCAAATGACGCGCGACACTTGCCGCTACCTACCTAGTACCTGGTACTTAGAAGATACACTACGCTAGATTAGGCGCTGTGCACACCGAATAATTATGTTTGAAGGAAATTTTCAACATTTTACAAGTTTTCAATGGAAGTTGCCGGTTGCAGCAACCGATTTCAGTAACGAATGTACATTTTATAGAATTTGAAAGTTTCCTTCAATAAAAATTGGTCTGTGTGCACAGAGCCTAACATCTAGTTTACATTGCTAAGCGTTCTGATTACCGGGTAAGGCTGCGTTCACACGTTATACAAGTAGGTGGTCATGTGAGCACTCCTAACTGTCAATGCGATGTAGCGATGAGCATCAAGTGTTTGTAAACTGATCTGTATCACTGTACGCATTTGATTCAAATAAATGGGATGAAGTTATTCGATCGGGAAGTAGGAATGGATAACACCGACAAGATCTAGAATAATGTTAGGTATAAACTATAAAGATTTAGTTAATATTTACCAATAAATAATTTGGCTATAAAATTTCATTAAACTGCTTCAACGGGTTTCGTATTTTTAGTATGCTTTATCCCGGGGCTTATCAAGGCTTAATAAATAATAAAAATTATCTCTATTGTCTGTTGCGATTCCGTTTGTCTTGTGGCCCTACTATATAAATCCGAAACGAAGTTCGAAACTTCGTGACGTTTTTCGTTTCGAAACCTACTCTGTAACACGAAATTCGAATCTTCGGATCGAAGAATAAATGATTCCAATATATCGGCAATGCGAACATTTACAGAGTAGGTAGGTACATTCGTATCGTCACAAACTTCGTTCGTCCGAAGTTTCGAACTTCGTTTCGGATGAATACCTATAGTAGGGCCCCTGTAAATGTTCGGATTACCGATATATTCGAATCATTCATTCTTCGATACGACGCGTTCGAATTTCGTGTTACAGAGTAGTTTTCAAAACGAAAAACGTCACGAAGATTCGAATTTCCGATTTATATAGTAGGACCCTTGGTTGTTCGCGAACTCCATAAACCTCGGTGACTACTTACTAACAGATTAACAATACATTCGTATGCGATAAAATTTTGTGAAAATCTTAAATAAACAAATACACCCAACAGTCAAAAACATAGTCCCCACACTAAGATCGAATCTTATGTCGTGGGTATTAGAAACTATGACAGACTTTTCGATTGATATTCTGGTTCACTCTAATAAACGCATTTGCAAAAAAAACGGGCACCTAAGCAATGAACCATTTCAAATGTTACTATTGGTTTGTTTGATAATTATAGGTAGTTTTACTTTCACAATTTTGTAAATTAATAAGCAAATAATCGTTTTCGTCAGTATTATCATAAAATTTTGATAACATTTATGTGTTTTAATGCTAAAGTTCACTAGTAGTGTATACTCGCTAGTAGTGCATATGCTCGTGAAGTAATAAAGTAAAAGCAGATAAATGTTTAGTATCGAGTGTGACCCCCTCTAGCTGAAATCACAGCTTGAATTCGTCTGGGTATGCTAGCGAGGATATCCCAGATATCACATTCTTCAGCTCTCTGATGGTCTGCGGAGCCGGTTGTACTGATCTCACGCGTCATTTCAGAACGTCCCAGACATGCTCTATAGGATTGAGGTCGGGACTTCGAGCTGGCCAATCCAAACGACGAATGCCGACCTCTTGCACATACGCTTCCACATTGCCAGACCGATGGGCGCGAGCGTTGTCGTCCATAAAAATTGAGTCTTCGCCTAAAGCGGCCAATGCGGGTTGTGCATGAGGAATTAGAACTTCCGTTATGTATCGATGTCCAGTCAGTGAGCCGTTTTCAATGAAGACTAATTCTGTACGATCCATTGAATTTATTCCTGACCAAAACGTAACAGAGCCCCCACCATAAGGTGTGATTTCTTCAAAACAAGCCTCTGCAAAGCGTTCTCCTCGTCTTCGTAGCACTCGCCGACGTCGATCTTTACCGAACAGAGATATCCTGGCTTCATCGGAGAACAATACCCTATTCCAGACTTCTTGAGTCCATGACTCACAATTTCGAGCAAACCTAAGCCTGGCAACTCTGTGCTCACGGAGTAACTTAGGGCCGCGGGCCGGGCGATGACTGCGTATATTGGCCGCGAGAAGCCTCCTCCTGATCGTCCATAGACTAATATGCACATTTCTTACTTCTTCGAGGTTGTTCTTAAGGTCCACATACGAAGATTTGCGATTTCTCAATGCGCGACTCACAAGAAAACGATCATCCCGTGGTTGGGTACATGGTTTTCTTCCAGAACCAGGCCTTCTCTCGACGGAACCGGTGTCTTGGTACCGCTGCCAGGTCCTTTGAACCGTCGAGCGACTCACACTTAGCCTCTGAGCCACGAAGCATTGGCTGCAACCCTCTTCGAGCAGCGCAATAATTTTGGTAGCTTTTACCACTTTCTCTAACATTATTGAGACAGCTAATAAATGAAGCTTTGACAATTAAGAATCTGAAATATATTCATAAAAATTGACTAAAAGTTATGAAAACCGATATTATCTTTTGGAACTTCGCACCAACAATGTAGGATAAAAAGTGGTTTTCTGTAAAAACGAGCATCAAACGAAAATTTGAATTTAGAACGTACTGTTTTAAACACCACGGCATTCTTAAAACCGGGCAGTAACATGTACAAATGATTGAAATCATTTTGGTACCGTATTTTTTAAAGAAGAATTAAAATCAAAACCGCCCGTTTTTTTTTGCAAATGAGTGTATTTGTTTCAGTGTGAGGATCGACCCCATGACCTCTCGTTTTGCAACTGGCATCTGACCAACTACGTCACGGAGGCTGCCTAAATCATTATGGTCAATTAAAATACTCAGTTGTCTTAAAGATTTATTGTTCGTTTAGGTATTTTTACAATTGCATATTCTGCCATGCACAGTACAAAAAACGATTACACTTGTCATATCCATACATTTAATGTAATTTATCAATTATCATAATCTTTGTAACCATCGTAATATCTGCTTAATTTTTCTTCTTTAACCTTAACGTTAGTGTAACTATGCGAACCGTTGCTTCTATATTTATCTCTTTTGTCTGCATATCTATCTTCTGTCTTTCTGTCTCTGGAGCTTCTTTCTTCATGTCTCTCATGTCTCCTTCTATCTTTATGTCTATAGGTATCGTCTCTATTATGTCGTCTTTCTTTAGATCTGCTTCTAACTCTTTCTCTTTCTTTGTATCGCCTGCGATCACTATCGTGTTTACTGTTTGAATTTTCGCTTCGTCTGTGATGATGCCTGTCGCGTCTTTCTTCTGATTCACGCTTTCTATGTCTTCTGTCTTCGGTCCTGGTTTCTCTTGAATGATGTCTATGCTCATATCTTGGTTCTCTTTGTACATCTCTTTCAGGGATACATCGTTCTGTTTCATTATTAAAATTGTGTTCTTCTTCAATGTATTCTTGCTTGATATTCATTGGAATAGTTGTTCTCGAGTCCTGTATGCTTGACGACGGTTCGAATTTCACTCCTGTGTACATCTCCATCTGGTAGTAAAATAACATAAATTAATATTCTATAAAGAAAGTATTTTTTTTAAATATTGAATGTCTTAAATCTTACTAACCTTAATAATTAAAGTGAAATGTAAGTAAGTAAACCAATTTGTAAATTGCATTGGATGGATGTAATCTGCGACATATCATTTTTTTTTATTGCAGTGAATGGCGAGACCAGCATGCCGTTCGCCTGATGGTAAGCGATGCGACCCTCATGAACAGTAGCAAAGCCAAACAACACCTTGAATTACGAAGCAATGCTTGGCATTCCACTGCGCTTGCCATCCTGAGACATAAGATGTTAAGTCTCAACATGTCCAGTAGTTACTCTGGCTACAATGTCCTTCAATCCGGAACACAACATAGCATTTAAACTGCTGTTTGACGGGAGAAATAGACATTGCAGTGGTACCCACCCAGGCAGCCTCTCACATATGAGAGACCTACCACCAGTAACATTAACTTATAGTTGGATACAACTTAGTTCTGCAATAGTTAAATATAATAACGCAAATAAAAGAGAATTGAAATTGTTCAGTATTGTTACCTGCGTTTTAATGACGCCGCGCAGCACGTCGGAGTAGTTGCGCGTCTTGGAGGCGACGCGGTACTTGACGGGCCGCCGCTTCATGTCGCGCAACTCAGACAAAATCTCCAGTCTCGACTTGCTTTCTTTACTCGGCTCTTGATTCTCTCCACTGCGAAAGAACAATATAGCAGGCATTCAGATCAATAATCCATTCAAATATGTTGCATGGCAATTGGAATGTTGAGCTGTTAATTTGGATGATTAAGAACGGTCTATGGCGTAATCAGCAATGCAGCAAATCACAAGCTGTCATGGAACAATGCTCATAGCATTGAGACAAATATTTGTGTCGTTCATAAGACAGGTTTTCCACCATTGTATAAGCCTGTTAACATCTGCACTGATTCGAAAATCTAACCACCAGCAATTATAGACAATGCCACAGACAACAACCCAATTAAGTATAATTGGATTGTAATTAAATACAAATAGTACCTTGGTAAAGTTAAGTCCATTAAGTCATGGCTTGCAGGCGCTTTGCTGACGACAGCATTGTGTATGGCGCGACGCTCGTCTGCCGTGTACGTGGCCTGCAGCCGCTCCAGCGTCAGAGGCTGCGGGCCTTGGCATCCCACTCCTTGTGTCAAGGAAACTCTCATATTACAATGATATTTATAAAGGGTATTGCCAATAATTAGTTTAATAATAATAAAAATAACAGAATAGGCTCAAGTATAAAGTATATAAAAAGTTGTTTTAATATAGAATATTTATAGAATAACATAACAGTGTAGATTGTTTGACTCCCCCTTAATAGCTAATTGAAACCTAGTTCCAATTTTAAATGTGTTAATTGCATATGATACAAAATCATGTTAGAATGTTATTATTTGTAAATGAAATTGAAATTATACCAGTTATCATTGGTTGACCAGGGACACTTTGCTACCTGCCACCTATTATTCAAATAATTTACATAACTCATTTCCTAATTCATATACTTCGGCTTCAACAAAAGAGCAGCAGACCATTAAACAAATATTAGACCTATGCAAACTCCATTCCTATTTATGACAGAAATATAAAGAAGATATAAAAAAGAAGTACTTATATTTAAACAATTGTAAAGGATACAATGATAGTTTCAGTCCCACGTAATGTAAACTTTAAGAACTGTAAAGATTAAAACATGCCATCAATAAGGGTACATTTGCAATATTTCGCTTAGATCATTGGTAGAGTACTCACCTCTTCTAAAGGACGAATCTGAAGTGGCAGCTATGTTTATTATAGTAGTTATGTCCTTATCACCTGAAATTGAAATTAAATTATAGATATTGTATATTGTGCCAGTTTTTGCACAAAAAAAATAATTAAAAATAGTCTAATTGTTTTGCTAGATATTGCTATGCAAGATGCAAGATACATGCAAGATGTCCATGGTGGTTCACAATCTATATATTTGAAATAATAGACACAAAAATATAGCTCGAAAAATATTATTAGTTTGTGTCCTTTGAAAACTGAGTATAATTTAATAAAATAATAATAATTACTTAGTTTGACAACTGTGTTGGCATTGGAGTCCAATGGATCAGGTAGCATGGCTTCTTCTGTGTACCCATGCTTTTTCAGAAAACACTCCAGTTCATGTTGGTCTTTGATTTCTTCTGGTATCCGATGCCCTGGATCATATTTACATTTGACCAGTAGTTTTCCCTGAACATTAACATATATTTACATCAACAGTTAATTCACAAATTGAATAACAAGTATAAGTCATGTTTATTTTTTTGGGCAAGTTTTAATTTTTGTATACAAACAATAATAATAAAATAAACAATTACAAAATTTAGTAAATCACTTCATTACGTCACAGATAACGCATAGCCTTAAGCATTCCTTTATTTTGCACTAAGAAACTAAGGAGTCTTGATAATTCACACCTAAGTTAATTATGTACAGGATAAAAAGTATAGGGCGGTTCGACACTTTCAGAGATAAAATTATAAAATTCAAAGTATAGACTTCAGTTACATCGCCCATAGGGATCCCTATCAGTACACGGCTAGTTTCAAAAAGTAATAGAAAAATAAGAGCCAAAATAAAGTAACCTGCAATAGATGCTGTCGATCCCATTGAAGAGTTTGTAAAATCATAGTTAGGTCTTTATCGATTTCGTCTGTGTAGGACTTTAAATTCGATAATTCTTTTTCCCTTTTATCCATTTTAAAAATCCTTAAAAATGTTAATAAATAAAATGTAAACAACTGTCGATAAATTGCAGACATTGACAGACATATTGACACAACACCTGACTGATTATTCTGAACTGACAGCTTTGCTTGACAGTATAATTGTTGCCAAAAAAAATAGTACTTGTTAAATTAGTCGATTTTACTTGTTTTAAAAATGTTTAAATTAAAAAAATATATATTGAATACCTACAAGATTTAATTTTATATCATGGAAAAATATGTATGAATTTATCCTGATACATTCAGGACATCAACCAAACATCAACTTGAAAATAAATTGACATTTTTGCTTTTCAAAAGATAGCAACTTTATTCGAAATTCTGACGTTTGTGTCCCAATTCTGTATAATCTGTGCTGTCGTTCGAAACTCGAAAGACGTGTGGAGTGTGGTGTCTTTTGGATTTCGGAGATCTAAGAAATTCGTGAATGTGTTTTGAAAATGGCAGATTCAGAGGTAAATTGTGTTTATGATGGTTAAATAATGATACCATATAATGTGCACATAAGTGAATGAGTTATCTATCCGCAGATATTGAAGAAATTGAAAGATATACCGTTTAATATCCAAACCGCAAGTTTGAAAGGCCGAAGACAGGTTGTAAATGAAATTCGGGATGTATTATCTTCACCAGGTAATTGTATTTTATTATGGATAAGTAAAAAGTAAGTAGGTCAATCTAGGGGTCAGGCTCCCGGGATCTATCTAGGTAGTCCGGGAGAGCTGTATTGATCGGCGAACCCTCCCCGACCGCTGCATGTTGTGCATACGATTGGCCGAAGTCTAGTGCGCCTGTGTGCAATGAGTGTCAATGCCCTAGCTCCATACAACATAGCAAATATTTTCGTCCTACCCATGGCTCATAATTCTACCAAGTTATTTTAATGAACATGTACCAATGTTAGGTTACTTTATCACTAATGCTGCTATTTATCATAAGACATATAAAATCGGTCTGAAAAAGTTTTTAAGTTTTTATGGATAAATATTCAAACTACAAAGGTACTACAAAGCATACTTTGTATTTTACCCACCTTAATATCATCACTACATTTCATACAAAAAAGATTCAATTTTCACAAATAAGACAATACACTTTTATTTATTTTTTACTCTTTTATATTTAAATTTAAAGATTAAAGATTACAGATTTAATTTGATGTGTATAAACAATGGTCTAATTTTATGCAATTATTTTATATTAAATTGCATAATAGTGAAACATTTTTATCAATTAGATATGAAGTAATTCATCATGATATAAGCTTGACTTCCTGAATCAATTATTCTAACAATAAGAAAATCAGCATTTGTAAACATAATGTAAACATTTGGCTATATGTTATTTAACAAGTGGCATCTTATTGTCTACTTATAACACCAGATAAAAGTCAGAGAGTACCACAATGCTAATGTTAATAAAATATTTTGAGTTTGCATGCTTATGATTATATTTTATAAGCTTTATATTGCCTAATTTACAACCTGTGTCCATTAAAAAGGCAGACACTAAAAGGCATTACAAATAGAAATAGTATATCCCAGAATTCTCAATTGAGGCATTTTAATACAAACACATACATAATCTTAACCCCACATTAAGGTTGAGTCTATTATTGTGGGTATAAGAGACATTGAGAGACTTTATGGTCTCACAAACTACTCAGATCGGAAATAAATACCTACAGTTCATACAAATATTAGTTTTGTTGTGGAGATCCAACTCCTGGCCTCTTGTTTCACAGCTGGCATTTTACCAACTGCACCACAAAGACTGTTGCTAACAGCAGGAATATATCAATTTATTTCTTTCACATTGTTTGTATAGCATTTCAGGTGTAAGTATCCTAATAAAAGGTTGTCTTAATTATTAGAACACATTATAAACATAGGAAATTATTATACCCAGGTATCACAGAGCCGGCAATTCGGTTTGTGTGCCGAGTGCTAGCCCTGACACTGCACAGATACAGAGATGCCACCTCTCAGTCTTATGTCAAGGAACTAGTAGCATCACTTGCAACCAACCACCGAGAATGGACATTGAAGAACCTGCTACCAGTGCTGCTTGAGATTTCTGAACAACTGAGGAATACTGCTACTTCGTAAGATATTTTCATATTCTATTAAAAGCTACAATCTAACATTGATATTTATAAAATTGAATGTATTTATAAGTTACTTGAAAAATATGTACAGGCAGGCAATGCTTCCACAATTGGTAAAATAATGTTCTGATAAATATGGTTTATTTTAGAAAAAGCACATGTCAGAGTGGATTGTATGCTCTGAGATGGTCAACAGTTCTAGTAGAAAATACTTTAAAAGGCCCTGAGGATACCACAGATGAATACAATGCATTGGTCTTGTGTCAAGCAAATTTATTAGCAGTTGTCACTGCTTATGGAAATAGTAAGAAAAATGAAAAGGCATACTCTATGGTAAGTGACATAATTTTAAGGAAGACAGAGTCTTGTGATTTGTGCACATAGATTTCCAATGAACTGTGACACTTAACATAATGCACTTGAGTGGATGCAATTTTAGTGATATTGAGACATGGAAATATTCTGCCAGCAGCTATAGTCTGTCATCTTTCCACAATGCCTAGAAAAAACAAAATATTTCATTCCCCAGCTCCACCACTCATGGAGCACCATTGGTAAGGATAAGGTGGGAAAATGGCTTGAGGTACTCCTGGCAATGCCGGCAGACGCTGGGCCGCACGTGTGCGTCGCCTTCTCCGCACTGTGTCGGCACTACAAGCAAATTGGGCATGAGGAGGACATCACTAAACACAAGGTATGGCTTGGCGAAGTTTCGTTTATTATTTCATGTTGATTTTTTATATTCTTAAGAATGATATTAAATCAATGCTATGTTTGATATTCAAACTATTAATATGATTCAGAAGACTGTTAATGGATTGATTGCTATTAATTTAGTTTAAGTTAGATTGGCTCATAACTTTGTTTTAAATGATTGAATTGAGATCAATAATATTTATTCTAATAAAAATTAAGATGTTTTATTAAATTACATCTATTATTTTAAATAATAAATACAATTGTGTTCGTATTCGGCGCCGCGAATTAGTTTGAATGGCGAATATTCTTTAAAGAGAAACTCACGTCTGCCACTGACACATTTATATTTTTCGTAAGATCGGATAATATTTTCAATATTTCATGTAGATGTTTAGGTGATATAATAGTTTTTTGATAGTTTGGGTGTCTAATTAAATTGTCATTGGCACGATTTCGAACTTACATGTTAAATTTTGTTATGAGATCGCGCGATTCATATACATTTTTGAAATGGCTTGTGCACTTTTTCTGTATTATTTTATGCACTGTTCCTAATTCATTATATGCGATTGAATTAAAATCAGTTTTGTCTAAAATTATATTCAACCCTCCTCATTTTGGTTCCAAAACATCTAACTGTAAAAAAATATATTGCCAAAGACACAAATAGCAGGAAGATATACATATATCTTAATATGTTTTATGTAGTGAGTCATGTTGAAAATTAGTAAAATTATTATAATTTAAATATTTCCCTAGTAAGGATTTTTTCTCCTCAGCACACACACGAGACAATAGTGACGTATTTTCTACGCTTCTCCTTAAGAAAGTGCAGTTCTCTTAGTGAGAGTAAAAGAATATACTTAAAGGGTTAATTTTATAGTTAAGTTAAGGTTAAGTGCGTGGTGGCCTGTTGATAAACGGACTAGACGCGACTGCCAACATGTTCACGGTGGTTGCGGGTTCGAATCCCAGGGCACACCTCTGACTTTTCGGAGTCATGTGTGTATTGATAGTCAATCACCACGCACTAAAACGGTGAAGGAAAACATCGTGAGGAAACCTGCATACTATAGCGATTTATAAAAATTCTATGGTATGTAAGTCCGCCAACCCGCACTAGGCCAGCGTGGTAGACTATATGGCCTAACCACTCTCAATCGTACTTTCGATTGTAGAGGAGGCCCGTGCCCTGCAGTGGGACGTATATGGGCTGATACAGACAGTTAATTTTATATGCACCTAATTTTACTTCCTTGGCTGGTATTTTACTACCAAGTGTAAAATAAGACCTACCTAGAGTCCTAGAATGAATATCTTATACAAAGTCGAATGTTAAATCACGGCAAGTGCTTAAAGAGTGTATTTTAAATTTACCGTTCAAAAACTTATACATAAAAGAATATGTTGTCCCCCAGGCGAAGATGCTAGAAAGCTTCACAAAGAGCCTGATCAGCGTGAAGTCCCGTCCGAACGCGCGCTACATCGCGGGGTGCTCCGCCCTGCTGCGCTCGCTGGACGCGGCCGCCGTGCAGGACACGCTGCTGCCCGCCCTGCACAAGGCCATGCTGCGCAGCCCCGAGACCATCATACAGGCCGTGGGCGAGGTGGTCGCCAACCTCGATATATACCTGGATGGAATCGCTGTTGATATCGGAAAGAGTCTCATCGGTGAGTTCTTGGTGAAATTATAGACTGAGGTTTGTAACAGACCCAAATAAAGCTAAGATTGTGTTAGTGATATATATCAGAGTCCCATGTTTCACTGCAGGGCAAGATAATTTTTTATCAAATATTTTATATCTGAATTTTAAAATATCCGACTCACATAATAAAATATCTGATATCACATGAGTGTCGATAATGATTAAATTAAAATTTTCTTTTACTTGTCATTTTGAAGGATGGTCAACAAAATGTAATACACTCATATATGAGGACTTTTTTAATTGACTGAATCGTTTTTATTTGCATGTGTAATAAATTCAAATTATTCGGATATGTAAAATGTAGTCATTGTTATATCTACAATTACGTGGGTCGTTAGAATTTGGTCAAGGTATCAGGGTTATTTTAGAATATTAGATGATAATGATGTGTGTGTGTTGTACGTATATTTTGTGGTGTGCAGTGAACGTGCACTCGAAGGACGCGTGGGTGCGCGTGGAGGCGGGCGCGGCGCTGGCGCGCGTGTCGCGGCGCACGCGCTCGCCCGCCGCCGCGCGCGCGCTGCTGCGCCACGCCTTCGAGCACTACCACGGCGCCGCCGGGAAACTCACCTCCAGCGAGGACAAGATCGCCGTGCTTCAAGTAATTATATACATTTTGTACTCCTTATTATTTATCCTATTTAAAATTTTGCTAAATAGCGGTATATAGGAACTTGCAATGCTTGCTTGAAACATTACTTCCACCATCGTAGAAGTCCGATACTTATATACGAAATAATTTACAAAATTTGGCTGGTAGTCTGTATTTTTTAAGCGTTAATTCAAACGATTACCATTTTAGTAATGAAATTAGTTTAGACGCTGACGCTGACGTCAGCGTCGCTAGTGACACTTTTGCTTTGGTTAATAAGTTTGCATGATATACCAGGCCGTGAGCACTCTCAGCGAGCTGGCCGTGCCGGCGGAGGATCGTCGCGCGCTGTTCGAGGAGGCGGCGACGCAGATCGCGCGCGTGCTCGACGCGGAGTCGCACGAACGCACGCTGTGCGTCGCGCTCGACGTGCTGCGGCAGTGGATCACCACGCTTAACGGGGATCTGCCTGTAATCGTGCTCGATATATTTAAAGTATGTACTGTGCGGTAAAAATAATTTATGTAATACATGTTTTGTATTGTATTATATTAAGAAAGTTGCTATGTCAGGACATAAGCCAAGTTTAATTTGTTTTATGGGCTATTTAGGCCATTTGGTATTGGTCTTGCAGATGACATCCTACTAAATAAAGAATTGAAAAATCACACTTAAATTGCTGCAATTTTATGAAAAAAACATAGTCTATTTTTTTTAATGTCTATTTGGGTAATGTTGAGATCTTGATATCGTTGATGATTGTATCTAAATGAAAGCGCAATGCGCAATGTATAACGTGTTTGCATTGCAGAAGAACATGTCGGCTAAGAGCACGACGCAGGCGGTGCGCACCGCGTACGTGGGCGTGGTGAGCGCGGGCGTGCGCGCGTGCGGCGCCGCGCCGGAGCACGCGCCGCTGCTCGTGCCGACACTCACCAAGGCCGTGGAGCGCGCCGTGCAGCAGCCCACGCAGGTACTCATCCTGCTAGTGACATTACATGCTGTATTATATTGGTCATAGTTTTAATGAGCAAAAATATTTACTCATTTGATTTTATATTTTTTTGGCATTTGTTAGTCAAAAATTCTTGGGGAAGACATATGGCTTAGTGCTGGATATCCAATGTGTAAGTTAGATGATAAATGGAGATAATATTGGCTTAATTTTTTTTTACTCCAATGTTTTGATTACTTTGCAGCTTTCATGGTCACGAATCTTATCAAATTCCGGGTAAAATGCGTAAAATCAAGTTTTATTTAAATGTATAAACGTGTAATATTTTAAAATGTGGCAATTGAACAAGTATTCTTCCTATTTTGCATCGCACCTTTTGATGTCATATATACCATTCAGAAAGATTACCAATAGGCAATGGACCATTACCTATTACCATTATCTCATATAACTTTTAAGGTTACTATAGACGGGTACAATCGTATTATCATAGTATAAGGTTAGTGTAGACGGGTACAATAATCGTATAAGTTTACTGAGTATATTTGTTGGCCACCAGCACCTGATAGTGAGCGAGGCCGTGTGCGCGATGGTGTGCCTGGCGGTGCTGGACGTGTCGCGCTCGCTGCCGACGCGCGGCGCGTGGGGCGCGCTGGTGCACCCCGACAAGCACGTGCTGCTGCAGGACCGCCTGCTAGCCGCCGCCGCTGAAGACGGTACCTCACTGCACTGCTTCTGTACTAACCGACACACTCACTGGAACAGTGGTGTGGCCATGTACATAGTGACGGCATGTATGGTGTCTGAGCAGAGGGCTCCGTGCCAATCCATTGAATTTATAGGCAATTTTAAAAGTGGTGTGCTCATTTTGTGGGGATATTTGTTTTTATAAAACTTACATGAGGTTACTAAGAGTTTGTACCCAGTTTGATAGTCTAATTATCTAATTAGACCTCAGGCAGAATCACCTATATAGGTGAGGACGCTGCTCATAATTATGATCTATTAATTCGTAAAATATTACAATGATATGCTTGCTAAAGTCAAAACACAATAATTGCAAGACATGGCCACACCACTACTGAAATAGTTATAGTGAAGCACACATGCACATAGTACGCATGAACAGAAAGTTGTCGCGCTTTGTTCTAATATATTTTATAACACCAAATACACCTTTTTGAAACATTATAAAATTTTTAGAGTTTGTCTTTTTTAATCTCTTGCATCATTATAATTTTTTTCTTTATAAATCCCGCTTCCAGAACATAGTTGAACAGCTAAATTCCATTTGATTATTTTCCGCACCATTCGCTTCATTGGTGTGTTGAAGCTAAGTTGCCGAGGAACACTATAACATTTACCCCTTTATAGTCCTAATGCAGGTGGTGTTGCTATGCAGAACTGTATTGGAAAACTACCAGATTGTGGCCAGCGAGCAAAATTCACCGGTTTACAGAGCCCTTATTCTCACCCTGCTCTCGACGGCTAAGAATGTGAGGACCCTGGCCTTGGAGGAGACGAAGGCCATGCTGGGCAAGGGGGCCGGGGCCACCACCGCTAAGTACTTGATGATGAAGCTCAATGAGGTCTTGGAGGAAGGCAAGGTGTTCACCGTGAAGGAAAAGAGCCCCACGGACGAGAAGACCCCTGAAGTCACCGGCAAGATGATCCTGGATAGTATTCACGCGATCTGTTCTTATAAACGTGAGTTTAATAAGTATAACACCCAGAAACTATGGCAACATAGTTCTATCAATAATCTAACTATACTCGGAAATGGAATCCGAGATCAAAAATGTAAACAAAAGTGTTACCACTACAATAAAATAATTTGTCATGGTAGTTTGTTCACAACCGTTAAAAAAACAGGTTGGAATTATTCTCATTCGTTAAATAAGTATAAAACAAAGCCAAATAAAAATTATTTGTTATAATATTTACATAAACTACAATTACAACTTCTTTTTTAAGTATGTGAAAAAAATGGTACGAAAAGTATTTTATGCTACAGGTATTATGCAGAAATTTGTAACCTTAGGCCACTGAAATAAAACTTTTTTTAAATTTCGTCTCCTTAACTACAAATACGTCGGTTTGACACCCGCGACACCTCCCTTTAGTTCATTTAGTTGCTTAACTTGATGAATGTGCATCATGTGATAAAAAAGTTAAAACACCGTGAAGCTGGTTTCATATTTTCTGTTAAGTTTTTGTTCTATTTTGTTCATAAGATTTCTGGCGCTCGTGTTCCTAGCCAAACGCACTATGGTCTTTGAAAATCACTGTGAGTTAAACCCATTAAAATTTGTTTGGGCCCAAGTCAAGGGTCACGTCGAAAGATTAAAAATGATAAAACATTAAAAATGTTCAACATTCAAAAATAAATATAAATAAATAAAACATAGTACTCGCAACATTTGAATCTATTCACTAATCAAATTATACCCAATATGTTTTTGAGAAAATGTTTCATAACCCTGAAATGTCACTTTTAAAATGACATTTGTTTGTTTACATTTTTGATCTCGAATTCGATTTCCGAGTATATATTTCTGTGTCATAACTTATGGCTTACAGGATTTACCTGGGACTTGGAGTCCATGACACACAGATTCTGAAGAAATATTTGTAGTACAAACATTTTTTAAATGCGCAATGTCCACAGCTCATTGTCCACTGCTGACGACGCCTATAATTTTACCATAACAAAATCTATAAAACATGATATTAAAAACCAATAATGTTTTCCCTCAGAGTACCCGACCCAAGATCTAGAGGCCCTGGCGATAGAGGCGCTGCGGTGCTGTCATCACCCACTGGTGATGGCGGTGAACAAGAACGCCTGGACCAAGGTGGTGGTATACCTGGGACTGCAGCCCAAGAAGCTCGTCGGCATGTACGCTAACGACCTGAAGGAGACGTATATCAACAACTACACGCCTAATGAGGTTAGTACTAGTGATAATAGGTGGTAGAACTAAGCCGCACGCACGTTGAACGCACGGAATCCACGTGTATTTGAATGCCCTCGTGAGTCGTGGCGTAGTTTGTAGAACGTTAGTTGTAAAACGAGAGGCCGCGGGTTCGATCCCCGCGCCTATAGAATTTATTTGTTTGACACAAATGTCTCTCGTGGTCACACAAGCCTCGATCTTAATGAGAACTCAGGGGACGGTTACTCCATACTCCGACATGATAACGAATGTGCCTAAACACTTTATAAAATGTTTGATTCCTTTAACATCCGTCGTAACCATGTATTAAGTTCGGAGTGTATGATAAGTTTTATATAGAATAGTAATAGTATTTACATAATACATACACGTCAATAACAATAATAATCGTCACGCCTGTATGCCATAGGGGTACGCAGAGACTATAGAACTAGTAATAGTATATTGATTTCTAGAAGTGAAAACTTTTATCTTATATGTGTACGTTGGAAGGCCGAACATTCGAAGTTCGTGTCGGACTATGGAGTAACCCCCCAGGACTATGTGAGCTACTGTTCGGTGTATTAATTAGCGACATAATTTACACATAAATATAGTACAAGTGTGTGTGTTTGTGTGTGTGTGCAGACTATGTGGAACGTGGTGTGCGGGCTGTCTCGCGTGAACGCGGATGCTTGTGTCCCGGGCGGCGTGGCGGCGGCGCTGCGCACGCTGCGGGACCCCGACCTGCTGCGCGTCACGCGCGACGAGTACTTCACATACCTCACGCCGCCGGGGGAGCTATACGACAAGACTGCTGTGCCGGGGTAATGCGCTCACTACTGCTATATCAGCACTTATACACTCCTCGGCAGTCGAGAGTACGAGTAGTAAGGCCATATAGTAAGCCACGCTGGCCTACTACAGTAGGCGATCTTTACATACTGTAATTTTCTCACAAATTGTGATGGTGTGCAGGTTTCCTCGCAATGTTTTCCTTCGCCGTTATAGTGCGTGGGATTTGAGTCCGCGACCAGCGTGAATATGTTGGCAACCCCATCTGGTCCGTTAACAGGCCATTACCCAGTTTCAATACACTAAAGTACTCACAAAATAATTAGTAGGATCTGAAGTCCATTATCTATACATACATATAAATAAAATTGAAGTGTCTGTTTTAAAACTGAAAATAAAAAAAAAAAACCATCTACATATCGTTATATACACGATACCTGTGCCGAAAATGATATTTTAAATTTTTTTGTCTGTCTGTCTGTTTGTTCCGGCTAATCTCTGAAATGGCTGGACCGATTTTGACGGGACTTTTTTATCAGGTAGCTGATATAATAAGGAGTAACTTAGGCTACATTTATTTTAGAAAAACTCTTTTATTTTAGAAAAATAAGGTAATGTTGAAATGCCCCGCACGCAGCTAACGCGCATGCCACCACTGGGCCGTCACGTCGGGCGCCTCCCACCACTTCTCCCACCAACGAATCAGTATCACATTTACAAAATATTGTATATAAAGAAATTTTTTAATAAAGCTAATACAAAAAACTGAAAATAAATGTGTAACGAGAGTTTACCGCCGCTCGCTAAAAGATGGCGCCACCGTAGAATTAGATCGCGGTATGGTTTCGTTACAAAGGTTGATAATAAAAATAAAAATACAAAAACAAAAAAAAAACAAATAAACTAAATAACTTTTTGTTAAATTCCACGCGGACGAAGTCGCGGGCACAGCTAGTAGAACAATGCGCCTCTAGTTCATATTGGACAAGTCATTTTACGATTAATCCTAAATTTCACCATTCATAATTTGTTTATCTCTAATAATTTCAAACCATAGATGAAAGTTGAAGAGAGCCAAACGCTAATAACTCTCTGTAGTGGAATAGCCTTCGTACTCTGATCTTGTACTCGGACCGACATGGTGGCGTTGTTGTATATACACTTCAACACTTCGATGTACCGATAGTCTATATGGCACCGCTGGAGAGACTGTAGCACAGCCCAAGCCTCGATCGAATCAAAGGCTTTCTCATAGTCCACAAACGCTAAACAAAGCGGCAAGTTATATTCCTCGGTTTTTTGTATAACCTTGCCGAAGCGTATGGATATGGTCTATGGTACTAAAGCCTTTTCGGAAACCGGCTTGTTCGGGAGGCTGGAAGTCATCAAACCTGCGTTCGAGACGATTTGTGATGACCCTCGAAAACAACTTATAGACATGGCTCAGGAGCGAGATGGGCCTGTAATTCTTCAGCAAAGTGTTATCACCTTTTTTGAAGAACAGTACCACCACGCTCCTGCTCCATGCCTCTGGCGTTGAGCCCTCGAGGAGAACGGAATTGAAGAGCCTCTGAAGGACTTTCAGTACCGGCGTTCCGCCCGCTTTCAGAAGCTCTGAAGTTATTCCGTACTCGCCCGGCGCCTTGTTGTTTTTAAGTTGCTTCAGGGCCATCTCAATCTCACACAGGCTGATGTCCGGGATATCATCGCTAAAGTGTCGGATCAACTCGGCTCTCGGGTCTTCTGCCGAGCTTGCGAACAGCAGGTTTGGCAACCGAGGTGTAAAGCTGTCCGTAGAACCTCTCGATCTCCCTTAATACCTCTGCCCTCGTCGATACCACGCGGCCGTCTTCCGTCTTCAGCCTAGACAACTGGCTTTGCCCAATAGACAAGTCTCTTGCAAACACTTTGGAGCCTCCGTTTCGCTCAATTGTCTCCTTAATGCTCACAGTATTGTGAGCACGGACATCGTGTCGCAAGGACTTCCAGATTTGTCTATTGAGCCGCCGATATGCTTCGGCGTCAACGGAAGACTGCAGCGCTAAAGATCGACGTTCGGCCATGAGGTCAAGAGTGTGGATCGAGAGTTTTTGTGGTCTATCTCTACGGCGAGGTCTAAAATACTTAGATCCCACCGTATGGACAGCTTCTACCAAACCGCTGTTTAGCTCGTCCACTGCAAGGTTTTCTCCTAGACAATCAAAGCGATTTGTCAGCTCGAGTTGAAAGCTCTCGGGGTTTTGGATATGGGTGCGAGTAGGTCGGAGCGTAGATTTCATCAAGCGACGCCTTTCCGATTGGACATTGATATTCAGTGTGCACCCTAACCATTCGGTGATCACTGCCGGTTTTCACCCTGTTGATCACAGAGACATCTCTGAATATCCGTCTATTCGTCGTCAAGATGAAATCTATCTCGTTTCTCGTAGAACCGTCAGGACTCAGCCAGGTCCATTTCCTGTGAGGCGGCTTCTGGAAGAAAGAGTTCATCGCAAAGAGTCCCTCTTTCTCCAGAAAGTCGGCCAGTCTGACCCCTGGGGTTCCGTTGCCCATATCCAAATTGCCCCACTTTCAACTCTGCATCGTTTCTCTTGCCCAACTTTGCGTTGAAGTCCCCCATAACAACATTGAAGTAGGTTTTGGAAGTATGTATGGCCCGACTTATGTCCTCATACATCTCCTCTACTTCTTCATCTGGGTGTGTCGAGGTCGGCGCGTATACCTGTATGACCTTCAACGAATATCTTTTGGATATTCTGAGTATAAGGTATACTACCCTGCTCGACACACTTTCGATGGATACGATGTTGTTGATGAGAGACCTGTGGACGAGAAATCCGACACCTCCTCGGGACTGTTGGTCGTCCCCCCGGTAGAAGAGCAGGTTACCAGACTTCAGGGTTATCGTATCCTCCCCGATTCTTCGGACTTCCGATAACCCCAGAATATCCCAGTGTAACCTGCTCAATTCTTCTTCCAGTTCGACAATCTTCTCGTCTGTCCTCAATGTGCGAATGTTGTGTGTTACCAGGGCCAGTCGTCGTCGGGGGTGGTAGCCGGGGCCAACCCGGGAATTCTTAGCACCCCCTGCCCCACCGTAACCATGACTGCTACCATAGCCAGGAATAGTGGGGCTGCCGGGGACTGGGGGCCTGGTCTCAATATGTGTCGCCATTAAGGGAGGTATTTGCCAATACTCGCCACGCTTGGCAGGCGGGTTGGCGAGCGCAGTAGAGGACTGGCGTTAATGACGCTGCTGCCCGCTATTAACCGGGGAAAGGAAATAGGATTTGTGGGTAGAGGATGTTATAGGAAAGGAGAGTATGGCCTGAGGGAGTGGATACTGCAGTCACGGACGGGAAGTTAAGGTGACTGCAGTAGCTCGGGGTCCGAGGTCGCGTACTCGTAGCACCTATACTAGGGCAGGCCATGACCACTAGATAGGAGCATCCCTGACCATAGGAGCATCCCTGACCAAGGTGTTAACGATTGTGGAAAGAGAAGAGCTTGGAAACGCTTATTACTTGGCACAAGGCTGATTTATTTTGGTTTACAGTAACGACGACAGCAAGGAGATGAACCTGAAGCGCGAGAGCAAGGCGTACAGCTACAAGGACCAGCTGGAGGAGCTGCAGTTGCGACGAGAGCTCGAGGAGAAGAAACGACGCGAGGGGAAGGTCAAGGAGGTCAGCACTCTTTCATACATTACAAACTTGTCTTATGCCTTATATAAAACCCGTGATAAAACATGTAAAAATAGTTTTATTTAAATGTCCATAATGTTTCATAAAATCTATTTTTTGCAGGTTACATTGTCGGCCAAACAAAAAGAAGCCATCAAAGCGCAGCAGGCTAAAGAGAATGCTATTCGACAAAGACTTACTGAGGTTAGTAGTAGTTTCATTGGTATTTTATGATTGAAATGATTTTCTATATTTTTTGAATGCCCCAATTCCATTTTTTCAATACATTATACCTTTATGAAATATACCGTCGAATCAGAAATAATAAGGGATAGCGAAAATGTTACACGGTTGTTAGTGGTCAGATTGTGCTTCTGGCATTGGAAGTGCCCAAAAGTGATAGTGACCACTTACCATCATCCAGGCTGCTAGATCGCCTGCCTATGTACATATAGGCTTTAAAAAATTATAGTCAAAGGAGTTGTTTTAAATGCATGGACTGTTGTTAAGAGCGCTTACACCTTGCGCGCAAAGTCAACTATAGGTATTTCTTCGTTAATTTCACGCACACATGAGCGACCAAAGCTGTGTGCGTAGAGCTGCCGCGTCGGCTCGCTATACAGTCAGCTCAACCAACTTTGATCCGTGCGCTTCAAAATTCTAATATTCAATTGAAATGTAACTTATGATTAATATATTGGTAAAATAATATCATAAAAATATTTTATTTGCATTATAAGTAGACAAATATTACTGTGCAAGCAATGAACAATACAAATTTAGATACTAATCATATTTTCGTTATTATTACATTGTTAAGTTGCATTCAAATCAGTGTTCAATCAGTAGACACTACGGACGTTTTATTGATCATTTCGTGTTCGAACACATGAATAGAGTTAGGGCCTTACAACCCCTTACAATTACGAAATATATTTAATTTTATATTACAATACATAACATAATTTAGCCTCGGAATTACATCCCATTATATTATCTGAAACATAATTTATACTCACTACAAAATCATTGTAGGTAATAAAAAAAAAATTACTACCAAAGTACTAAGATGTGGCAATCGCAGTCCGCGCGTGGCTATTTTTACGACGCACGGCAAATCGACTGCAGCCAGACCGGAGCGACGAGCGATACGTCCTCCCTCTAGAAGGCCTTGCGGCGGTCTGATTTGATGCACGGCGGACAGCGTGTTTTATAGTGGTTTTTAAAATATTTGTAGAAAACATGAAAACTAATTTTGTTGAAATATAAAAATGGTAATTTAATGATAAGATGTTCTTCTATTGTAATATGCAATTGCTATAAAAAATTATGTACGATAAGTTGGTGAAAAAAATATGTTCTTGACCAGAGTTTCTAAATAATTTCGAATTGTTTAAATTTTTATTTTTCAGGAACTAAACACAAAAAGATTATTTTTCTCAGCAAAATCCCTCTATAAGGGTCTTATTAGTCTGATAATATTTTTATTTTCATCTTATATTTAGTGATTTCGGATATCTTAAGCTTCTAAATTGCCATTTAAAGCCTAAATAACGAAACTTGTGTCAGTAATCCTTATAGTACTCACAAATTATCCATCAATCTATAATGTTTTCCACCAAAATCCCTAGATGACAAACTTTTCTAAAATAAGTACAAATTATTTTTCCTTTAAATTGTTTATTGGTGGCTATTAACTCATTTGAAAAGTCCTGTTTTTAAGCCAAAAAGCGCTCGGAAGGTATAAGCGCTCTTAAACATAGATAAATAAATAAATAAATCCAAAAGTCACAAACATAGTCCTGACCCCACATCAAGATCAAGTGGGAATCAGAAATTTCGGTCTTACAAACTCTCGAACCGGAACCGAATACATGTGCATCAAATAAATATTTATCTCGGTTGCGGGGATCAAACCCCGTGGCCTCACGTTTCACAGCTGGCATTTAGCTATCTGCGTCGCGGAGGCTTTAATAATGTATGAGTCATACGTGTGACATGGTCACGTTGGCAGATGAACAGTCGCGTGGTGTGCGCGACGGAGGTGCTGGAGGCGGTGATGTGCGGCAGCCCGGCGGCGGGCGGCGCGGCGGCGCGGCGCGTGGTGCCGGCGCTGCTGGCGGCGCTGCGCAGTCCGCTGGCGGCGCCGCGCGCCTGTCGCGTGCTGTGTCGCCTGCGCGCCACGCTGCTGCCGCACCACGCCGTGCTAGGTGACACCGTCGCCAGGCTCACCATCAGGTACACTTCTTTTATAAAGATACCGCACTAAATAATGATAAACCCTCTTTATTCGGACATAAAGATTTAAAAATACAATCAAATTTCTTACTTAGTACTACAATACTTAAAAAAAGTGAAATATATATTGATATAAAGTATTATAATATAAGTAACACGTAGTACTGTAAAGCTACAACATTAGTAGGCTGTAATTGAGGACTCAATAAATCTCAACTTCTTTATTCTTTCATCTCCTTTCTTTTCTTATCCTTCTACTCCCTTTCCTTCCATGTTTCTCCCTCTTCCATATTCTCTCCTTTCTTTCGTACCCTTTTCATTTGTTAATTTTCTTTCTCATCGTAAATTTTACAGAAACCAAATAAAGTTTCATCAATTCAAGGCGCATATAATAAAGCAAGCTACTACTAGTTTTCCAAATTTCAGAAAATTAAAATCAAACATTGAAGTGATCTGTCAGAGAATAAGAATTGAATGTAACGTAATTGACAGACTACACAAGCCGCAGTGTGACCTGGAGCCGGGCTGGGAGGACGAGCCGCTGGAGCAGGGCACCGTGCGCGCCATCAACATGCTGCACGCAGCCACCGCCGGGCTTAAGGTGGATGAAGATGAGTGCCCCAACAAGATCAACCACTTCTACGCACCAGGGTTCTGCTATGTCTTCCCGCTGCTTAAGATTGGTGAGATTTCACACTAAATAAATAAAATACTATGGCATATTTTACCCCTCCTTCTCTCTCTCTCTCTCTATCTCTATCTTTGTCCAGTCACAAGAAGTTCACGGCTCAAACATTAGAGAACGACAAGCATTAACGGCTTCCTGCAACCTTAACTAAGTCGTCTTTCCACCTTACAAACATAAGAAAACTTTCGACTGCTGAAAGCTGAAAGTACCCTCGAAATAATAGACATATTGTGTTTACTGACGTCAACCATGTGTCTCAGGAGTGACAGCGGAGCTGAGCGACACGGACGAGTCGTGCGCGCTGAACGGTCTGGCCGTGATCTCGCACCACGCCGCCCTGCGCGCCCACCCCGCCGCGCGCCCCGACCTGCTGCACCCCGACCTGCTGCACCCCGACCTGCTGCACCCCGCGCTCTACCCCATCGACCAGATCTACGACATGCTCATACAGCTTATCGGTAAGGATACCCTCTTACTTATTCAAAGCATAAATTTTACGCTAACTCCTCTTAGCCCTAATACTTACCACTGCAGGGCATGAGCCTCCTATATAATCGAAAGTACGATTGAAAAGGCCGAATAATCCATCATCATGGTCTCGTGCGGGTTGGCGGACTTTTACATACCATAGAAATTCTTAAAAATCTCTATGGTATGTCAGTTTCCTCATTTCATTTTCATTCACCTTTAAAGTGCGTGCAAACCTGCGCCCGCCGTCAACATGTTCACAGCCGTGTTTGGCCCGTGACCCAACATTTTTTTATTATAGCTATAAAATAAATTATTCGTTAAACTCCAGCGCTGATAACTATTTACTTACAAATATGTAGATTTTTTTAAGCAAATCGGCCGATATGTGAATATAACGATGTATGTGAATGTAATGATGCCACTAAAGGTTTTACAATGTCACCAAAAATACATGGAAGAAAAAAAACAATCCTCATAAACATTGGTCCTTCGAGCCGATTATAGTACACAATCAGGTCATAAGTATTGTCACACAGTAAAAACTTTTCTTTTAGAATGCTGGCCACAAAAAAGTTTATTGAATTCGAATTTCGAATTATTCATGAAAATAAAAATGTATACTTTTTAGAATTTTACTCATTTTTAAATATGGAATGGACTCTTAAAGAAAACCGTGTTGCAGTTATTACGTTGCATCGTTGCGATTACGCGCCAATTCAAATTTTTGACATACTGAAAAATTTGAATATAACCAAAAGATTCGTTTATCGTACCATCAAACGATACAATGAAGACTCTAGTGTAGATGACAGGTCAAGAAGTGGTCGCCTTCGGTCTGTTAGGACTCCAGCAGTGATAAAAGCTGTGAAGGCGCGAATTCAAAGATATCTCAAACGTAAGCAGAAACTGTTGGCCCTTCAGATGGGGTTAAGCAGAACCACGGTGAAAAGGGTATTAAATGAAGACTTTGGGCATATCGAAGAAAAACAGGACATCGTTTGAATGCTCGTCTAATGGACCTGAGACTGAAGAGATGCCGCGCTTTGAAGAAGCGGTACGCGGGAAAAAAATCGGGAAATTCTTTTTTCAGATGAATTTTTTTGCCTTAGAAGAGAGCTACAACAAACAAAATGATAAGGTGTACGCACACAGTAGTGAAGAAGCGAACAACCGTATTCCACGTGTCCAACGAGGTCATTTTCCATCCTCGCTCATGGTATGGTTGGGAGTTACTTATTGGGGCTTAACAGGGATACATTTTTGTGAGAATGTTGTAAAAACGAATGCAGTTGTGTATCAAAATACAGTCCTGACGAACCTTGTGGAACCTGTTTCTCATACCATGTTCAATAACAGACACTGGGTATTCCAACAAGATTCAGCGCCAGCTCATAGAGCGAAGAGCACACAAGACTGACTGGCGGCGCGTGAAATCGACTTCATCCAGCACGAAGACTGGCCCTCCTCCAGTCCAGATTTGAATCTGTTAGATTAAAAGATATGGCAACACTTGGAGGAAAAGGCGTGCTCAAAGCCTCATCCCAATTTGGAGTCACTCAAGACATCCTTGATTAAGGCAGCCGCCGATATTGACATGGACCTCGTTCGTGCTGCGATAGACAACTGGCCGCGCAGATTAAAGGCCTGTATTCAAAATCACGGAGGTCATTTTGAATAAACTTTAGTGTCATAAGAATCTATGTTTTGTTATTTATTTAATGCTTCATATACACAAATTGTATAAAGGCGGACTTAATGCCTGAGGCATTCTCTACCAGTCAACCTTTAGGTGGTGCAGAGAGAGAGCACGGTAGGCGCATAAAATATGTAATACATAAATATGTCGAAAATAGATGATTCCTCAGCATTATTTCGGATTGCAGCACTAGCGCAATCTATTGAGAAGAGGTCGACATCTCGATTGTTTGTGAGGTCCATCGTTTACTTTAAATCCTTAACTTTGTAATAAATAATTACTTAAGTTAAACACAATTAAATTCTGTAACACTTGTATTTTAAACACTGATTTCAACACTTAGTAGTTTTTATAGAACTTTTCCGTACGAAGGCGAATTACTGAATCCTCAGCTCAACAAAAGCCTTCTACAAGAAAATTCTGTAATCGCGCTGATTGGTCAACCAATCAAGCGCTCCGATTGGTTCAATATAAACAAAGTAAACTAAACACTTTAAAATAGCTATTCTAATGCAACATCTTATAATAAAATCTTAAATTACGCGTATGAGAGTTTACATAATTATTTATGAATATTGATAATCATTTTATAGTCAAGATATTGTTTTACATCGAAAGGATGTCGCTCCAGCATAATTGAGATGCGCGACATCTACACGGTTGTAATGTGAAACTGAAGTAAAAGGAAATAACAATCAAGTATTAAAAGTTTAGGCCTTAAATAATCAATGGAAAATGTAATATGGTTAAAATTCATGTTTGTTATTTTTTTACGGTGATAAATCATTTTATAATCAAAAAGGGAATAAAAAGGAAGTAGCTACATCATGATTACAATGTGCGCCATCTGTAAACCTACATTTTAGAACTTGAATTACTTTAAATAAGAGTTAACATTACAAACATAGAGCTTTAGAGCTTGTAGATGATGTATAAATTTGTATAGTAAATAATTATGCTTAAAATAAGTAATAAAATCAATATTTATTATTTTGCGGCGACAAATATATTTGAATTAATTAATAAATATAACTGTATACATACACACACACATTTATATACATACACATGCATACACACCATTGTGTTCCCATTGGGGTAGGCAGAGACTATTGAGCGCCAAGTACCACGGTCCATACATATCTCTTTCGCTTCTTCAACTGTCATTAATCTTTTCATACATGCTCGTCGGTTTCGAGGACTCCGTATTTTTCCCTTCTTCAAAAGGTCTCCTATTTGATTCTTATAGGACCGCCTCGGACGTCCTCGACCGACTTCACCATCCATTCTCGCATTATAAATCTCTTTCGTCAGTCTCCTTTCATCCATCCTTTCAATATGGCCAAACCATCGAAGCATCCCTTTCTCAATCTTAGTCACTACATCTTCTTTTACACCACATTTCTCCCTAATCACACTATTTTTCACTCTATCAACCAGTTTGACACCACACATACTCCTCAATGCTCTCATCTCTACAGCATTGATCCTACTTTCGTGCTTCCTCTGCCATACCCAAGATTCACTGCCATACATAAGTGTTGGCACCAAGACTCCTTAGTGTATCGCTAATCGAGCACGGTGTGAAATATTTTTATTTGCCGTAATCGAGTACAAGGCGCCATTTACACTATTTCCCATTTTTACTCTTCTTTCAATATCTCTTTCACACTTTCCATCTCTAGTAATCAAACTGCCGAGATACACAAATTCATCTACTTGCTCCACTTCCTCACTCTCTATTGTGACCTTGCATTCTGTTCTCGATTCATCCCTCTCCAGAACCATAACTTTCGTCTTTTTTACATTTACCTTCATGCCTCGCCTTTTAAACGCATCATTCATTATAGTCACCATTCGTTGTAGATCACACACCGATGATGCAAGAAGCACCTGATCATCGGCGTATAAAAGACATTGAAACAGTGACTTACCCATCCTGAAACCACAATCAGATTCTTTCAAATCAGTCAAACAACTATCCATGAAGAGGTTGAATAGCCATGGTGACGCTACACAACCCTGTCTTACACCGCGTTTGGTGCTAAACCAGTCCGTGCAGCTCCCATTTAATCTAACACAGGCACATGAATCCGTATACAACGACTTCAGCGGCCGCGTCAGATTGCCATCCACCCCATACGTAGATAGTGTCGACCATAAATCATCCCTCACCACTCGATCGTAAGCCTTTTCTAGGTCAATAAAGGCGCAGAAAACCTTTTGATGCTTTTCTAAGGCCTTCTCTGCTATGCACCGTAAAGAAAAGACTTGATCCACGCATCCTCGTCCCTTTCGAAATCCCGCTTGCACGTCCCAAATTTTATCATAAGTTACACGCATCACTCTTTCAATCAATATCCTTGCATACAATTTACCTACTACGCTGAGGAGGCTGATACCCCGATAGTTCTTACACTCATGCTGAGACCCTTTTCCTTTATAAAGTGGCACAATAACAGCCTTGCACCAATCTTTTGGAACTCGGCCGTCCCGCCAGCACTTATCAAACAAACGGCACAGCAAATTGGAAACTATATCTCCTCCTCCTTTCAGCATTTCAGCAGATATCCTATCATATCCTGCAGCCTTTCCTACTTTCATATGCTTCATCGCATGACATACATCATCCATCCATATATCCATACTAATATCACTATCGCTATATATATACCGGGTATATCAAGACTGCTACCGAAAACGAAGCCGGGTGATAGTTTAAGCGACTTCAGACACAATGCAACAGAAAAAGTTGCAAAAAAAAGCGACAAATTTTTTTTGTTATTTTTTTTTCTATGGCCATATTTGGGTGGTAAATACATATTTTCCTAAAATAATAGTGTATATCCTTTTATTTATAAATACTCTAAGGTATAAAAGAGTTTAAATTATTATTTTAGCAAAAACTATGGATTTACCACCCAAAATTGACGATATTTAAAAAATCATAAAAAATAATTGTCGCGTTTCTATGCGAAATTTTTAATTGCATTGTGTTTGTAGCCACTAAAACTACCACCCGGCTTCGTTTTCGGTAGCAGTCTTGAGATACCCTGTATATATATAATACAATATAAATGGAAAATGATCAATACGCACTAAAGTGATTCTGCCAGGCGATCAAGTAAAAGTTGCTTAACTGACCTTTTAAAATTAATTCGAGTACTCGACGCCCTGATTCCGAGGGGGACTGCGTTCCATAGGAGTATGGACTGAATAGGGTAAGAAGAATGTATGAAGTCTGAGTTGTGAGAAGGGCAATGAAGAAGAAAATTTTTAGTTGACCGAAGGTTCCTATCGTGGTTACTGCCTAAGTATCGAAATTGAGATGTAAGATAAGAAGGTGGGGTAGGAGTAACCATTTTAGCTGGGAGCGGTAACTGGAAACATGATCATATTTACGAAGATTAAACACGAAACGAATGCAGTTATTAAGAAGCCGGTCAAGTTTATTGAGGTGATCTGCATTCAGATCAAAGTAGCACACATCACCATTGTCGATTAAAGGGAAAATTAAAGATTGCACAAGCATTGTCTTGGTTTTAACAGGGAGGAAGTTCTTTAGACGATATAGGACACGCAGAGTACCGGTGACCTTCTGAGAAACAGAGGTAACCTGGGGTCGCCAACTCAAGCTTGAATCAATAAGTAGGCCCAAATTTTTAACAACTGAACTCCAGGCAATTACGGTCCCATTATATATGACAGGAGGGATAATTGTGGCGTCCAATCTGCTCACCATCCTTGAACTACCAACAATTATGGCCTGACATTTGGTGGGGTTTACTGTGAGACCAAAGCTATCCGACCAGTGCTTAATGTGTGCCAGGTCCCGGTTTATCTTATTGATCGCAGTCCCCACACAGTCATAACTTGCTTGGGAGTAAAGGAAATCGGTCGATTTCCTAAGGAAATTGGGCCTAGTAGTGAAAACTTGACGGACACAAATGAGACCTAGAATTAAATAATAAAGATTCAATATCCTTTAAATATATAATAATATAGTCTTTTTGAGCTATGGCGTATTTAAGATATATCCTCTTAAAGTTTTACAAAAACTACCATATTCTACTATCTTCACATATATCTTATCTGGACAATATTTTATATTTTCCGTAACTATGTCAATAATTTCGTTTAATAATATTGTAAAATGTATTACATAATTATAAACACGTTAAATACTTTTCAATATAAAGTTGATAAAGAAATCATTTCTGGGGGTAGAAATATCCGTTTCAAAAGAAGGTAATTTGACAAACACTAATTATAAGACAGATGTCAATTCTGATAATATTGCAAACAATGCAAAAAGTAGTAGAATATTTTATGATATCCTTTTTTTTACAAAATCTGATCCCCACGGTGTAGGATAAAAATAAATAGAGAAATGAAAGTACAAAAATACGTCTGATTTTTTAGTCATACTTAATTTCTTGTCCGTAGTTGGACCAAATCGACTGATCTCCTTTGCAAGTCATCGGCGTAGAGATGATACGCACATTGAAGACCCTGGGTAATAATATTAATAAATATAGAGAATAACAAAGGAGAAAGTATACCGCCTTCAGGAACGCCAGAGTGCAGGTCACGCCAATTTGACGAAGAGTCATCATGACGAACCGATTGCTGACGTCCCTGAAGATAGGATGAGAGCCATTCCAGGGCCTCGGACGAGATCATAAAGTGGGTGAGGATGGACAATAGGATATCGTGACTGACGGTATTAAAAGCATTAGAGAAGTCTACCAGTGCCAACACGGTAACCTTGGGTTCTCCATGCCCTGTCTAATATCGCCAGTCACTTTAAGGACCGCGGAAACAGTGCTGTGCCCAGGTTTAAAAACAGACTGAAGAGGGTTTAAAAAAAATGCCTGACACAAAGGAAGCATTAATGATATGGGCAATGGAAGGAAGAAGCAGGTCGAGTAAAGGAATTACCATGCGGCGGCTGATATTGTCGCAGCCCATGGCATTAGATTTGATAGATAGGATTATCTTTTTGATCTCATCCATAGCAACTGGAGAAAAATGGAAAGGTTCGATATTGGGATAGGGGAGACTGTTAAGGAATGCCAGGGTGCGTTGTTTGATTTGGTGATCAAGGGCAGTTACTGTAGTGAAATGTTTGTTAACGTCATCTAAACTGATCGCCATAGGAAATTCAAAATTTTTCCCCTTGCCGATACCTAGCGTGTTGAGAAACTGCCAGATATTAGAAGGGGTGGAAGAGGAAATATTTTTTAGAATGTGACGGCGTTTCGCGTTGCGTATCATCTGGTTACACCGATTTCTCGCAATTTTAAATAAGCTCCAATTAGCCTCCGTACAGTCCTTATATTTACGATAGGCGCGGTCCTTACGTCTCATCCCCATCCGAACAACACAAGTCATCCAAGGCGCTGGTGGACGTTTCAATTTAATACGCCTGATGGGAGCGTGCACGTCATACAGTGCGAGTACCTTACTTGTGAGTATGTTGACCTTTTCATCGACTGTAGACGCAGCCAACAGGTCATCCCACTTCAACTTGCAAGCAGCCTCAGATAACTCTTCCATATTCAAACGAGCAAACAACGCCTGTACAATACCTTAGGGGGAGGTTTATAAGGTTTCAAGGCATAGGACATGATCAAGGCATAGGACATTGTTATGTTCATTTTGGTATATAAATGGTTACATAATTAATAAACTTGTTTCAATCTATATATACCGGGTATCTCAAGACTGCTACCGAAAACGAAGCCGGGTGGTAGTTTTAGTGGCTGCAAACACAATGCAATTAAAAAATTTCGCATAGAAACGCGACAATTATTTTTATGATTTTTTAAATATCGTCATTTTTGGGTGGTAAATCCGTAGTTTTTGCTAAAATAATAATTTAAAACTCTTTTATACCTTAGAGTATTTATAAATAAAAGGGCATACACTATTATTTTAGGAAAAAATGTATTTACCACCCAAATATGAAAATAGGAAAAAAATAACAAAAAATAATTGTCGCTTTTTTTTTGCAACTTTTTCTGTTCCATTGTGTCTGAAGTCGTTTAAACTACCACCCGGCTTCGTTTTCGGTAGCAGTCTTGATATACACTGTATATGGATGTATATGGAGAGAAGGGACATAAAATAAAATAGAATGGACGGTACGGGAGAGGGCTGGGATAGCTGACAGATTTGTTAGGACGAATGTAAATGCACGTTATAAAACGGGATGGATAATAAAGAGAAGGTACGGGACGGATTGGGAAGAGACTGAACAGGCGGATGAGACGGGATTGAGCCGGACAGTAGGATAGCTACGTCAAGTTTAGATATACAAGAATTTATACGAAAACAACATGTTTCTGGTGTAGAGTGGAATCAAAAAATATATGCACCCAGGCGAAGCTGGGTCGGGCCGCTAGTTATTTTATATTAAACATGTGACAGAATTTATGACCTGACTAGGTATAATGTTTGCGTGCAGGCACGACGTGCGGGCGCGTGCAGTCTGCGTGCACGGTGGCGCTGCTGGAGACGGCGCAGTGCGCGGCCCGCGCGCCGCTCAGCGTCGACGACGTGGACTGTCTGCTCGCTGGACTGCAGAGCCCTGAGGAGGTACATTTTTTGCTATAATACAGTAATCAGCGGCGCATTAGCCGTATATCCAAAACTAGCATATTATGTCTCGCGGATTTTTGATCTATTTCTATTTGTGCATACTTTAAATTTAGTATATGCACTTCATTTTATTTTTGAAACCAAGACTCAATGGAATATATTCCAGGTTGTGAATGGTCTAATTTCACAATACTGTTGATAAATGCATACCCTTAGATTATATACTCGTCTAGATTGAGCAATGTCAACAAACGATGCGCTAAAAGTGTCCTCACTTTCGTTGATATGTGTGAGTACGGGTCGTGTAATTATTGTAATCCAACTGTCAAGGTGTGTGTGTTTAGGGATGCCTACTCCAGATTATTAACTTAACTTTTCCCCATTATTTGATATACAAAATAGGTTAAATAAAATATTTTTTCTTTATTTAAAGTAATCATACTATTAATTATATTTATAACGCATTTTAGTAAAAACAATAAAGATCTAAACCCATCTCCTAGTGTTTGTTTCCGAATAGAATTAACTCTTTGGATTTATTGCCTGGGCTGTTATCTGATTTCTGTATTTATGTAAAATATAAATCATCATAAGTAAAATGTTCGGAACACACAACTGAAGTCATGTGAGGCTACGAATGGTCTTCTTTTCGTTTCCTCTGTGTAATGTCTCTCCAGCAATTTGCTAGTACGGAATCCGTAGTCTAAAAATATTATTAGGACCTTGAATAAGTTTCTCGCTGTTTCTTCAAAGATGACAATAGCAGTACCCCGTTTGTGAAATTTTGAATGGTAATACACATGCAAGGCAAAGAATTAATAAAATTACTATGAAGTGCATGTCGTCGTGGGTTTCATTAATATCGTGTAGGTAAGTATTATTTACTCATTAAATAAATAATGCCATTCTTCTTGTTGTTATTCTGATCGAAATATTATGTAATGATATTTGTATTTTATAGTTTCTCCCATAGTTTCAACAAATCTTCCTAGTAATAAATTGACAACACTGGCCAATGAAACTCATCTTCAAAATAATGAATTAAAAGTTCATGTTTTCTTCAAATAATAGTGGTTTAACAATAATGTTACCGATAGAAAGTGATATTGGTATTATTATACAGTTTTCCCACACAATTGCGATACAATTCGACAGCACAAACCGGCAATATTAAATATTTTTCGGGAGCACGTTATCCATATGTAGTTCAAATGACACTGACGTACGTGAGAAGCGAGTCTACCAAATTTGGTAGACTTTTTTTGAGCCGTGCGGTGAGGTGTGATGTGTCATCTAGAAGTGCATACCTCTGTACTTTGCAATTGGTAAGTCAAATTACCGGCTAATTAGTTTTTCTGCAGACGTGTTACATTTTAAGAAAGATATAAGATTCACCTATCACGATTTTTGCAAAAGGAGACATTAGGTACAAAATATGTGCGCAGTATAATGTACGCAAGAAATGCGTAGACGTAGAGGTGCAGGTGTGCGCGTGGGCTGTAGCGTAGTGTACGTGTGCAGGCGGTGCGCGACGCGGCGTTGCGCGCGCTGCAGTGCGTGCGCGGCGGGCTGGGCGCGCTGCTGCTCGACCACGACTACGCGCTCACGCTCACCAAGCGACTGCTCATTGCCACCTTCGACCACCACGAAGACAACAAGTCAGTACCCGTTGCCACTACACAATACTCCTTACTATACACCCTACATACCATCTTTAAACACACATACTTACAATGCCTGCAATTTCACTAATTTGAATTTCTTAACGTCAATTTTTCATTTTAATTTCATTAATCGTAATGATATATCGACTTCATAATTTGCTTAAGACTTAAGCTTACAAAAATTCAATAATAGCATGTATATTACAAAGAACATTGCGTTTTAAATATTTATAATAAAGTACACAATATCATACCTATTAGTATAAAATCTACGTTTTGTAATGTTTGTTTATTTTTAATGCAAACAAACTAATTTAATATTTTTTATATCTCATGTATTGGAGTGACGGATGTATGTGTTCAGGGCGCTGGCGCAGGATCTATGGTCGAAACTGCCGGCTGGTCAGCAGTGGAGCCGCTCGCCCGTGCTGGTGGAGCTGATGCTGCAGGAGATCCAGCACGAGACGGAGGCAGTGCAGCGAGCCGCGGCGCACGCGCTGGCGCACCTGGTGGCCTCCGTGGGCGCCGACCCCACCGACGTGCTGCAGCGACTGCAGGACATCTACGCGGACAAACTGCCTGTCAGTACCACTACCACTGTTAGATTAAACTGTAGAATGTGTATATGTATTAACTAACACCTATGTTTTTCAATATAAAAATAATTTATTAAAAGATAGGAACCTATAGGTGCATTTATATTGTTTTAATTCAATTTTTTTCAGTTCCTGTCTCATAGTATAAACTAATTGTTAGAATTAAATTCTAATATACCACAACAAGCTTACATGGAATCCTAATTTAGATACTGCCAATTTATTCATCAAGATCTACATAATCGTCACGCCTGGATCCCATAGGGATAGGGAGAGACTATACAATGCCACTTTGCTCGATCCTGACATATTACTTTTGCTTCATCCACTTTTACAAACCTTTTCATGCATTCTCGTCGATTCAGGTTACTTTGGACCTGACCCTTGTGAAGGGTATCACCGATTTGGATTGTATATGTTCGATGGAGTCGATCCCTGCCGACTCTTCCACCAACAGGTCACCTTGATTAGGCAATTTTCAAACACGTGCCATTACCATCACATTTACACCTATAACGATTTCCTAATGTGCGTGTATATTCCTCAGTTGATCCCCGAAAGCTGGACCAGTTCGGTCACGTGGTGTGCCCGGCGGTGGACGCGTGGGGCGCGCGGCGCGGCGTGGCGCTGGCGCTGCTGGCGCTGCGCCGCTGCTGCCGCCGGCCGCCGCGCCCGCCGCCGCGCGCTTCTTCGTGCACCACGCGCTCGCCGACCGCAGCGACATCGTGCGCGCGCGCATGCTCGACGCTGCCATGGCGCTCGTCGACCTGCACGGGAAGGTAACACCTACCAACAATCACTCACATTTAACTAAATGCAATAGAGTATTGGACTACAATTTTTTTATTGTACTTACCAAAACGTATCCATAGCTATGATCATTCAGAATGAAACAAGATGAAACGTTTTAAATCTTGTAGTGGTAGTAATAGAAAAGAAAAACAACACAAAGATAAGGACGTCACTAGGGTTATTATTATACATTACAGTGTGCTCGTGTGAAAGAGACAGCAACATGTCCCCACTACACCCCTACTCTTTAATTTTAAATATTAATAATTGCCCTATGTTACAAGCGACTTTAATACTTTTGACAGCAAGACTTTATTTAAACGTATTTGTGTGTGTAAACGAAATAATACCAAAAAACGATAAGAGCGTTTACCCTTGCACGCAAAGTCAACTATAGGTATTTCTTCGTTAATTTCACGCACACATAAGCGACCAAAGCTGTGTGCGTAGAGCTGCCGCGTCGGCTCGCTATACAGTCAGCTCAACCAAGTTTGATCCGTGCGCTTCAAAATTCAAATATTCAATTGAAATGTAACTTATGATTTATATATTGGTAATATTATATCATAAAAATATTTTATTGCATTATAAGTAGACAAATATTACTGTGCAAGCAATGAACAATACAAATTTAGATACTAATCATATTTTCGTTATTATTACATTGTTAAGTTGCATTCAAATCAGTGTTCAATCAGTAGACACTACGGATGTTTATTAATCATTTCGTCTTCGAACACATGAAAAGAGTTAGGGGCGTTACAACCCCTTACAATTACGAAATATATTTAATTTTATATTACAAACATAACATAACTTAGCCTCGGAATTACATCCCATTATATTATCTTTTTTTTTTTTTCTTTTTTTAACACAAATTATGACAGCTGCAGTTTAGCAGGGGGCCCCAAACTAGGCTGAGCCTGTATCTTGGAGACCAGTATAATATGTCTATTGTAATTGTTACATTGCTTAGCATTGCTCTTATATGTTATATTAATTTTAAAACTTATCTTCTAATATACATAAATCAAAAAATATATTTATAATAGTTACAACATCATCCTGTCTTGCTTTACTAATGGTATATAATGTTATGGTTTTTGGTAATCATTTATATTACTTTCGGTGAGTGCACAAAAATCTGGAATACGAACATTATTCCATATAAACACTAAATTTAATAAACACTAAATTCAAGATTCCACAATTTTATTTTATTTTTAGAAATAAATAAAATTACAAAATCCTAAATTAGAGAAAAAAAAAAAAAGTTAGAAACCTTAAGTAAACCTTAACAAATATCTATCAATATATTTTCGGTGTCTTTATAGTCAAGTGTTTGTAGCCACTTTGATAAAGTTGATTTTGTTTCAAGAACTGAGAGGGTTTCAAATCGCAATGTTTTAATACCGAATTATACCGGGTATATCAAGACTGCTACCGAAAACGAAGCCGGGTGATAGTTTAAGCGACTTCAGGCACAATGCAACAGAAAAAGTTGCAAAAAAAAGCGACAAATTTTTTTTGTTATTTTTTTTTTCTATTGCCATATTTGGGTGGTAAATACATATTTTCCTAAAATAATAGTGTATATCCTTTTATTTATAAATACTCTAAGGTATAAAAGAGGTTTAAATTATTATTTTAGCAAAAACTATGGATTTACCACCCAAAATTGACGATATTTAAAAAATCATAAAAAATAATTGTCGCGTTTCTATGCGAAATTTTAATTGCATTGTGTTTGTAGCCACTAAAACTACCACCCGGCTTCGTTTTCGGTAGCAGTCTTGAGATACCCTGTATGTGTGTGCCCTAAGGTGGTTCTCCAAATCGACGACCAAAATTAGTTTTTGTTTTTGGAAGTGGTAGTCGGAAAATTCTCTTTTTTATTAATGCATGGTAGTCATACGTCGAAAGGCGTTTTTGGGTGTTGATGCATATTTTCAAAATAAAGAGTTGCCGTACAGTTAAGACTTGGGCTTCTTGGTAAAGATTTCTGGTAGGATATCTATAGGGCTTTTTTAGCATTATTTTTAAAACCGATCAAAAGTGAGTATAAATTATCTGAAACATAATTTATACTCACTACAAAATCATTGTAGGTAATAAAAAGAAAAAAATATGTTTTACTACCAAAGTACTAAGATGTGGCAATCGCAGTCCGCGCGTGGCTATTTTACGACGCACGGCAAATCGACTGCAGCCAGACCGGAGCGACGAGCGATACGTCCTCCCTCTAGAAGGCCTTGCGGCGGTCTGATTTGATGCACGGCGGACAGCGTGTTTTATAGTGGTTTTTAAAATATATGTAGAAAACATGAAAACTAATTTATTGAAATATAGAAATGGCAATTTATTGATAAGATGTTCTTCTATTATAATATGCAATTGCTATAAAAAAATATGTACGATAAGTTGGTGAAAAAAATATGTTCTTGACGAGAGTTTCTGAATAATTCACATTGTTTAAATTTTTATTTTTCAGGAACTAAACATAAAAGATTATTAGTGATTATTAGTCGGATAATATTTTTATTTTCATCTTATATTTAGTGATTTCGGATATCTTAAGCTTCTAAATTGCCACTTAAAGCCTAAATAACGAAACTAGTGTTTAGTAATCCTTATAGTTTTGTTATTGTTTTCCACCAAAATCCCTAGATGACAACCTTTTCTAAAATTATTACTAATTATTTTTCCTTGAAATTGTTTATTGGTGGCTATTAACTCATTTGAAAAGTCCTGTTTTTTAGCCAAAAAGCGCGCGCAAAGGGTTATAAACGCTCATAATATCAAATACTCTATTAGACACACTTATATGGAACAATATTTTAACTTCCTGAAGGATCCATCCATCCATCTTAATATAATTGTCCAATGCTTTCAACGAAATTCCATCAGAGGATAATTAAAACAGGACAAGAAAAAATTCAAACAACGATCTCTTACCAATTTCATTTAACCAACGAAACACGTCAGCAGTGCCTTTGCTTAACATTGTTTTCCTAAAAGATACGGTAATACCACTCGAATGGGTTTAGCTCGTGCCTGTTGTACAAACGATACAAAGTGATAATACACTGTTTTGCTATCACTTAAAACATGTTTGGAAATGACTAAAGTATATATATATTTTTCTGTTTTTTCAAACGAATCATTTATTAATGATCTCTAGGAGACGATCAGCAGCCAGCTACCAGTGTTTGAGGAGTTCCTGGACAAAGCTCCGAAGTCCGGCGGCTACGACGCGGTGCGGCAGGCGGTGGTGCTGCTGGTGGGCTCGCTGGCGCGCCACCTGGAGCCCGCCGACCCGCGCATCCGCCCCATCACGCTGCGCCTCGTCGCCGCGCTGTCCCACGCCAGCCAGCAGGTACCACTGCCATACCATACAGACACTTATCACCTGATGCATTCGGTTCACTTTAGATTGTCAGTAACACTACAAAAATCGTTAATACCCGACATCTTTAAGTCCGGACACTGTTAATGCGTCTTAGAGATATTGTGAATAGATAATAAAAACTGATCCTAACAATATGTGTAATAAAACAGAAAACAGACGTTAACTAAAAAACAAAGACTTATTCAATAATTTCTATAATAATAGTGACAAGAAAGGGATGCATCCTCGGATACATTTGAGATTGACTTTATGGCACTCAATGGTTTTCAAAATAGCGTAACATTGACTTATTAATCCATATGCCGCCAGGTTCAAGAGGCGGTGAGTAACTGCCTGCCGCACTGGTGAACTCGCCGGCGCTGGAGAGCGAGATCCCCACCATCATGAACAAACTCATGAAGCAACTCCTCACCGCTGAGAAATTCGGAGACAGGAGGGTAGGTTAGAATAATCATATTATTCATGTATATTAATATATTAAATTGCATCCAACCTTATGATCTATTCATGAAGTGTGGTTAAATAAAATACTGAATCCATGCTACTCCTTAAAAGTACAGGATATTAGCAAAGAACGCGAGTAGCGTTGACTGATTATATTCATCTTTTTTTCTTGTGCATAACACGCTTGCGGCCATTACGTGCTAGGTGTGTTATTTACGTACATTAAACGACTGAGATACACGAATCGCTAGCTCCTGATTGGACACCAAAGTCAATGTCTTAAAAACCTTCTTTGTGATCCTATAAATTGTATGTTGTCTGACGCCACATATGTATGTAACTTGCAGGGCGCTGCGTACGGCATAGCGGGCATCATCAAAGGCCTTGGCATCCTGTCGCTCAAGCAGCTTGACGTGATGGGTAAACTCACCGAGGCCATCCAGGAGAAGAAGAACTACAAGTACAGAGAAGGTATTCTGAGGTTCAATTTCTTTACGTAATTTGTAAGCAGAACTGCCTAAAAAACATGCGTTGAAGCGGCAGCGGGCAGACTAAAGAGTCGAGTCGATAGTCGAGTGAGATGGAAGCTTCTACGCCGTGTAAAGAGAAGTGTGGTGTTTATGGTGTTTTGTTTTTGACGCTGTCTATAAGATGTCTTTTCTTTTACCATCAGCAGAATGGCGTGCTCGTCATTTATTGAAATAAAAAAAAAGCGAAGTGATGATGATGTATGGTCTTTTAAATTCCATCCTTTGTTGCCACTTCCGTCTAGTATATCTCTGAAGTATTTGTTAGTTGTATTGACGTTGTGTGTATACAGGCGCGCTGTTCGGCTTCGAGCTGCTGTGCCACAAACTGGGCCGTCTGTTCGAGCCGTACATCGTGCACGTGCTGCCGCACCTGCTGCTGTGCTTCGGGCGACAGCTCGCAGTACGTGCGCACCGCCGCCGACGAGACCGCCAAGCTCATCATGAGCCGCCTCAGCGCGCACGGAGTCAAGCTCGTGCTGCCCTCGCTGCTGCAGGCGCTCGAGGACGACAACTGGCGCACCAAGGCCGGTGGGTATTCATATATATCTATCTATACATGTACAACCTCATCATGAGCCGCCTCAGCTCGCTGCATCTCGCTGCTGCAGACATGATGATAATGATGATGCTCCACAGGTTCCATCGAGCTGCTGGGCGCCATGGCGTACTGCGCGCCGAAGCAGCTGTCGTCGTGCCTGCCGTCCATCGTGCCCAAGCTCATCGAGGTGCTGAGCGACTCGCACATGCGCGTGCAGGAGGCGGCGCCGAGGCGCTCAAGGTCATTGGATCCGTTATCAGAAACCCTGAGATTCAAGGTGTGTGCATTAATACAATCTATACAGTCACACAGTAATATTGTGTCAGCCTTCGAAAGAAATAAAAAAATCTGATAAGAGTTAGTGCCATTTAAAAACAATCAGCTGAAATATGTGTTTAAGTTTCAACTGGGTTTATTAAAATATAATGAAGATTTAAGTGAGATAAATACGCCTGCGTAAAAAAGAAATTGAAAAGATGAATACCATCAGTTTTCTAATAATGGCAGTTTAGTGTAGTCTTTTGCCGTTGTACAAGGTATTAAATACAGATTTATATGTTATTTATTTATACAATCACTACACTCTCTTTATAACACAATACCAAAGCTTATCACCAATCGTTTAATTCGACGAAATCAAAACATTATGATGTGTTTGCAACAGCCATCGTCCCAGTACTCCTGCAAGCGCTCCAAGACCCGTCTAACAAAACTTCCGCCTGTCTCCAAACCCTACTGGACACGAAGTTCGTGCACTTCATCGACGCGCCGTCACTCGCGCTCATTATGCCCGTGGTGCAGCGCGCCTTCCTGGACCGCATGCACCGAGACGCGCAAGATGGCCGCGCAGATCATCGGCAACATGTACTCGCTCACCGACCAGAAGGACTTGCATCCCTACCTGCCAGCTATTATACCTGGCCTGAAGACTTCGCTACTGGATCCTGTCCCAGAGGTCAGTGGTTGTATCGATATTTGATGACGGAATTGTATCGTAAATATGACACTTTTTTATCCAATACACAAGGGATGCTATCTAGTTTGGGCTACTGTCATTGTAACCACTGCAACTTTGAGGAAGTTTTTCTCGTAAACTGCGACGTATACACGTGTATTTTTGCGGGCGTAACGTGTGTGCGACTATCACACACCTTGCGCGTATTGGGCTTTAGTCACAGTGGTGGATAATTCTGTCGACATTGTAAAGATCAATGCAATGCTTAGTAAAATAAGTCAAACAAGTATAGCAGACAAGTTTGTACTGATTGTGAGATTGTATCTAAATAAGTATTTCTTTGATTTCTTTTATTTAGTACATATACGTATGAATACCTAGTTAACCTTCTTCAAATTTATACACAAGCTCCGATACAAACACTACACGCTGCGATTGAAGCTACTAATCGTGATCTACAACGCATATTAGACTGGAGTAAATCATACGGGCTACACGTTAATCCCTTAAAGACGCAAACAATTATTATTGGGAGCTCCCATATGATTTCTAAAATTGACTGGTTCCATCTCCCGCAAGTCATTTTCGATGGCGTTAATGTCTCATTTAATGACACTGTGAAGAACCTGGGTGTTCTCTTGGATAGGCAACTGTGCTGGGGACCCACGTTTCGCAGGTAAGTCGAAAGATTTATGCATCGATTTCTTCGCTTAGGGCGACTGACTAACTTTCTGCCAATTGCCACTAAAATTAATCTTGCACAGTCTCTGTTATTATCTTTGTTAGATTATGCGGGTGCCTGCTATATCGATTTAACTGAAGACCAATTAAACAAACTCGAGCGCCTTCAGAATTACTGCATACGGTTCATATTTGGTTTACGAAAATATGACCATATCTCCGAATTTCGCAAAAAACTCGGGTGGCTACCTATCCGCCTTCGCCGAATACTCACATTCTATCCCTTCTCTATGCAATCCTTTTTTGATCCCTCTGCTCCGTCTTATCTCAAAGAACGTTTTCATTTTTTGCATCTTTCCAATCCTCGTTCCTTACGTTCTTCTAATACCTATCTCCTTAAAACCCCTATCCATTCTTCTTCCTTCTATGACTACTCATTTACTGTCCAAGCTGTCAGACTTTGGAACGGTTTGCCAGTCAATCTCAGACTATCAAAATCGCTAGCTCAGTTTAAAAATAGCTTAAAAAAACATTACTTGAATTATTAGAATGTGTATTTTTTGTTCATATTAAATATCAATAATAATTGTATGTACCAATTTTAACAAATATAGTATTTGTCTTTTATATGTCGATGTCTTATAGTATATAGTATATGTATATGTATGTATGTGTATGTAATTTTTACTATAATCATTGTATATTTTGCACCACCGCCACTATTATTAATTATTGCATTTCTGTCCATCACAAGGTTGTCTGGAAGAGATCGCTTAAAGCGATAAGACCGCCCTTTGTACCTACAATATTTTGTCTTTAACTGTAAGTGTAACATGTACTATCCGTAAAATATGTGTGTGTGCAATAAAGGATATTATTATTATTATTATTATTATTAACCATGAATGGTGTGAGATGATGGTCTCTTGCCATTTTTTCATTCTCCATTCTTTTTAGACTGCATCGCTTACCATCAATGACTTACTGTCTCATACCAAAAACTAAATATAAGTGCGTTATGCCCAGGTGCGTAGCGTGTCTGCGCGTGCGCTGGGCGCCATGGTGAAGGGCATGGGCGAGAACACGTTCGAGGAGCTGCTGCCGTGGCTCATGCACACGCTCACCTCCGAGTCCAGCTCCGTGGACCGCTCGGGCGCCGCGCAGGGACTCTCCGAGGTCGTGGCCGGACTCGGCGTGCACAAGCTGCACAAGATCATGCCGGGTATGATTATATACAATACTTACCTTATGTATCTTTATATCGACAGCCTCCATGGCACAATTGGTTAGACGCTGACTGTGAAACAAAAGGCTACGGGTTCGATCCCCGCACGGGGACAAATGTTTGTGAGGCCCACAAGTATATGTCTCAGGTTTGATGTTTGTGACACGGACAAGTCTCTCGTAGTTCCTGATACCCACGACACAAGAATTATTAATCTTAATGTGGGATCAGGACTATGTATGTGACTGTTGGGTTTATTTATTTGTTTATTTTATTTATTACACTTCCATTTTTGTAGTGCCTATTCAAATATAGTAACTAGTTTTACTATGTATGTTTAATTTCCTGTTGATTCTATTGATAAAATATACAATGATTCAGTAAAACAGACACGATCATAAGTCATGTTCGTCTTTTCGGAAGCCCTTTGTATGATAAGATATCAAAATTGCACTGAATGTAATCTGATTAGATCGGTTTGATTGTATTATCTAATTTGAATATCTTTTTTTTATAAAATTGGTCATTATAATCGACCTTGTATAATATCGTTAGACCCTAAAACGTGCCTAAGTATCGCCTGTACATACCTAAACATAACAACAGATTCAAAATGGCTTCCAAATAACCATACCCCTTGTCCCCCAGATATAATCGCGACCGCCGAGCGCACGGACATCGCGCCGCACGTGAAGGACGGCTACATCATGATGTTCATCTACATGCCGGGCGCCTTCACCGACGAGTTCACGCCCTACATCGGCCAGATCATCAACCCCATCCTGAAAGCCCTGGCCGATGAGAACGAGTACGTGCGTGAGACCGCACTGAAGGCGGGCCAGAGGATCGTCAATCTGTACGCTGAGTCCGCTATAACGTTGCTACTGCCGGAGCTGGAGAGAGGACTCTTTGATGATAACTGGAGGATCAGATACAGCTCTGTACAGCTGTTAGGTAGGTTTTTATAGGCCAAAATATTGTTGGATGTATAGCCCTATTGTTCTTTTGTAGATTCTATTACATAATCTTTCAGGATAATATGCTAAAGGAATATTCGCACACAAACTTCCCGATAGACATATTTAATTATTTATTTTATTCTTTTTTGTACACCAAATAATACTTAAACTAAAACTTATATTTAACATAAGAGTACAAATGGCAGTCGTATCGCTCAAGGCAATCTCTTACCGACTACCATGGGATGGACATAAGTGAAGGAAAATGAAGATAGGGCAGAATAAGTGTACTTTTAGAATATTGCTTGAATTATAAAAAATAGGAAACAATGAAAACAAATCCAAAAAAAAAAAAACATTAATAAGTTGTGACGCCAAATCTATTAAAATGCAGGCATAAAAGAAAATGATATGCACCTACAATGTGTCCTCACATTTACTTACTTGCTCAGGTATCGTGCAATCTATTAATAATTGGCAATACTGTTTAATTTCAATAACATAAGATAGCTGTTGTACCGTGCAGGCGACCTGCTGTACCGCATCTCGGGCGTGTCCGGCAAGATGACGACGGAGACCGCGTGCGAGGACGACAACTTCGGCACGGAGCAGTCGCACAAGGCCATCATCAACGCGCTGGGCCCCGAGCGCCGCAACCGCGTGCTGGCCGGCCTCTACATGGGACGCAGCGACGTCGCGCTCATGGTGCGACAGGCCGCGCTGCACGTCTGGAAGGTCTGTTTGCAGAGACTTTTTATGGCTTAAAACTGAGAAGCAGGATGTGGGGGTCGTTGGCTCCACACGGAGACCTGGACTTTCAGGCTTAATATTTGACATATTTAGGACACTCTTAATGCAAAACCTGTGTTTTACATGTCTGTGTTTGTGACTTTAGGATGTATTTATTTAACTTAGCTTCTCCCTTGGTGTGCACGTTCAACTATAATTTTTTTTCCTGACCTTAACCCACATTAGAACAATAATATCACATTTTGTATCAACTGCTTCGATTTAGTTGAATATATGTATAACTGTTATGTATGTTGCAGGTGGTAGTAACGAATACTCCGAAGACCCTGCGTGAGATCCTGCCCACGCTATTTGGACTGCTGCTGGGTTGCCTCGCCTCCACCAGCTACGACAAGCGCCAGGTCGCCGCGCGCACGCTCGGAGACCTCGTGCGCAAGGTACGTACGCACTGCTACAGCTACTCACATCTCAAATAGTTTCAATAAACAACCCTCACAATATCGACGTCTTATGTCGACAAAGAGAGAGGCCGCGGGTTCGACACCAGCACCGAGAGAAATGCTTGTGCGGCCCACAATGTTTCTTTCGAGTCTGGGGATTTGTGAGACCGAAAAGTCTCTTGTAGTTCCTGATACCCACGGCACAAGATATGATCTTAGGGTGAGGTCAAGGGCTATGCATGTGACTGTTGGGTGTTATTTATTTTATTTATTATACTGGTAATTGAGTATCATAAAGTACGATTTTAATTTTATCTGCTCTAAAGAGGTTTTATTTAAGCTGTTCAATGGATGTTTAATTTAAAAACATGATTCAAATCGGATAGTGGCATCATCTGATACCCAGAGGTGTAGTAGTAAATAAGATGAGTAACCTAGTGTATTTGTGTCAGCTGGGCGAGCGCGTGCTGCCGGAGATCGTGCCGATCCTGGAGCGCGGGCTGCGGTCGTCGCGCGCGGACCAGCGGCAGGGCGTGTGCATCGGGCTGGGCGAGATCCTGGCGTCCACGTCGCGCGACGCCGTGCTGAGCTTCGCGGACGGACTCGTGCCCACCGTGCGCACGGCGCTGTGCGACCCGCTGCCGGAGGTGCGCCTCGCCGCCGCGCGGACCTTCGACAGCCTGCACGCCACCATCGGCAACAAGGCGCTCGACGACATCCTGCCGCAGATGCTCGAGGGACTCAACCATCCAGACCCGGACGTCGCCGAGGCCACGCTCGATGGACTCAAACAGGTGCGCGCGTACATACTGATGCAATAACTGTGCTACATGCTACCAACAATATAGCTAATGTTCAATGAGCTTTCGCTTTACACAATATGTTCGATCACATTTATGTACATATTTGTGTGCAGGTGATGGCGATAAAGTCCCGCGCGGTGCTGCCGTACCTGATCCCTGTGCTGACGAGCGGGTCGGGCGTGGACACGCGCGCGCTGTCGGCGCTGGCGGCGGCGGCGGGCGGCGCGCTGGGCCGCCACCTGCCGCGCGTGCTGCCCGCGCTGCTGGCCGCGCTGGCCGCCGCGCGCGGCACCGACGCAGAGGCGCAGGAGCTCGACCACTGCCGCGACGCGCTGCTGCCCGTCGCCGACGCACCCGGCGTCAGATGGTGAGCACGACACTGCAACACCCCTACCCAACCCTGTGTCCTAAGGCCACGTGTAACGGTGTGTGTGTCGCGCGCAGCATCATCGACAGCCTGCTGGAGGCGGTGCGCACTGGCGAGGGCTCACGGCGGCGTGCGGCGGCGGCGCTGCTGTGCGCGTACGTGGGGCACACGCGGGCGGACCTGGCGCCGCACGTGCCGCAGCTGCTGCGCGGCCTGCTGCTGCTGTTTGCCGACGAGGACGAGGACGTGCTGCTCATGGCGTGGGAAGCGCTGTCCGCACTCACGCGCACGCTCGACACCGAGCGCCAGGTGGCGCACGTGTCCGACGTGCGGCAGGCCGTGCGCTACGCCGCCGCCGATCTGAAGGGCGACCTGTTGCCCGGTTTCTGCCTGCCCAAGGTATTTATACCTGCTTTCCTCACATCATGTGACTACATCCTTAGCTTTAGGTAAACAAATTTCTTAAATGTAAATTGTCTACTGCAGGGTATTGCACCGATCCTGCCACTGTTCCGTGAGTCAATACTCAACGGGCTGCCGGAGGAAAAGGAGAACGCGGCGATGATGTTAGGCGAGATCATCAAACTAACGTGCCCTGCCTCTATCCAGCCCTCCGTAGTGCACATCACGGGTCCCCTCATTCGTATTCTTGGTGATAGATTCAACTCTAGCGTGAAGGCTGCTGTACTAGAGACGCTCGCTCTCCTCCTTTCCAAGGTACGCTTTGAAAAAATATTACAAAATTTATGTTGTGCGAACATTTGTGAGGTTGTTAAAGGTGCTATTGAATAACTTGTCGAATAGGTCGGCGTGATGCTGAAACAGTTCTTACCACAACTGCAAACGACATTCCTGAAAGCGCTAAACGACCCGAGTCGGTCGGTGCGCATCAAGGCGGGCACGGCGCTGTCGCAGCTGGTGGTGATCCACTCGCGCGCCGACCCGCTGTTCGTGGAGCTGCACAACGGCGTCAAGAATACCGAGGACCCCGCCATCCGCGAGACCATGCTGCAGGCGCTGCGCAGCATCCTGACGGCCGGCGGCGACAAGATGTCGGAGGCGCTGTCGCTGCACATCCTGTCCACGCTCACCACGCCGGCGCTGCTGGCGCACCCCGAGGACCCGCCGCGCGGCGCCGTGGGCGGCTGCCTGGGCGCGCTGCTGCACTGCCTGCCCGCCGTGCACATGGACGCCGCCGTGCTGCACCACGTGCTGGCCGCCGGACACGCGCCCGCGCACCAGCCCGACGACTGGCTGCTGCTGCACGGCCGTTCCTGCGCGCTCTTCGTCGCGCTCAAGGAGACGCCCGCGCAGGTCTACCGCGACCCCTACGAAGACAAGGTCGACAAGACGCTGCTCTCCTACCTCTCTAGCGACAAGATCCCCATCGTGTGCAACGGCATCCGCGGCATCGGCTACCTCATGCGCTACCTGCTCAGCAGCGACCGGCCCGTGCCGCCCAACATACTCTCACAGTTCGTCAGGGTGAGTGTCGGGTGGGATGATATGGAAGGCAGTGCGTGCGAGCGGCGTGACTGACGGCTGATGTGTGTGTGTGTGCAGAGCATGAACCACACAAGCAACGAGGTGAAGCAGCTGATGGCGCGCGCCAGCTCGCTGGTGGGGCGCGAGGCGGCGCTGGAGGGCGCGGGCGCGGACGTGCTGCGCGCGCTGCTGCCGGCGCTCGTCAACGGCACCAAGGAGAAGAACACCTACGTGCGCGCCAACGCAGAGCTCGCGCTCAGGAACGTGCTGCGGCTGCCGCATGACGATGCCTTCCACCAGGTACGCGTGCATACATACTCCTGACCACACAATCAAACCGAGTCTTGTTTCGTGGGTATCAGGAACTACGAGAGACTTTTTGGCTTCACAAACACCCAAACCAGACACAAATACACATCACACAAATATGTGTATCGTGGCGGGAACCGAACCCGCGACCTCTCGTTTCATAGCCGAAATCTGTCCAACTGCGCCACGTGGGCTGTCCGTGGCAGATCAAGTTCTCACTTTATTCAAACATTGAACTAATCCCACTCTCTTTATTCCGATTTATCTCTTTTAATCCGCATGTTGACTAAAACTGTCATGGACACTAGCATTATAAATACGATTAGTTTATTAATAGTGCGCGTCATATTATCTTTCTTCATAACACCGTTTCTAATTACTGTCTCACGACATACTTATTAACTCAAAGGCTGTTTGAATGCAAACAAATAATTATGAAACGACATAAGCATGAAGCAACAAGGTCGCGGCGAGTACAATCAAACACAAATATGTATTTACCTTGTCCTATTACATCCTTACTAATATTATAAAGGTGAAAGTTTGTATGTATGTATGGATGTTTGTTACTCTTTCATGAAAAAACGGCTCAACAGATTTTGATGAAATTTGGTATAGTGATAGCTGACACCCTGGATTAACACATAGGCTACTTTTTATCCCGAAAAATGTAGTGTTCCCGTGGGATGAGTCAGGAAACCAAATATACATATTTTCTACTCTTTCAAATTCAAATTGTTGGCACGGGATGTCCTCTCCTACGGAAGGGAAATATAGTCGACGGCACGCGGGAAATATAGTTAGTAGACACGCGAAATAATATGTTCTTGATGTGGATTGGACTCAAAAACTATCTGCACCCGGGCGAAGCCGGGCCCGACAGCTAGTGCATAATATGTAGTAGTTGATTTTTTGAAGGAAGACTGTACAAAACATTATAATATATATTTTCATGTGGTTCTACATAACAATTATTATTTATTCGTAATCTGCTTTATAGTGTTAGGCAGTTTGTTGGTACAATATAGTGTGTTGTGTGTGTGCAGCAATGCATGGCGCTGCTGGAGGAGGGCGCGCGCGAGGCGCTGGCGGACGTGGTGGCGCGGGTGCTGCGCCGCGCTCACACCGACGGCCGCGACGAGGATCTCGACTGCACGCTGCTCACTTGAGCTCGCGACGCCTCTTATAACAATATATCCTTAATTTTACGCACACCTTTGTTTTACTATACACTGCAAGTTCTTACAGCTATCAGAACGCCTACACTGAGTTCACAAGTTTCGACTCAGTACTCGAGATCAAGAAATCATGGCCTCCAGATTTGGTAAAGCTGAAAGCTTATCTGCGCATGCGTCTATAATAGACATCACATGATCGGCCATTATTAAGTTCCGATTGTGGTGGGTTGGAAGTTATCAGCGCCAATGTGTTTGACAATATGCTATTATATCATCCCATTACACCGATATTTCGAACTGATTGTATGTAACTAAATATATATACATAACATTAAGACGTCAATGGTCCTTCGTAGTTGGAGGGCGTGGCTTAAACTGGTAGGAGCATCGTAACCAATTGGAAGTTAGCTTCTTGTTACTAATGAAAATATCTCCACCAACTTCATGAGTTCCTGGTACTTGAAATAGAAAAACTGGTTAATTTAAAAGTAGTAACTTTGCCAATATGTATGTTGCCCATCGAATGCTGCCTGCTTAATATAAATAATAATAACTCCACCAATTACATATTGCTTTCCTGTTACTTGCAAAAAGAATTAATTTAAAAGTGGTGAATATGATAAATGTAACATAATGTACAGTTACCTGCTTTGTATGAATTAAATCTCTGTCAACTTCATGCATTCCTAGTACTTGAAAGGTGAACATTTCCCATTATGACTCATTGAGTTAGTTACTTAATACAGGGTATATCAAGACTGCTACCGAAAACGAAGCCGGGTGATAGTTTTAGTGACTTCAGACACATTGCAACAGAAAATGTTGAAAAAAAAAGCGACGAATTTTTTTTTTATTATTTTTTCCTATGGTCGTATTTGGATGGTAAATTTATTTTTTCCTAAAATAATAGTGTATACCCTCTTATTTATAAGGACTCTAAGGTACAAAAGAGTTTAAATTATTATTTTAGCAAAAACTATGGATTTCCCACCCAAAAATTACGATATTTAAAAAATCATAAAAAAAAACTGTCGCGTTTTTTTGCAAAAATTTTAGTTGCATTGTGTTTGTAGTCACTAAAACTACCACCCGGCTTCGTTTTCGGTAGCAGTCTTGATATACCCGGTATATAATTTTTGGTACTACTATATAATAACTGCATTTTGGCTATTTTGCCGTCCTGAAGTTAAAATTCCGTTAAGTACAAAAACCGCTTTTTGAGTTATGCACAAAAAAAGCGATATTACAGTTCTAAATTGAAAGTTTCGCTATTTGAAAGTGCCTCCTGCGATTTATTCAGTACTCCAAGGTCTAAAGATGACCACTTGGTATTAAGTGGCACATTTCTAAAAAAATAACACTTTTGTGCATAACAAAAAAAGCGGCAAAAAATTTATATCGGTATTTTAGCTTGAGGACAGCAGTATTGCTCTATGCACTCATTGTAAAAGTTTTTTTTATTAATTTATTTTATTACTTCCTTATCCTTTTATCTCCTTAACCTTATCCTTTTAAAATATGTTTTGAATCATTCATTACTGCTACTATCGCTTCCAAATACATTTTAGCTATCAAAAATAAGCAAGAAACCCTGTCATCAACATACAATGGTCCTTTCGTAATAACATAATTATCATCAAAGAGAATGTAACAACTATGTTACTTGATAATAATTATTCTATATTCTGAAGAGAAGTTGTATTACCCTTTATGTATACATAGACTGCTTAACTTGATGTAATGTTTTTTTTTTTTCAATATTACCTAAAAAGGACAGAATTTCAATTGTAGAATGGACTAGCTGTACGCAACTTTGTCCGCGTGGAATTTAACAAAAAATTTTTTTCTAAAATACTAAAAGAACTTTTCTAAAATAGATGTAGCCTAAGTTACTCCTTATTATATCAGCTGCCTGACGATAAGAGTCCCGTCAAAATCGGTCCAGCCATTTCAAAGATTAGTCGGAACAAACAGACAGACAAAAAAAAATGAAGATCAGTTTCGGGATAGGTATTGTGTACATAACGATATGTAGTTGGAATTTTTTTAAATTCTATTTTACAAACAGACACTTCAATTTTATTTATATGTATAGATTTGAAAACTGATGTTTGGCAGAGAATTGCAGCATTACATCAATACTCTTTCATATGCACTTATAATATGTGTTTTCGAGTAATAAGATTTAGGTTTGATAAATTCATATGGAAGTGATAAGTTTATAATCAATTCTCATCTTATCTTAATGTCTACACCGGTCTACACAAACAGAACATATCAAAGAAAACATGACCTAATCATTGTGAAATTCCATTCTTATTCTTTATGAAGTCATAGTTAAATTGAGGTTTCACGTTTAATGCTAATGCAGTAAACTACTGATTTACTGTACAAGTTATTGAAACAAAAATATTAATATTTCATAGATAAAATTTGTTCACTTTATTTGATAAGTCACTTACATTATATAAAAATGCCACAGGAATGTACAATTACTACTATAAATTATTATAGATCTGATTTGGTGGATTTCTTGTTGAAGCCTTTGTTCAGGACTAGTTCATTGCATTGGTCGCGGTTTAGCTGCGACAACGGGATGCGCTCCAGCTCGTGATCTGCCTCGCCGAGCAGCACCAGCTCCGGCGGCGCGCCAGAAATGAACTTCACTTCCAAACGTTCGTACTGAGGCGCGTCATTCATTATAAATTCTTTTACTTGCGGTAGACGATTCAATGAACATCCTCTACAACTCTGCAATCGAAATAATTCATTAATACTTTGTGTGTAACGTTTAATAAAATAATTCATCAACATAACAGTAACATTAAACAGGTTACTGACACCACAAAATGCCCGGTTAATACAAGTTTTGGCTACATGTATTATATAGAAATAAGTACTATTAATCAGTTTGTTCTTATTATATTTAGCAACATGCAACCGACTCACCTCGATTCTCCCCGATACAATATCCAGATCCTCATAGGCTAAGCAAGCGGCTAGTATAGTAAAAAACACTAGTGTTGATTTCATTTTGTTACCGAGTGGGAAAACGCTAGAGAGATGACGGTGTAAAATGTAAATGGCAGATTCTAATTCTGATAAGAAATGTTTCTTTATTAAACCAGGCTACAGTTATGTTACGTATTATTGGGAACAGTCACAGACCAAGTCGTGGAACAGTGATTGATAAATGACACAGACTAGGGAGTAATATAAATGATAAGTGAACTGTGAACTAGTGTTGAGTAGGACAACAAGAGGCAGTACATTTGTCCGTACATGACGTCAAAATGTAACAGCGGCTCAACTTTTTAATATGTACTACTTCTTATTTGGTGTACTACTTGGTCTGTAATGTCATTTTATTGGCGTGAGCCGTGAGGCAAAGTTATGACACACAAATAAGCATCAGTACGCCTCACTTCAGTTGAAGTGGGACATTGTACTGGCTCAGTACAAAAATGAGGCTACTCTTACAAACTCTTTTTCAAGTCATGTCCTACTCAACACTACTGTGAACCACACTGTGAACTGTGAAGTGACAACTGACAAATGTGGCATAGGCAGTGCGTTCCATTTGACGATCGCAACGACCACACACGACCGCGATATTTACCGTTCCACTAGCTCGTGAGCGTTACGATCGCAAACCCAAGTGGAACGGGTTATGGGGCGCTTAGAGTGTTTAGGTAATAAGTATTTTAAAAGAGCTATAACAAGGGTTAGGTTGCATTACGGGTTTAAAGTAATTTTCTCCGGTGACATTTTGTTGTGTTGACATTTTAAAATCCCGCCAATATGCTAAACGCGCACCACGACCCTCCTCTTGACATGGGTCGTCAAGGGCGTCGCGTGGGCGTTCAAGAAGCTTATACCCAAATGGAGATTGCATTCCGTATATAAAAGTGAAGCACAAAAATTTGACCTCGAATGACGTTGCGACTGATTGCTATCCTTTTCTTTCGAGTGACAATGAATGAACAAAAAGTCATTTTCATTCATTGTCACTCGAAAGAAAAGGATAGCAATCAGTCGCAACGTCATTCGAGGTCAAATTTTTGTGCTTCACTTTTATATACGGAATGCAATCTCCATTTGGGTATAAGCTTCTTGGTGGGCGTTAGTCATGACGTCATCAATGACGTGTTCACCGTGATGATCGTGATCGCCAAATGGAACGGCGAAATGAGTGTTTTGGGCGCCGCGAACGTTAAATGGAACGCGCCCAAAGTAGTCTGTGAGCTGTGATATAATCTGTGGCTGTGATGACAAGCAAGCATACAAGCAGGCCCGTTTAACTCGGGCTTAAAAGTAACCCAATTTTCTTTCTCGCTTTCTCATATGCCGTTTTCGCCCCATCTCTTTCACTTTTATGAATGTGTGCGTGTACCGGCGTGCGCTGTCGCCGCCATATTGCCGCCATATTTTACAACAGTCGATTGCTGTTTAGTTTGGATTTGCTTATTTTATTTTAATTACATGTTATTTCATCTGTTTTGTAATCAGTAACGTAAATATTTAACAGTACAAACGTGATATAATTTGGTTTGTGTAAATCGTATCTAAAAACATGTGATTTACGTGATAATTATTAATTTTAGTTATGTGTTTTGTTCCCGAGTGCACAAACGAAAAAAACATAGAAATATCTGTGCAGCCTTCACAAACAAAATATACAAACACTTTAATAAGTGAACAGCTATGTTGGCGGAGCAAGAAATACCAAATTATTGAAATTATTGAAAAACATAAATCTAACCTCATCTGACATAATTAAGGTAAATATAATAATATGTTATTCCGCTGTGACCCTATTTCTAGTTTAATCTGCTATAGGAATATAAGAAATAACAATAAGTTGAAATAAATACCCATTAAAATACAGATTTATTAGATCTCTGAACATGTGATAAGGTTAACTTTTTGTTAGTGTCTAGAGTTGATGGATTATGTACCCTTACTCCTCTCATTCGTACTCTCCACTGTAGAGGAAGCTTGTGCTCTGCAGTGGAAAGTATAAGTCGACCCAGCACAGTACAGTGCAAGATTAAAGCTATTGATATAGGTATTTCCAAGTTCCTAACATATTAATTTATAATTATCAGTTTTTATGGTTATATGTATCTAAAGTCAGGAAAGCAGTCAACTTCAACAGATTGTGCCCTTATAATATTTATTTTTTTTATTAATTGTTTTATAATTTCTAGGCTAGACTCGGGTGAAATTTCCAGTCCAAGCAATTTGCAGGCAAATGCGTTCATCGTTGGAAGTACAAAGAAAGTCTCTACTATGTCTGCAGGATCACTTTTTGTAGACTTATATGTTAATATTGGTGAAGGTTAAATCACAACAGAAGTAATTATGTTCATTAATAATCTGTATATAATATTTATACTTCTTGATATAATTAAGATTCTCATAAAAATGCATTTGCTAAAGATTTTGGTTATATTTTCAAATTCAGTGCAATGCAGTTGTTTATAAGATTATATTATAGACCTATATTGTGCATACTATAATAGTAATAGCATTAACATTCTTTATAATGACTTTATTTTAAACATATGTTCTGCCTATTCCTTTAATATATTATAATAATTAATCAAAAAAGTTTTAGTATAGCTATCATGCATTTAATGCGTTCCATGATTTGACTAATTATTTGTTAATTGATAGCTTATTTTAATTATGTATGTCTTGTTTTTGCTTTTCAATTTCTCCAAAAGTAAGCCAAATCGCTTTGTTATTTACTTAATGTCAATTGTGTCTTAGATAAAATTTATCAACAAAGTAATCTTGTGCTGTTTCATGGTATTGTAAAATATAATTTGCAATTATTAATGTTTCCATTTAAACTTTTATTTGTCAATGCATATTTCAATTCTGTAGTCATGTTCTTAAATTTGGCATTGTTTTATTGGTCCTAAAATTAAGAGATATTAACAAATTGAAAATGTTTAAATTAATCTGAAGATGTATAAAAAAGTATTGGAGGTTATAATATTCATTAGGATAAAAATGTTTAAATAAAAGTGTTTTAATATAAAAATATAACATCAAATAAATCAAAGAATATATTGTTGATTAAAGGTTTAGAATTATAACTTGGTTTTATTTGTTATTTTCATTTTGAATCCATATAAAAGCATGAAACCCAAATATAAAACCGGTAAATTTCCGGTAGTAAAAATCGGATTACTGAAAGTAAACCGTACATCCCTAAATATTTCAAAATCGGTAATTTCGGTAAAGTACCGATTTCAGATCAGCTCTGGTGGGAAACGCATCTAATATATATACGTATAACGTACGAAAGAGATGGCTCAAATACGATGAACAAAATTCTTTATTACTATTGGTCAGTGACAAAATTATCAATGAAAAGAAAGAAAGATCCGATGAAGTTTGAATGAATTATATATGTAGAAAAGCATGTTTGGTTTCGATGTGTGAGTTTTCATAACGTGTTAAAAAGTTTGTATGGAGTTGGCCGTCTGTATTTTTAGTCGTCTGTGCATGCAAGCAAGTGACAACTGACAAGTTTATAGTGTTTTTTAATGTTTGTTGGAGTTATTTTTAAGATTAAATCAGATTAAATAATAATCTAAAAAAACGAGTTTAATTACAAATTATACTATAATTGCTGTAAAAGTTTGCAAATATTATTTTCCTGTATATACTAAAGTTTACAATCGTAAAGTGATTCTTGTGTATGAAAAGTGAAATAAATAACCAACATGCAAGAAGAACACAAAAGAGCTATACAGAGAAACTTCAGTTCTCTGGTGGATAGAACTGACTTGAAGGCAATGGCCAGTGCGCTGTTCGAGAGGGGAGTTTTCTCCAGACCCATGTATGAAGTATACCTTGTAAGTGTGTGGTATAATGTGTAGAAATATTGTTATCGCAATTTGTTTTTATTTACACTAATAATTGAAAATCAGTACTTAGTAGATATTTTTGGTGTTTGTGGGTATAATATTTAAATCTGGAATTTGGAGAATGTTCTAAAAAACATCATCATCATATCAGCCACAGGAAGTCCACTGCTGAACATAGGCCTCCCCCAAAGATCTCCACAATGACATGTTGGAAGCAAGCCTGGTAAAAACATAATTAAACATTAACTAAAAGTAAAGTACTTCACTTTATCACATTATACACAAGCTTATACCTCTAGAATTAGGTTGGTGGCTATATGCACCATCCACAGATCAGTCAGCTTATTTCTGTCATCTGATGTGAAAAGGGACAAATCTATGCTCTCTGTTGTTCTGACATACAAAGGAGAATGTCCATTTTACTATATAACATAGTATTGGAGCGAAGATGTTTGTACCTGGATGAAACTTACTTTTTTATGTAGGGAAACATGTATATTATCAATAACTAGCAGCCCGGCCCAGCTTCGCCCGGGCACAAATAGATTTCTGTACAATAATATCTACATATTATACATATAAACCTTCCTCTTGAATCACTCTATCTATTAAAAAAAACACATCAAAATCTGTTGCGTAGTTATAAAGATTTAAGCATACAAAGGGACTTAGGGACAGAGAAAGCGACTTTGTTTTATACTATGTAGTGATTATAAACATAATTGCAATCCACGCCCAGATTCTTGGAGAAATGAACTTGAAGTCCAATTAAAAATGAGTTTTTTGTCTTAAGCTCTGTAAACAAAATGTAAAATGTTATGATAATTTATTTTATTTTATAATTATCTACAGCCTGGAATAAAACATATTTTTTTAAGAACTACCCATATAATATGGTATAATCACTTTTTAGCAGTATCAGTATCAGAATCTACAATATTTCTTACTATGAATGGGCATTGCCCTTTCAGGGATAGGCAATGCTGAAGGTGTTAACTCTAATAAAGACTATCACCAATCTTAAGAATCAAACCATTGACCTTATGGCAACAGTTTAGGCTATAATATGCCCAAGCATAAAAAAATTCATTTCAAACTTTTACTCTAAAAATGGTAAAGTTCTAGTCATCTAAGGAGTTTATTAAATATGAATTTCTTGTTTATTCAGATAAAGATTAAGTAATTACTAAGTGGGCACTTAAATAGTATAGGAATACATTTTGAAGAATCCTGCATTCCATAGTGATTGTTATAATTTTTTCCATTGCATTGGATGTCTGTGTACCCACAATATATCGGTGTCATGGACTGTGGCCTATTTCATCTCAATCGAACTCTCGATTATAGAAGAGCCCCACTCCCAGCAGTTATTGGCTGATATCAAATAGTATTTTTTTTTTTATTTTTTTAGAATGATAACATGACAGAGTTGGAACGCAAGAGGCTCCTTTACAGAAGAATAACATTGCGCGGGCCCGACGCATTCGGTCACCTGGTGGATGCACTCATGGAGATGGGATACTGGGACCTCGTCAGGGAAATGGACCCCAACAGCCCTCTGCAGTTGCAACCAAGGAGGAGGAACCCTCCCAATCCTACTCGTATGTTCTCTACTATGACAAATGTAAAGCGATTAACAAGAGTCAAGTTTAATATGAGAGGCAATCGAATGGGATGTCTACTTTTATGAAATTGCCCTGAAGAAGGGGAAAATTATTTTGCGTGTCGACGAGATATTGATAGTCGAGTCAGAGCTTCTAGAAATATCTCGCTTTTATCAAAGACTCACGCGTGATTCGCTTCTGCGTGGACGAGATGTATATTTTAATATAAAACGTAAATATGCAAGTTTCTTCTTATTTGGGTTTAACGGAATCGATAGCATTGTAAGGGCAAATAGTTTAGATTACCGTCTTAACCAACTACCCCCACAGAGTATTTCCAACTCATCATTTTTATTAAATACTATATGTTCCCAGAGACTCATTGAGCTTCAATGCTCCGTGTTATTAAAATATGTATGTGGTAGGTCTCTCATATGTGCGAGGCCATCTGGGTAGGTACCACCGCAATGTCTATTTCTCCCGTGAAACAACACTGCTTAAATGCGCTGTTGTGTTTCGGATTGAAGGACATTGTAGCCAGAGCAACTACTGGACATATTGAGACTTAACATCTTATGTCTCAGGATGGCGAGCGCAGTGGAATGTTGCTACTGTTTATGAGCCGTCGTATCGCTTACCATCAGGCGAACGGCAAGCTCGTCTCGCCATTCATTGCAATAAAAAAAAAATTGTCAATTTTCGACGTGACTTACAGGGGTTGAAGTGACGAGTGTGAAGGTTATAGAGTTAGTTAGGAAATAGTCACCATAATATTCTAAGGCCTCATTAGCACTGGTGCTTAAAAAACGTCGACTTTGACGGTTTTTTACCATTCCCAATGTTTATGAAATAAATTCATATGAAAAAAAAAATTACGTCCAACGTTCAACGTCAAAAATCCGACAGCGCACACTAAAAAAGCGTGTCGTTTTAAGATCGCCTTCGTGTAAACAAACTAATGGATTTACATCTGTTTAATTACAACGTTTTTTTAACGCGCGTTGAAATATTGCCCCTGCGAATACGGGTCTAAGGAGGTCATCTGAAAGGATTCTAATAATAAGTACCGTAGCCTGTGGCCTGTGGGTAGGAACACAGCAATTTGTGAATACTTATTTAATACTACGCACAAAAATAATAAATAAGTAGTACTGATTATTAATTTTTGAACAGCGGCTCCAGACGACTCCGACGAGAACTGCTACGTCAGTATTAAAAGTGAGAACAGAAAAATAAAGTCTTCGAGTAAGTAGAAAATTTCTATTTGTTTAATTTATAATTATTTAGGAATAACTGCGTGGTCGCTGAAAATTAATTTGATTTATGCTAAAAAAATATATAGTGATGGATTATTTTTATGCATCTTTGTAGTAGTACAGTCAGCAACATAAGTCGTTGAACACTTCCCATTTTTTGATAACCTTTTTATGAATTAAAATTTCGTACTACTCTGTAGTCGTAAAATATAACCAAGTAAAAATATAAAAAAAAGTAAAGTCATCTATGTCGAGAAGTGCCATACGATATTGAAATTTTACTGGTGGTAGGTCTTTCATATGTGAGAGGCCATCTGGGTAGGTACCACCGCAATGTCTATTTCTCCCGTGAAACAACACTGCTTAAATGCACTGTTGTGTTTCGGATTGAAGGACATTGTAGCCAGAGCAACTACTGGACATATTGAGACTTAACATCTTATGTCTCAGGATGGCGAGCGCAGTGGAATGTTGCTACTGTTCATGAGCGGTTGTATCGCTTACCATCAGGCGAACGGCTTGCTCGTCTCGCCATTCAATGCAATAAAAAGAAATATATATTATTTTGGGTCATAAGATAATTCCAAATCTCGTGATTGTGTAGCGACTTATGTTGCTGACTGTGCCTCTGACTTTTCGGAGTCATGAAGCCACTAACCACGTCCTATATAACGGTGAAGGAAAATATCTTGAGAAAACCTGCATATCATCGATTTGTATGAATTTCTATGGTATGTAAAGCCCGCCAACTCGCACTTTGGTCTAACCACTAATTAATTTTAGACGAGGCCCGTGCCCGGCTGATACAGATCAGATATTAGTAGTATTAGTTAGCTTTATATTTTTAATGTATTTGAATCCATTCTCAATGTCCTGGTACAGACGCGAGCCATTCTAAGAGTTGCTCATCGCTGTCACCACCAGCGCCGGTGCCACAGGCTGTGAACCCGGAACACTCGCCCATCACCAACGGAAACGATGCCATTGACCTACCTATTACTGAAATACCCAATTTGATGTCAAGAAAAGTACGAGATTTTTGAAGAGGACAAGGAGAGAGGTTTGTTGTTATGTTTAATTTTTATATTTAGTTAGGGCTCGAAAAGATTTAAAAAAACTATAGAATTTCATTTCTGACATATTTTAAGGTACTTCCAGGGCGATGAACTAAACGTAAGTAAAGAGAGAAAAAAAATAATAATTATTAAAAATATGTGGATGACAAAATCACGACCGAATGTATTTTTTGTACTCGTTATTTTAGACTTGGGAGACATTGTTCGTTTATGTTGGAATACGTAATAGGTTGTCTTGTCCAGGGATCAAGTTGTACAAGACTCGCGGGCGCAACAGAGGCACGCTGCTGCTGCTCACGTACTACAAGTTCGAGTACGGCATCGAGGGGGAGCGGCGCGGCGCCGAGATCGACACCAGGAACCTCAAGTACCTGTTCTCCGAGATGGGCTTCAAGGTGCTCGCATACGAGAATCTAAAGGAAAAGGTGAGCACGATGCACTTGTTGAGTCACTGGCGGACGTCGTCTACAAACCACGGTACTGACATTTAATATTTATTATAAAATTATGACTATTAACGGATTGGTTTGCTTGCTATCTATATTTTATTGTGGCAATGATAAAAAACATACAATATTCAAATGATTTGAAATATTTTTATGAAACATAGTTAATCCAAGATCAAGACCTTATGAAGAAAACAGTATTTAAATAAATAAATAATAGATCCAACAGTCACATACATAGTACTGACCCCACATTAAGATCAATTATCAGAAACTACGAGAGACTTTTCGGCCTCACAAACGCCCAGACCCGAGACAAATACTTGTGGGACTCACAAACATTGGTCCTGATGTGGGGATCAAATCCGCGGCCCTTTCACAGTTGACGTCTAACCAACTGCGCCACAAAGGCTGTTAGTATTACAATGGGCCGATCCGTTCAGGAGCTACAAAGGCTTGTTTGCTTGTGGATAGCGTCAGAGACGGGTGTATCGAAGTGAGTGCATGTGCAGGAGACGCTGGACATGCTGGCGTCTGTGAAGGAGGTGGTGGCGGGCTCGGAGACAGTGTTCACGGTGGTGTCGTCGCACGGCTACGAGCGGCAGGGGCTGCCCGACACCTCCATCCGCTGCAGCGACGGCGGCCTCATCTCCGACACCGAGGTCATTGAGTTCTTCGACCACAAGAAGATGCCCAAGCTCAAAGGCGTGCCTAAAGTGTTCATTTTCCAGGTTTGCAGGTACGTTCTTCTGGCTTTCTTTCATAACGATTGGAATACTGTTGATATCACTTTTATATTGTGCGGTATCTGCCTGTATCTAAACTATATCTGTATCTAACTATATCCTATATAGGCCATACAAATTATTTGTATTGCAAATAAAGCGAGAGTTTGTGGTGAGTGTGGGTATTGATGTGATGGTGTGTTGTGCAGGGGCGCGCGGGAGGACTACGTGGTGGAGTCGGACGTGCTGACGGACCAGGAGGCGGGTGGTGATGCTGTGGGGGGAGTGAGGGGTGGTGGGGACGCGGAGGAGCAGCGCCGCCTGCGCCTGCGCCCGCAGTACTCCGACACGCTCGTCGTGCACTCCACCGTGCCAGGTAACACACCACTGAAACACCGGTGTCTAACAACTGACGCTGATAAAAGATAAACCGTGGATTCGATTCATGTATCGATAGAAATGTTTGTGAAACCCACAAGTATATTTTTCGGGTCTTTATATTAGTCAATTAGTGGGGCATTATTTCATACCATTTTACTTACACAATGGACCACGCATTTCTTCGCCCTTTTTGTCGCAATTATTGTGTAACTGTCACAGAGTCAAACAAACGTACAGGCTGTTTTGACAGCAATTGCTTTTCAAATATATAGTGAGAAGCTGGTGTGTTTTTTTAGCAGGACTAAGTCATCCAAATAAAATGTCTGCCGCCGAGGGATAGTGATCACTTACCAATCGGTATAATTCATCTCAGCCACAGGAAGTCCACTGCTGAACATAGGCCTCCCCCAATCGTATAGTTAGTTAAGTTAAATACATAAAAAACACTTGCAGGCGTTTTCCGTGATCAGGTTTCCGTCATGGCGCAAGACTAGTGTTTTTTTTTTTAATTATTTTAATGGCCTTGAATGGCGAGACGAGCATGCCGTTCGCCTGATGGTAAGCTATTCAAACGCTCATGAACAGTAGCAAAACCAAACAACACTTTGTATTACAAAGCAATGCTTGATATTCCACTGCGCTCGCCATCCTGAGACATAAGATGTTGAGTATCAATATGTCCAGTAGTTACTCTGGCTACGCTAATGGTTTTGAAAAGAGCACACAAACACTAGAGTTTCTTGCCCGTTCTTCTCTAGTGAAAACCGCTTTCCGGACCGGTGGTAGATAAACATTTTAATGGATTCATTTGGACGGATGATTTTAAAGGATAAATTATTTTCATTTCATTTCATTACAATGTCTATCAACCCGAAACACAACACTGCATTTAAACTGCTGTTTGTGTTTGTGTGTGTGCAGGCACGGTGTCCCACCGCGACCCCAAGCAGGGCTCGTGGTACATCCAGGCGCTGTGCGAGGTGTTCGCGGCGCATGCGCACGACTGCCACGTCGACAAACTATTCAAGAAGGTGGACGAGCTGCTGCAGCGCAAGTTCCACATCCAGACCTCCTCCGTCGACAGCCGCGGCTTCAACAAGAAGCTATTCCTGCACCCCGGACTATTCGAGTGACACCACCTCCTCATCCACCCGCCAAATATATAACAGACTCACGAGGACTCTTACAAGGTCTGTGAAATGCTCAAATTGTATTTTAAGGCAATGTGTTCGCAACTTCAGGTCTATTTCAATTAAGGTTGGATCACATTAAGACATTATACATTGTGAAGTTGATGTGTGACAATATTGCAGTCTCTAATGGCTCACATCGCCACGGTATCATCTTGGTGTGCACGCTGAGTCTATGGTGTAGAGATGTAATGATGAATGCACTTCGTTATAATTCACTTCATTATTTGTAGTATAAAACGAGTGCCCCAAAATTACGCAACATTTATAGACCAAGAGCCCGTGGCCGCCAGACTTTCGTCGTTTTATATAAGCTGAAAGTTTGTCTGCGAATGCCTCTAACATATGCGTCACAAGATCAGCTATTATAAAGTTCCGATGGTGGTTGCTTTGGAAGTTATCAGCTTCAATGTGTCTGGCAAGATGAAAGAACCACCAAATGTGTCTGAATACTAAGGAAATATTTGTTGATAGTAATAATATATAAAAAAAAATATTTTTTATACTATAACGCAGCCAGATTACATTTTATTAAAGTTTATACATATCGTAATATTTAATAACGAAAGCAAAATAAGCTGATCGTGTGATGCCTATGTCAGAGCCATGCCCAGACTAACTTTCAGCTATTATAAATGGAGAAAGTTTAGCGGCCACGGGTCGCTTGGTCTATTATATAGAAAACTTACTGTCTTTACATAATATTAAGAAAAAATAAATAAATATCATGACGATATTTTGTACAAAAAAAAACCTCTAAAGTAATTATTTCTGAAATGTTGTTCAATATTGAAACGTGTTTGATTCTTTAATTAATCTTAAAATATCAGCTGTAGTTTCATATTCTGATGCCTACACGCTGGAAGTCAATCACCAATTGAAATCATGAGTGAATTTAGGGACACCATTTTGCATATTGAATGAATTTTTACATTAATGTAAACAATTATTTACTGATGGTAGGTCTCTCATATGTGAGAGGCTGCCTGGGTGGGTACCACCGCAATGTCTATTTCTCCCGTCAAATATCAGTTTAAATGCACTGTTGTGTTTCGGATTGAAGGACATTGTAGCCAGAGTAATTACTGGACATATTGAGACCTAACATCTTATGTCTCAGGATGGCGGGCGCAGTGGAATGCCAAGCATTGCTTTGTAATTCAAGGTGTTGTTTGGTTTTGCTACTGTTCATGAGCGGTCGTATCGCTTACCATCAGGCGAACGGCATGCTCGTCTCGCCATTCACTGCAATAATAAAAAAAAAAACAATAGCGTAGAGACTACTGGTGCTAAATGTGGTGCCAAGAAGTATACGTAAAGACGTATGGCCTCGTTCATAGACATTTCAGCTATCGAATGTTTTGTCTTTTTTGCTCAAACTGAATTCAAAAGTTGTTCGAAAGGGACCAATAATTCGATAAGTAAAATACTTTTATGACTGCCTATGGATAAGGCCAGCATTGGTTTAGTGGTAACTCCACCGTGTGCATGCAAAACTAGCGCTAAGTGCCAATAATATAGAGATGAATTTCCGTCGAACTTACTTACATACTCTGTTGGTTCTTTTAGGTACAATGTTATACGAACTTTTATTTGAAATGGTTTTGTGAATATACGTAGTTGCCTACAGTAATGTCTTGAGTCTTGACACATAAATAGGTTAATATTATAAACCGATCTCAAGCCAAGTTTGCTAAGAGCAAGAGTATACTAAAGTATATTTAGTAATAACTAGTATTAAGGAGAGGTGTAGAACTAGAAAATTGTGCATTACTTAGATTTTTAAGTAAATTGAGATTTTATTTCCACATAATTATGCAATTAATGTTAGCTGTATATTAATTCCTGTTGTAATCTGAATGACTCGCGCATCACAAATCGTATTAACTATTGATCATGTTACATGTACTTGGCGGGCTATATCCAATTATGCATTTACTATACACTAGTACCTTCTATTATAAGGATACAGATAAACAACGAATAAATGGGATTCTTGAATGTTACGCATTTATAATGTTGCTATAATGTTACCATATATTTGTAGTTATCTATCTTTCCATTCCATACGGCTATTATATTTTGGAAAACAGTACTGATTTAGACTTTAATTGTCTACTTTTATTTTGATACAAATCCTCAATTTATGAATGAAACCATGTGCGTTATACAATTGTTTCCTTATTAAACTTAAACAAGTAAATAATTTATTTTGCTCAACAATGTAATTGTTGTGTTGTCTTCTGTCAGTTCGACATAGTAAACAAACTAAAAATAAACATATCCATATTACCACGCCTTTATTACAAAAAACATCGCAAGTGCCTAAATCTGTTCAGTAATCGTAATCGTAATAGATGCTTTTTCCACCTGATCATGTGAAGAAGAACACACAGAATAACTATTTCGTATTGACGCAAGTTATATTTTTTTAATCATAAACATTCACAAATATTTATAATTTTATAAGAAACGGAAACTTCTAAAAAAAACTGAAAAGTCGCTGTTATGACGATCAAACAAAAAAGGCGCGATACATTTTTAAAATACTCTCTTGGAGATCAGGTATGTGAATAGGCCATTTGAATGTGATATTTGAAATCTTTAGATATGCGAGCGAATCATTCTTGATATTATTTTTAGTATTCGATTAATTGTGTGATGTCCTCGTAGGCACGGGTGCCTCAGACATGTGATAGATTGAAGTTGATAGGCCGGAGTAATAGTTTGTGAGACAGGCTGCAGCCACGTGGCGGAACGGAAGGCATCGCGGCAAAATCCTTCGGTAACAGCAATTTAGTTATTACATTTACTATGGAAATGGCTTTAGCGGCACTGATAATGTAGAGTGTATAAGAGGTAGGGGAAAGGGGCGATTATTGGTCACTTAAGATTAGATCATCAGTCGACTGTAGACTGCTTACCCCCCCCCCCCCCCTTCTCATAGTTGTTAATAATAATAATTATAAGCAAGGTCTTGTTGATGCCAAACTCACATGTGGTTTTATAAGAAGGGTGCCTTTGACGAGGTTTTATTGAATATTGAGCGACTCACCATCAGCCGGTCTAGAATGAGCGTACCGAGATACCGTCGAATTATGGCATTACATTGTTTTGGCATTTGGAGCATGTAAACTTTGCTGATACTTGTAAACGCAACAGATAACAGTTTAACGAACTTAAAATTTACAATCGTCTATTTGTCTAAAATATGATTTATGAATTACGACACTATCACGATCCGCGCATGTAAGACCAGCTGGTTCAATGCGGAAACATACTATTGTAACGCCATGCGAACCGACACGTATTTTATTTTATTTATTTAGGACAGCCACTGGTTGTTACAAGAGAAATTAGACTAATAAAATATACATGAGATAATTTCAGAGTAAACACCCTTTGAAGGCGGTCGCAACTTTCACCATTTCTGATAAATTATGTAGTCGTATTAGCGATGATATCCCGGACATCAGCCTGTTTGAGATTGAGATGGCCCTCAAACAACTTAAAAACAACAAGGCGCCGGGTGAGGACGGAATCACTTCAGAGCTTCTGAAAGCGGGCGGAACGCCGGTACTGAAAGTCCTTCAGAGGCTCTTCAATTCCGTTCTCCTCGAGGGCTCAACGCCGGAGGCATGGAGCAGGAGCTTGGTGGTACTGTTCTTCAAAAAAGGTGATAACACTTTGCTGAAGAACTACAGGCCCATCGCGCTCCTGAGCCATGTCTATAAGTTGTTTTCAAGGGTCATCACAAATCGTCTCGAAGGCAGGTTTGATGACTTCCAGCCTCCCGAACAAGCCGGTTTCCGAAAAGGCTTTAGTACCATAGACCATATTCATACGCTACGGCAGGTTATACAAAAAACCGAAGAGTATAACTTGCCGCTTTGTTTAGCGTTTGTGGACTATGAGAAAGCCTTTGATTCGATCGAGACCTGGGCTGTGCTACAGTCTCTTCAGCGGTGCCACATAGACTATCGGTACATCGAAGTGTTGAGGTGTATATACAACAACGCCACCATGTCGGTCCGAGTACAGGATCAGAGCACGAAGGCTATTCCACTACAGAGAGGCGTGAGACAGGGAGATGTCATATCTCCGAAAACTGTTCACTGCCGCGCTGGAAAATGCCTTCAAGCTCTTGCAGTGGAAAGGATTCGGCATCAACATCAACGGCGAGTATATTACTCGCCTTCGATTTGCCGACGATATTGTAGTCTTGGCAGAATCGCTGGAAGACCTTAGCACTATGCTCGAAGACCTTAATCGAGTTTCCCAACAGGTGGGTCTTAAAATGAACATGGATAAAACGAAGATCATGTCGAATATCCATGTTGTGCCCACCCCCATTGGAGTTGGGGGCTCGACTCTCGAAGTTGTAGACGAATATGTCTATTTAGGACAAGTGGTCCGGTTAGGCAGGTCCAACTTCGAGAGAGAGGTCAATCGGCGAATCCAACTCGGTTGGGCAGCGTTTGGGAAACTTCGCGACGTCTTCTCGTCCAAAATACCTCAGTGCCTAAAATCGAAAGTCTTCGATAGTTGTGTGTTACCAGTGATGACATACGGCACCGAGACGTGGCCTCTCACTGTGGGCCTCATTAAAAGGCTCAAAGTCACTCAACGAGCCATGGAGCGGGCTATGCTCGGTGTTTCCCTACGAGATCGAATCAGAAATGAGGAGATCCGTAGGAGAACCAAGGTTACCGACATAGTCCATAGGATTGGCAAGTTGAAGTGGCAGTGGGCCGGGCACATAGCTCGTAGAACCGATGGCCGTTGGGGCCGAAAGGTTCTCGAGTGGAGGCCACGTACAGGCAAGCGAAGTGTTGGACGCCCGCCTACAAGGTGGACGGACGATCTGACTAAGGTCGCAGGAAGTCGCTGGATGCAGGCCGCTTCCAACAGGTCATTGTGGAGATCATTGGGGGAGGCCTATGTTCAGCAGTGGACTTCCTGTGGCTGATATGATGATGTATTCAGTCAAATCAAATCGGTGGTAGCAGAAAAGATCGTTTCAAAAAATCTTGTGAAAGACTATTTGAATAAATAATATTTTGATTTTGATTTGATTTAAATCATACTATTTTATATTACCAGCATCACATTATGAGACGACACGCGTCTTAACATGAGTCGTGTAGGCTCGCGTGGCGTTCTAAAAGTATGTTCCGCCTTAAGTTTAATATTTGCAGCATAATGTAACATTAATCGTGTTGTGTAAGATATATTTTCAACTAAATTATTAATAATGATAAATTTTATGTTTTAAAAATAAATATATTATTAAATAAAATCGTATTATTTCTGCGCAAACGTTTATTACATCAAGGATACATACAAAAATAGATTGGTAACAACAACACTTACTATGATAGGCGCACAGTCAAAAAACTGTGTGTCTACAACAGTTTTATACTGTGTTACATGTTAAGAAGTTATAAGTATTTATTCTAGGTATTTGCTCTGTATAGAATCACGAACAGTATTCTAACACTGCAAACATGTTTACAACGATGAAATATTTGTTTAACACTTTCAAATTGTGTTTAAAATGTACTATCGATTTAATTATATATGGTAACCAATAATATAATAATGTTTCAGAAGCGTATAGGACCGAGGCAAGATAAAAGATTATACAGAAATAAATATTTTTGAACTAGTTTTGTTCATTGAATGCATAAAAATATTTTTTACTGAAAGCAATTGCATATCCCCCTTAGCCAAGTTACAAGCGTTTCCAATCTATTTTCTATCTACAATCTTGAACGCCTCGACGTAAGGGATTACGTTTATTTTGCGCTGATCAAACTGCATCTTGGATAGCATTTGAATGGGAGATGGTGATGTCAATGGCGTCGTACGTACAAACGTCGTCGCTTACGTCAAGGCATTAGGGATTGTAGAAAGCGAATAGATCGAAAGCACTTGTACCTTGGCTAAAGGGGCTATACATAGCCTTGGCATATCAAATTACATCTATTTGAATGGTTTACATTTTTTTTTTCGAACATTAATATTTTAAAAACTGCTAACCTTTTTACTTCCATGATCGTTTATACAGGGTATATCAAGACTGCTACCGAAAACGAAGCCGGGTGGTAGTTAAAGCGACTTCAGACACAATGCAACAGAAAAGTTGCAAAAAAAAGCGATAATTTTTTTTTGTTATTTTTTTCCTATGACCATATTTGGGTGGTAAATTATTTTTTTCCTAAAATAATAGTGTATACCCTTTTATTTATAAATAATCTAAGGTATAAAAGTATTTAAATTATTATTTTAGCAAAAACTATGGATTTACCACCCAAAAATGACGATATTTAAAAAATCATTGTCGCGTTTCTTTGCGAAATTTTTAGTTGCATTGTGTTTGTAGTCACTAAAACTACCACCCGGCTTCGTTTTCGGTAGCAGTCTTGAGATACCCGGTATATCTACATTTAAACAAAGAGTTGGTGAATGGTAAAAATGGACGATCGTCAGTTACTCTTGCCATAGAGTTGAATAAAGTTTACCACTTATTATACTCAAAATGGACCGTCAGCAACATATTCCTTAAGTACATCAACAATAATCTCCTTTTTTGAAATCCTTAAAAAAGACGTCCAACGTCCCTCTTTCTTAAATGCCGTGCAGGAATATTTGGAAATAAATTATTGGTTTTCCGTACAAAACATTTATTACAACTATTCCCTATTGATATGTTCCAAATGCATTGTTTTTTAAAAACGTTCGTTCGTTTTGAAAGATAGAAAGATAAAAACGGCCTGCAGTTCAAATTAAAATTCCTCATCACAATGAAGGGTTTCGAATTTGTTTTAAGTATCATCCAGTAGCACATACACCTATATCTATACTAATCATGGAAAAATAGCCTTCGTTTCGTGTCGGTTGTGGTCTCCCGCCGATGAGTGTCACTAATGTTATTAGTGTGGTGAGTCAATACGCGTGTAGTGGCGGGAGTGCGTGCGTGCGGCACTACCGGTCCGACAGCGTCGCCAGCACGCTCAGCCGGCTGAGGTTGAGCGCGCGACACGCGCCGCCCGCCGCGCCGCACCGCGCGCCCCCCGCGCCCCCCGCACCACCCGCACCACCCGCACCCCCCGCACCACCCTCCTGCACCACCGCGCCCTTCACCAGCTCCGCGTACTCGTTGAGCTTGTCCAGCCAGCGCTGCATGGGGTTGATGAGCGAGCTCTGATACAGCCAGTTCAGCACCGACGTCTTGGACCACCACGGCTCCAGCTTCCAGTCGTGCAAGATCACTGCGTCGTACCAGCTCTTCTTGGTGGTGACCGTTTCTCGGTACTGCGCCCACTTTGAACAACATCTGAGCGTGCCGGCGGCGAGCGAGTCCTCTGCGAGCAGCCGCTCGGCTGCCTCCAGGTCGACGGTGGCGTTGTTGACGAACAGTTCCGGCTGGTAATTGTGCGTTATAATATCTGTATGGAGAGCGGAGGGCGCCGTGGAAGCGGTACCAGCGGTGGTGGTGACGAGGTGCAGCGTGGGCAGCCACGCGTGCGCCACGATGAGCGAGGAGGTGAGGAAGGTGGCGACGGTGGTGAGGTAGCCGACGGTGAGCGCGAGCCACGCCAGCGTGACGGAGCTGGCCAGCTCGGTTAGCGACGCGGAGTCGCACGTCGCCGCCAGGTCCGAGTACGTGAAGAAGCCACGCAGTTGCGCCTGCCGCAGCGCCACTTGCCGCTCCAGCCACAGCAGACCCGCTTCGAACGATTTTTCACTCACAAATACATTCCAGTCCTGTCGAATAGATAATTAATAAAGTTTTAAGTGTATTTTTACATTACCACATATTATTATCATAATTGGTACTCACTATAGCGTTAAGAAATTCCACTTCAAGTTTTTTGAGCTGTTTGAGTTCGATCCCGCCGGAAGCTGCCCACTCGGAGCAAAACACGTCGTCGTCTTCACCGTCGTCTTGCAAGAATTTGTTGCCAACCATCTAGAAAATATAAATATACGTTGATCATTACATAACTAACAACTTATACACTTAAATATTACTCAATAATCGCAATGATCTGAAGTGAATTAGTAAGATGCAAGTTGCACACCTCCACAAATTTAATAAACACCTAAAAATTAATATGCGCGAAAAATAGTTATCACTTCTCTATTTGCTCATATAATCGTGACTGTGAATGTAAATTTAAAATACAATTTATATCATCAGGTGAGCCATTATTTGTATATGTGGGCAATGAATGTTCAAAGTAAAAGTCACAGTGAGCAGTGAGCTCTGACCAGAGAGACGAGGAAGAGATCAGCGGGTGAGGCGGCGGCGATGTAGTCGGGGTTGCAGGCGTTGAGGCGCTCCAGGTACAGGATGGCGAGCACGAGCGCGCACGGCGACACGCACGCACTGCGCGCGATGCTGGCGGCCGCGTCCGCGTGCAGGCGCCGCAGCGAGCGCCCGCGCTGCGCCTCCGACCACACCGCGCACGACACCTCTGCACACACACACACACACACTAATACACTAACCCCCAAATACTGGATAGCTACTCAGCCACCGGACTCATTTGATATGACGTTATTTTGAGGTTCTGTTAAATTTCGAAATGAAATACTGGATAGCCATTTAGCTCATAAATCGGTCTACTCAGCAAACATCCAGCTAAATTTCCACAGATTAACGAAAAGCTTGTTTTCAGTTACAATTTTTATTGTATAAATATGTTGTTCCATTTGACGCAATATTCTTCATACATGATTTCCCTAAATTGGAAATTTAACCCTTTATATTTAATATGAGGAATCATTTGGAGTGGAGTACATAAATATTCAATGTGTACCTATATAATAAGACCGTCCAAGAAATATGGCTCATATATATAGTATATCAGCTATAGACTAAATAAGTAAGCTCAACAAATATATATAAAAAATAAAAAGAGATATATAAAATTATGACATACTTTAACTTAAACACTTTTGCAGGTAATGCTATAGAAATCATGCATACAACAAATCATTTGGACAATACACACCCTTTTGAAATGAGTATGTAATATAAAAATATACAAAAAGAATGAGACAAATTGTGTCAAGGAAGAAATATTTGCATCAGAAAACAGTGTTTTAAATCAAAGTTGAAGAATGTTATGAATTTGAATTAATATGTAATACATAAAATAAATTGTTTATTTCACCTATTTTCATTGTTAAAAAATGTCATATTATATTTCTATTGTACATTTTTAATAGTACATTTATTAATTTAGTTTTAAATTAATGTTAAAATAATTGTTATTATTTTGTGTTTATAAAGGAATATAGATATAAATGTAAGACAGATCTAAAGAAATGTAGATAATTAAAAAAAATAATATGTACTAATGCTGTTATTAAAATAAAACATAACTCATTTTTATTTGTATTAATTCCATGGTAATTCAATAAAATGCACTGTACGGTTTAAAATATGTATTTTATTATATTATTCCTTGTTGCAACATTTTCATTGGTTATACCATGTGGAGCTGGTGGAAATGATTCAGAAAGATCAATCTCCAATATATGATCATTCTGGGAACATGCTATATTATGTAACACAGCACATGCCTCTATAATAGTAAGCTAATTTTCAAAAACTTATAGCCCAACTTGCAGACAAGAAGATCTTTGTTGTAAAACCAAAGACCCTCTCCACTGGGTTTCTTGTTTTAGTATGGTCTTGATTGTAAGCTTCTTCAGTCTCCCCTTTCAATGCACATAAAGGAGAATCATTGAAATTTTTACTATCATGCACCGCGCCTGGCCATCGGCCTATAATGTTTCTTATCCTCAAGTTAGGGTCGCAGACTGCTTGCACATTTATAGAAAAATGGCCTTTTCTGTTTCTAAATGTTTCTGCTTGTGGTCCTCCTAAAAACAAGATAATAAAAATTAGAGCTCTAGCAAATATTCTTATTTCAAACTACAAATAATTTTATGTAAATTGAAAAAATATATTCATAAAATTGAATTCTTTATAGGAAACTACTATTGTAGTTGAACATTGTTCCAGTATATACTGAATAGCTACAATCAGTACAAATCATTGTATGATTAATTATATTATATTATAAATTTAGCCCTACAACTATTTAGAGAGCTTGGTTATATGGGTACAGTGGGCTGGGGAAGAGCCAATTACCTGCTAAATGTTTTGATTCCAACAAGCATATATATATAAATTATTGTGTAGAAATCATTTAGAGTGTGCCTTTATACTGTGCATAATATATTATTCTATTCTTTGATTAATAATATAATATTATGTACAGTAAAAAGGGATACTCTAAATGATTACTACACAATATAAAATACGCTAGGCATTTTAGAAGCACATTTAGTTAAAATAGGATAAGAAAACATATATTTGTGTACATGTAAAAGCTTAATAGTTATGTATACATTATTATAAGTAGAAATTACCTGGAGATTTGATCCTTATATGTATGAAATTTATAACTTCAATCACTCCTGCGATCGCATAGAAATCATTCGCAATATGGCATTGTTGTTGTTAGTTGGGAACTTTCATGCCACGATTTTGTAGTTTAACTAACTCTGCTGCAACCTTAGATTATATACTCGTCTAGATGACACATCACACCTCACCGCACGGCTCAAAAAAAGTCTACCAAATTTGGTAGACTCGCTTCTCACGTACGTCAGTGTCATTTGAACTACATATGGATAACGTGCTCCCGAAAAATAATTAATTATGCCGGTTTGTGCTGTCGAATTGTATCGCAATTGTGTGGGAAAACTGTATAATAATACCAATAACACTTTCTATCGGTAACATTATTGTTAAACCACTATTATTTGAAGAAAACATGAACTTTTAATTCATTATTTTGAAGATGAGTTTCATTGGCCAGTGTTGTCAATTTATTACTAGGAAGATTTGTTGAAACTATGGGAGAAACTATAAAACACAAATATCATTACATAATATTTCGATCAGAATAACAACAAGAAGAATGGCATTATTTATTTAATGAGTAAATAATACTTACCTACACGATATTAATGAAACCCACGACGACATGCGCTTCATAGTAATTTTATTAACTCTTTGCCTTGCATGTGTATTACCATTCAAAATTTCACAAACGGAGTACTGCTATTGTCATCTTTGAAGAAACAGCGAGAACTTATTTAAGGTCCTAATAATATTTTTAGACTTCCTACGGATTCCGTACTAGCAAATTGCTGGAGAGACATTACACAGCGGAAACGAAAAGAAGACCATTCGTAGCCTCACATGACTTCAGTTGTGTGTTCCGAACATTTTACTTATGATGATTTATATTTTACATAAATACAGAAATCAGATAACAGCCCAGGCAATAAATCCAAAGAGTTAATTCTATTCGGAAACAAACACTAGGAGATGGGTTTAGATCTTTATTGTTTTTACTAAAATGCGTTATAAATATAATTAATAGTATGATTACTTTAAATAAAGAAAAAATATTTTATTTAACCTATTTTGTATATCAAATAATGGGGAAAAGTTAAGTTAATAATCTGGAGTAGGCATCCCTAAACACACACACCTTGACAGTTGGATTACAATAATTACACGACCGGTACTCACACATATCAACGAAAGTGAGGACACTTTTAGCGCATCGTTTGTTGACATTGCTCAATCTAGACGAGTATATAATCTAAGGCTGCAACTTTGTGTTGTACAGTCGGCTGTTCCACATGAAATACATCTCCAATAATCTTCTGGTAACTGCCTGTCGTAGAATATCATAAAGCAAGTAACAGTTGGTCGCAAGTTTTTATCAATCGACTTCTATTTGTAGTGGGTTCTATTTGCCTCCAGCAAGGAACGCAGATGCAGAACAGTTTCTTTCTTCAGGCGGAACCTCACTTTGTTTGAATGTTTTCTTCTTTGTATTTGTCAAAAGCATTGATTTTTTTCTTGATTGACTCGCCTTGATGAAGCTATATCGTCATTAGACAGCGATGAAACCGACGCGAGAGTCATTTTAGTAAATTTTATGTAGAATTGATGAAGTTAAGAGTGGTCGCAGGCGGCCTTAAGACGACGGCTGCTTAAAACTAGAAATTCTTAAAAATTTGACTGTTTGACAGCTGTCAAACTCTTAAGTTGCTTTCGAGAATACGAATCGGATGAATAATGCCCCATTAAATATTTAATTCTTAAGTGGTTTAATCGAAGTTATATTTAACTGGAATCAATTTAACAGGTCATTAGAGCTAGTTAATCGGAGTTAAAAGTTAATTGGCTTTCCAGTATTTGGGCATAAGGGCCGAAACTGCGTTAAGCGGGCACTCGCGCGGTTTCATACAAAAGTGCTCCGTCGCGGGGTCCGCGCGGGCGTCCAGCACGGGGAGGCGCGTCCCGCACCCGCGCCGCGGGGCCCGCCTTCGTGCGTCGGAACCCGTCGCGGGGGCACGCGCAGTAAAGCGCGCGGTGTCCGCCAGCGGTAACATGACGGTGATGGCATAGGGCACCGAGACGTGGCCTCTCACTTTGGGCTTCATTAGAAGGCTCAAAGTCACTCAACGAGCAATCGAGAGGGCTATGCTCGGTATTTCCGTACGAGATCGACTCAGAAATGAGGAGATCCATAGGAGAATAAAGGTCACCGACATAGCGCAAAGGATTCTATAGATGATTCATAGCGAAAGGTTCTATAGTGGAGGCCACGTACAGGCAAGCAAAATGTCGGACGCCCGCTTACAAGGTGGACGGATGACCTGGCTACATTTGCAGGAAGTCGCTGGATGCAGACTGCTTCCAACAGGTCGACGCGGAGACTATGAATATATATCGAAACTTTAAAATATTTGTACAAAGAGTTTTCATTTTCTCTTAATTTACTGAACTTTACAACAAATTCTCCGCCTAGCAACCTAAATTCAATAAACAGCCTTCCTGGATGTCGTTTTTTTTTTGCTAGTCGTCGTTTTGCTATGTAATAATTTATTAAGCTCTCCATCGACACGACTGTACATGCACACCTTTAAAATTGAACCAGCGACACTGCGTAAATCCGGTCTTCGCGGCGGGTACCCGCGACGGGGACCGTCGCGTTCTCACGGAGCCCGCACACGTGTCCACGCGAGGAGACGTGCGACGGTTGCCCGTCGCGGGCGCCCGCTTAACGCAGTTTCGGCCCTAACATACCCTACATCTATTACATTTAGTTGCTGGTTTATACTTGTGCTCGAACAGAAAGAATGCCGTGCTCGAAAACAGACCTTGCATCAAACAATGAATTGAAAGAAGCTAATAAAAATAAAATACAAATAAAGATAAATGATTGTGACTCATCACAACAATCAATGCGTGGCACAAATGGCACCCCCGCCAAGTTGTACATATAGGTTGATAGATATTCACACAAAACTTCTGAAGGTCAATGGTATGTGTCTTCTTTTAGTCAAATCTGTGAAAATCACCTAGAATGTCTGGTCCATTTCTAAATAAGCTATAACTTAAAGTAATATCTGAAAAAATATATTGTTACCAGTGACTGGTAGACTGAGACAGGGCAATGATGGCAGCTGGCCATAGTACAATGTCTTGGTGATCCTTCTCAGGAACTCTTTGTGGTCACCCATGCTCTGAAATTAAAGATGAAAAATGCATTTTATATAGATTCACTCCCCAATATATTTCCCAAAATCAATTTTGCCACTAAATAAAAACACAGTGCTTTTTTTTCAAAACACTGCACTATAAGATCATATATTGACTTCACATACTATTCAGCAACCATAAGAAATGTTACACCTCTAAAGTATAAACTCAAGCTTCATATTTTTGAATAAACACTTACAAAGAAATAACATGTGTTTAGTTTAAGAGAATCTTTACTGTTATGAGAATATACAACAATAAAACCCACCCATATGTTGATACTGCAGGTGTGTAAACATTTAATAAAATTATTACCATATTATGAATACAGTTGTTCAGGTCACACTGGTTGCCCACCATAATAGTAACATTATCTACAAATGCAAGGGCATAAGTGTACTGAGGTAATACAAGGTATAAAGATACAATATGTATAAATAATAAATCTATCAATTTAAAATATATTCAGTACACAATGACAATATTCAAATAGGTCTTTCCATCTATTTCAGAAATATTCATGCAAGTTTTTGGTTTTGATTGCATGTATTTTGGATAAATTCAATTTCAGGCCTAGCAGTCATTCACCTGATGATAAGCAGTACAACCATTTGAGGACAGAATGAAAAATAAACAACACCAAAAATAACAAAGCAATGCTTGGCATTCCATTGCACTGTCCATCCTAAGACATAAGATGTAAGATCTCATTATGTCCATTTAAATCATTGTGTAAAAAATATGACTTCAATTTTGTTATAATTAATTCTACCATTCAAATGTAATCTTGTATGTGCTATAAGTAGGTCTAATTAATTAATGAACATTTTCATAGCAGTAGACATTGAATAATCATTGTTATTAGAATCCAATGTGTGCTATTTGGTTAATATTAGTATTTTCTATGAGTGTTATGATAAGATTTGACCTTGACCATGTTATGACGTAGACGCAGCCTTTGTTGTTAACCTCTTTTAATAGGTTAATATACTTTTAAACTGATAATATTTATAGGGTAACAGCTACACACAATTCTCATTTAACGTGTGAGGCGCGAATAGATCGTGTGGTTAATGGGTATGCCGCATCCCGCGTGCCGCGACAAGATCAACAGGTGTTCCGTTTCAGCCGCGTTAAGCTGTTATGTAAAACTACATAACCTTCACCGACATTTTGTTCCTATTCTTTACGTGTAACAAGTAGCATAAACCCTCTATATTTCCACATTGTGCATTTTGTTCACATTGACACAGTTAAGAGAGATTTGCCACGACATGACCTCTTTTTACCTTGATCTTGGACCTCGAGCCCTCCTTCCGTCTCTTCGATATGTTGGACATCATTCAAGCCGGTTTATTATTGTTGTTTTTTGCCTTATTTATTATAATTAAAATTATTCTAACGACAATTTACAATAACATTCCGGAACCGATTTTGATAGCAAAACGGGGAATGACAGATTTATGTATTATGACCATGAGTCAGTAATTCAATATTTTTATCACTCCAACAACAATTACGCGCGAAACTTAATGACAGAACTTGCATGCATAAATGAAATAGAAACAAATCAATGCACTGAAATAAAATTTCATTCATTTGGAACATAACGTCATAAATGTCAGATTTGACGTAAATTATAATAAATTTTTAAGTCAGAAATAAAGCCTTTTTATCCGATTCTAAGATATGAAAACCTGTTGGAATTTTTATAGTATGTTTAAGAATTTAATAATATATTTTCATAAATGAGATTTAATTAAATATATAGTAATATATTATTATAATAATTAAATCTCATTTATGAAAATATATTGTAATGTTAAGAAGACCATCAATCTTTTGTCATCAAACGCTATGGGTAGCGACTGTATAATATTAGCCGCAACATGATTCTCCCTGTCTTAGACGAAACCCTTCCTATAATTTCCCACATTCTAAACCACTCCATCTCCAATGGGATTTTTCCCACTGCTTGGAAAGAAGCACATATTATCCCGATTCCCAAAAAATCCAATGCCTCTCTACTTTCTGAGTTTCGTCCTATTTCCATACTTCCTTTCCTTTCCAAAGTCCTAGAACGTTTGATCCATACCCAACTCAATGATTTCCTTTCCAGGCATAACCTCCTAAATCCTCTCCAATCGGGGTTTCGTCCTGGACATAGTACGACTACCACTTTGACCCACATCACGGATGGCATCAGATCAGGCATGGAAGGAGGCAAGCTGAATGTGCTAGCTCTGCTGGACTTCAGCAATGCCTTTAATACTGTCGACTATGACGTTTTACTTATCATGCTCCGTTCTCTTAACATATCTCCAATGGCTTGGTTGAGTTGGACATCGATACATAACGGAAGTGCTAATTCCTCATGCACAACCCGCATTGGCCGCTTTAGGCGAAGACTCAATTTTTATGGACGACAACGCTCGCGCCCACCGGTCTGGCGATGTGGAAGCGTATGTGCAAGAGGTCGGCATTCGTCGTTTGGATTGGCCAGCTCGAAGTCCCGACCTCAATCCTATAGAGCATGTCTGGGACGTTCTGAAACGACGCGTGAGATCAGTACAACCGGCTCCGCAGACCATCAGAGAGCTGAAGAATGTGATTACCGCGGAGTGGGAACGTATTCCGCAAGCAAGTATCCGGGATATCCTCGCTAGCATACCCAGACGAATTCAAGCTGTGATTTCAGCTAGAGGGGGTCACACTCGATACTAAACATTTATCTGCTTTTACTTTATTAAAGAAAAAACAAACAAAAATCTTTGTTAACTTTTACTTCACGAGCATATGCACTACTAGCGAGCATACACCATTAGTGAACTTTAGCATTAAAACCCATAAATGTTATCAACATTTTATGATAATACTGACGAAAACGATTATTTGCTTATTAATTTACAAAATTGTGAAAGAAAAACTACCTAAAATTATCAAACAAACCAATAGTAACATTTGAAATGGTTCATTGCTTAGGTGCCCGTTTTTTTTGCAAATGAGTTTATTTGTATATATACGGATATGTATATGTATATAAGTAGTTATGTTTAATTAGTATTATTTAGCTTTAAGTAATTCTTTATTTGTTACACTGCCCTCTTTCCCTTTCCTTCATTTAAATCCATCCCATGGTTGTCTGTAAGATATTGCTGTTGAGCGATAAGACCGCCATTTGTACTCTTTGTTATTATTATTTCTGTTTAGCTATGTTGTTGTTAAGTTTGTGTACAATAAAGATTTAAATAAATATTACTTTATTTAAATAAAATTTACTGGTGGTAGGTCTCTCATATGTGAGAGGCCATCTGGGTAGGTACCACCGCAATGTCTATTTCTCCCGTGAAACAACGTTCTGAAACGACGCGTGAGATCAGTACAACCGGCTCCGCAGACCATCAGAGAGCTGAAGAATGTGATTACCGCGGAGTGGGAACGTATTCCGCAAGCAAGTATCCGGGATATCCTCGCTAGCATACCCAGACGAATTCAAGCTGTGATTTCAGCTAGAGGGGGTCACACTCGATACTAAACATTTATCTGCTTTTACTTTATTAAAGTAAAAACAAACAAAAATCTTTGCTAACTTTTACTTCACGAGCATATGCACTACTAGCGAGCATACACTATTAGTGAACTTTAGCATTAAAACCCATAAATTTTATCAAAATTTTATGATAATACTGACGAAAACGATTATTTGCTTATTGATTTACAAAATTGTGAAAGTAACCTATAATTATCAAACAAACCAATAGTAACATTTGAAATGGTTCATTGCTTAGGTGCCCGTTTTTTTGCAAATGAGTTTATTATGGTAAATAGATACTGGCAGTGCGTTCCATTTGACGATCGCAACGACCACGCTTACGACCGCGATATTTACCGTTCCACTTGCTCGTGAGCGTTACGATCGCGAACCCAAGTGGAACGGGTTATAGGGCGTTTTGAGCGTTTAGGTAATAAATATTTTAAAATAGCTATAATAAGGTTCGGTTGCATTCATGGATGTAGTATATAAACAGGATTGCGCACGAAGAAAATGGTGTCATCCTGAAATAAGACATGTGCATGTAGCATAAGGTTTAATTTACTATGGCAAATGACATGGAGGAAGGCCGAAACCGAGCGAGACAGTATGAGGGGGTTTTATCCCTTTTCATTTTCAAGCCAGACCAAAAAAATTATTTTATCTAGTAGATTATTTTACATTCGCGAAAAGGTAATTAGTTCGATAAAAAAATAAACACAGAATATCTATAGTAACATATAGAAAAATATTATTATTTAACTTTATTTATGGGTCCATAAACGAATTCATGGCATTACAATGGAAGGTTAAATGCATGATAGGAGAATTTTTAATTATAACTCTGGCAACTTGATAATAAAAATAAAATATGTCATGGCTTATACGAAATGTCACAGGTGTACAATTTCAAATTATTTTCGATATTTATTAACGGAAATTGATTAAAAAGTGTTGCAAAATGATTTGTATAAGTGAATAATATAGTGGTTGTTGTATATCGATTCAAAAGTGAGTGGTTTCATGAGATTTACCATTTTTGTTTACAAACATTCGTTACGGTGACCATAATAAAACCCGCCTTAGAACTTTTCTGATCGACAATTCAAAGTTCAGATGAATTATTGAATAACTTTTAATCTGCTTGAATATTAAAAGCAGTTCTTTTTTCTTTACAATTTTATTATTAAAGTAATGTTTAATTTAAACACGTTAATTTGCATCCTACTATGTTTTAAGTGAAAATAAACACGATAAAAAATTTTCTAATACAATTGATCATTAATTAAGTATGATTAAAAAATATTATTTCTTGCGATGGTTTTTATTTACTGAGTGATGTAAGATTTCGGCACGAACGTATTACACTAACTGGTCCACTGTCTGCTACATTTTCACGCCTAAGCCACTGAACCGATTTTGATAGAATTTGATACAGAGATAGATTAGACCTTGGGTAAGAGCAAAAGGTTACCTTTTATTATATAGACAACGCTTGAAGGGGTTGAACAAAGAGATGGCAGTATGTATGGAAAAATCTAAACTGTTGAAGTTACAGATGTCAAACTTTACTCATTTATGAACAAAAATAACTGCACACTTTATGTTCTTAAAGTTAACCATAAAGGGGTTGAAATGTTACATAAAAATTTAAGCTGTTACAGTTATGGAAACCTTATTCCAAATGAAAAATAATGGCGTGAATAATATTAGAAAAATAGTATTATGGGGTCGAAATAAGGGATGAAATATTATACATAAAATCATTTTATTTTTTTTTGTAAATATCACTAATAATAAGGCAGAAAGGATGAAACTCTTTTGTTATTGATCCGATTGGTCTGAAATTCGAAATTTAAACCTCCCCTTTAAATTGAGATTCAGAATTATAGTTATCGCCGCCATTTTGAACTTTGTTAATGATTCGATTAAGATATTTGTTAGGTATGAGATGGTAGGACAACTACGTTGTCGTTGGGTTTTACAAGATTAGGTATGAATAATAACGTGTATCTGGTATTAAGTAGGTCAGCGATGCTCCTAGCTAGTGGTCCTGGCCTGTCCAAAAATAGGTGCTACGAGTATACGACCTCGGCCGCGGAACTACTGTAATCACTACCAACTTTCCCCTCCGTGGCTGTAGTATCCATCTCTATATTCCATACTTTCCTTTCCAACAACATCTTCTAGCCGCAAACTCTATTTCCTTTCCCCAGTTGAAGACGGACAGCAGCGTCATCAACGCGAACCCTCCTGCGCTCGCGAACCCGCCTGCCAAGCGTGGTTAGTATTGGCATAAACAATAAAAAAGCCTACTAGTTGTTAAAACCAGGACCAGGACTCCAGTCCCCGGCAGCCCCGCTATTCCTGGTTATGGTAGCGGCCACGGTAACGGCGGGGCAGAGGGTGGTAATAATCTCTGGGTTGACCCCAGCTACCACCCCCGACGACGGCTGGCACTGATAACACACAACATACGCACTTTGTGAACAGACGAGAAGATTGTTAACTGAATTTTGCTGTCAATAAAGATTTATTATTATTATTTTCATTTTTCATTTCACCTTTTAAAAGTATACGTATAAAACTATGATTTTGAACTTTTTTGCTAGGTCCTAATGGTCCAATATTTTAGTTTGGACAAATATTTTTTTACACGGTTAGACAATATCACGTTTGTTGCCTCAAAACAAAATGCTTTATTCGACTTTATATTAGCCAATTTGATTAAAATTCCTGTATATCCCAAAAAATATGGTCACCCTATAGGAACGGGACACACCCCCCTTCCTACACCTCTCGCTCGGCTCGTTTTTCCGATGACAGTGCGCAGTCCTGTTTATATACTACGTCCATGGTTGCATTATGCGTTTAAAGCTTAGAGTAATTACCTCTAGAGAGATTCACGCTGTAACCGCACATGAGACATCAATAACTATATCTAGCAACACAAGAAAATAAGCGCCATATTGTGTCCTTGATTTAAAATAGACCCTATTTCAATGACATTAGGTTGCTTTATTGCTTGAACGACGTCGCTTTGTCTGGCGAAATTCTTTTTTCGCCCAACAACTAAACGCGGCACGTCACATGAAATAGAACATTATTTTGCATCTCATTCTGACATAAAGAAATTCGTATCGGTGTGTCTCATTTTTGCGATGTACAGTACATTTCGGCTCTCTCTAGAGGTAATTACTCTAAGATTTAAAGTAATTTTCTCCGGTGACATTTTTGTTGTTTAGATATTTCAAAATCCCGTCTATATTCTCAACCAAGAAGCTTATACCCAAATGGAGATTGCATTCCGTATATCAGCTATACTCAAAGTGTGTTCCGCGGAACCCTAGGGTCCCGCGATAGCTCTGTAGGGGTTCCGCAAGAATTTAGAAAAAAAAATTAATATAGAAATATACCTTAAAGATATTTTTTAAATTTATCAACTCTAAATCGGTAAAATAAATACTTAAAAAATGACATTTCAAATTTGCCGCGCATTTTTTCCGAAACGCGATCTATTGAAAAGGAAAGTGACGACAATGGTTGCGTTATTATGAAGTTTTAGCTTGTTGTTTTACGTTTGTTTATGAGTTATTTTGTTTCTTTCTTTATACTATTAAATAAAATGGTTTATTTTGTCACGAAATACAGTTCTGTAGCAATTCATCAAAGAATTCATATCGTGACCTTTGACGTCACAGCGAGTTCATGCCAACATGGCGTTTAAATGCTTCGAAACTGACATCAGTTTTGATTATTTTTTGTACTTTTTATTATTATTGATATTTTCAAAGACTTATATTTTTTCCGATAGTGTAATAACATACAGAATTGATTAAAAATATAAAAAATTACATGCATATTCCCTATTAGACGCTATAGTTGTTAACCAGCGACTTATGACTGTAATTTCAAAAAATAAAGTCGAAATTGTTTACAACGCAATTTTTATATTTCTCTTTTTATTTTTGCTTTTTGTTTATCAAAGGCACCGACTCGAGTATTTTCGAGAATATTAGAGATCGAGTCTAGGACTAAGTATAAAAGCGGCGATCGCGCGTCGTTGTTGACGATTAGTATTCGGAGCGATGAGTTCCTACCTACTTACTTACAAGCTCGTAATCGTAGTGTTAATTGTGCCACTGCCTGCTGTATTCTGCTGTCTCACATTTCTTCATTGTACTAAACTTAGTCTCTTATACGCAGTAACGATTGTGCATTATTTAGACCCCACCATCCTGACGTGTAACATTATAAATAAAAAAGAATGGAACGTTGGCTTAAAGGTGTTAAACGTGTTGTAACAATATCTTCTAATGATGCTGAATGTTCAAAAGCAGTACACGCGTAGAATATAGCAATCACCGATCCAGACGATGATGCCACGACGTCAAGCTCGACGGTTTCAAAGACGAAAAAATGGAAGTATGATGAGTATATATATATATCAGTTTCGGATTTGTTGATTCCAACGGCTCACCTCTCTGCATGCTATGTAGTAAACTGCTTCTTAATAGTTTCATGGCACCTGCCAAATTGCGCCGAAATTTAGAAACTTTACATCCCGAATCTAAAGACAAGAATAAATAATTTTTTGTTCGTAAAAAGATCAGTTATTGGAAAGTCAAAAAATATGATGCATGTAACACAAACAAATCAACGAAAAGGCCACGGAGGCATCATCTTTAGTTAGCTATCGCATTGCACAAGCAGGTGAAGTGCATACTATCGCTGAGAATTTAATAAAGCTATGTGTCATTAGACATAACAAAATGTATGCTTGATGAAAAATCTGCAAAGCATCTTTCTACTGTGCCGCTATCAAACGATACTGTTTCACGGCGAATCCATGATCTGGCAAGCTACGTCAAACAAGAACTAGTTACACGTCTACAAAAAACACGATTCACCTTGCAAATGGACGAGTCAACTGATGTCGCTGGTTTGGCTATCTTGCTGGTTATCGGGACCGTGAGATATCCATATGAAAGTTCTTTTGAAGAAGACATGCTTATGTGTTCACCGCTGCTCACAAACACTACCGGAGAAGTAATTTTTAATAAAATAAATATTTTTTTTTTTTGAAGAAAATAATCTCAGTTGGAACAATGAAGAATGTTAACTAATTTTGATTATTAGCACTCCATATTTTCTGGCAAAAATAAAAAATACTAGTGAAAGAATTACTTCGATATGTCAATTAGTTTCCGATTTAGAAGTAAAACAAGTTGTAACCGTACGACCCGGGCTGCCGGTTACGGTGTGACGTCATAGCACAACACGCTCACTGGCTCACTCAGTCCGCTCGTGGTCGCGCGCCCGTGCCGTTGAATTTATACCCACAGAGTACTATAATATTATTACGTTTATACCTAAAGATTTTTAACAATGTCCAATCCAAATACTAGGAAATCATGTGTTGTGCCTAAATGCACAAACACAACTACCAATTCGCCAGAAAAGTTGTTTTTTATAGTTCCAAAGGACGTTAAAATGCGAAAAAAATGGATAAAGGCTATGAAAAACAAATAACTAAAAAAGGTTTAGTACATCTATTCAAACATCTATATTTGCAATAAAGAATAATGAGATTAAAATGGCCTTACGTATTTTGTAAGTAAAAAAATACAAATAAAAAAGGTTTAGTACATCTGTAACGTTCAACCCACTACATCTACATAAGTACCTTTCCTACTTCCTACTAATATTATAAATGCGAAAGTTTGTGAGTGTGTGTGTTTGTTATCTTTCACAAAAACAACTACTGAAAGGATCTGGAAGAAGTCTGGAATAACACATAGGCTACTTTTAATACTGGGAAAATGTACAGCTTCTGAGGGAAACTGGGGCTAAGCTGCTGGCGGAAGCTAGTTTTCAATAAATCAATATAGGTATGTATGTATTCATTTAAATTTACTAAGAAGAGCGTTACCTACCTATATTATACGTGCCTACCAATAGCTACAAAACTATAATACATACATATGTGTTGTCTTTAACTTACAAATTTAATGGTAGGTATGTAGTTCTACTATTTGAGTTGCGTTCTTCCATTACGACATTAGTTGGGTATTTTGTTTTGATAAAACAATTTAGAACAGATAAACTATTAAGCATAAGTAGTAGCACTCAGGGCTCGGAACCGGTTTGAAGAGAGCGGTTAATTCTGATAAAATACCGGTAAATTATATCGCTCCTACGTTTACCGGTTAAAATAATGAACGGTTTCAAACTAACCCAAACGATAAAGGTTACCGGTTATTTCCGCATGAACGGTTTAGTATCGGTATTAACCGGTTAATTCCAAAATAAGTAATACGCAACGCACGATGTGTGGCACGATGCAAGGTCAAACGTGAGCCGCGTGCGGGCTCGTTTCTCGTCTATTGTATAAGAATTTAGAAGTATTCAATAGAACTGGACGTGCAAAACGCAACTCCGTTTTGAGAACTAAACAATTTGAATTAAAATTGTTTAATACTTAATTTAAAGTTGTGGATCGGTTACTGTTCAACTGTTGTGATGGGGAGAAAAAAAAATTTATTCGTTCTTTCGATATGAAAATTTCAAAAATTCACATCGAATGACATAACTCAAGTTTTGAAACAACTGTTGACCGATGGTATTATTATTCTTTGTAGTATCTACTGTTGTTAAATAATATTTTTTACCTCTTTTTTATCATGTTAATTTAATGATAGCTACGAAAGCTAATATTATAAGGAGGGCCTAATAACTGCGATACAGTTACAACTACTTCAGTTATTATAGCAACATTTTTATTATTACATTCTTTGTTGGTTCAGAAAGAAACTTTATTTTATTTATTTTTATTGATACGTTGGTAGGAGTAGTGGTGGGAGGCGCCCGACGTGACGGCCAAGTGGTGGCATGCGCGTGAACTGCGCACGGTACTGGACAGTACTTCGGCATTGCAACATTACTTTATATTCCTAAAATAAAATATATTTTGTTAAATAAATGTGGCCTATGTTACAACTTATTATATCAGCTACCTGACAATAAAAGCCCCGTCAAAATGGGTCCAGCCATTTCAAAGATTAGCCGGAACAAACAGACAGACAGTCAAAAATTGTAAAAATGTTATTTTGTTGTAATATTTTTATATATGTTATGGGCCAAGTGATTAATATGGCATTATTCATAATGCCCGGGCAATATGAATAATGCCCAATAAGAGCGGGCAATGTGATTATAACCAATCAATTTATCACATTGCCCGGGCATTATGAAAAATGCCAAGTGCATATTGGGAAAAGTGATGTAAAGCGAATCAAAATCAAAACAATGAGCCAAAGTGGTAGAATTTAGAATAGGGCAGCTCGAGGAGGTGGGTTGGGAGGAGTGGAGGGGGAGGGGGAGGGGAGTGTCGCACCTCCCTGGACCACTCCCATGAAAAGGTAACGCACCATTCCTGAGAAATATCTATTATAGCAACCTAACACTTTAAAACACTTGTTGTCAATACAAATTAGCTTCTGCATCGTCTCCGGCGCTACGGGAAGTTCAGCCCCTTCGCCCTTGCTGGGGGCTGCTCTCCCTCCGCGTCTCTGGCTTTTTATATACACTCTAGGGTCGGTAGCCAAAAGACTACGTGAAGTCGGGGTGTTCCGAGTCGGTTTTGGGGCACAGTAGACCTAACTGATCCATAAAGTGGATACACTAATTTTCTTCTGAAGATAATGTTTCGGACGTTAAAAAACAACTAAACATAAGCAGATCAATTCAACCTTTCTAATTTATGGGTCTGTCGCAGATGCGACAATGCGGTAGCGCACCACGTAAAAAATCACCTATTAATCACATTGCCCGATCATCATGTAGCCAAATTCATAATGTCCGGGCAATGTGATAAATAGGTGAGTTTAGATTGTAATTAATCACTTGGCCCGATATGGCTTGGCAATATTCATACTGCCTGGGCATTATGAATACTGCTCGCATTAATCACTTGGCCCATAACATATATACATGTAGTACAAACGGTTATTTCAATATTACAAACAGACACTCCAATTGTATTATATGTATAGATAGGTATCTACACCTATTTCTACTAGTCATAATAACATAACATATTGTCAATATCTATATATTGAAGTATTTTGCCACTTAGATAAAAGTGACTAGTTAGATTAGTTTCAGGCTTAGGATTGAATAAAGATACCCATTAAAAAACATGATTCGGACGTTGTCAGTGATCAGAAAGTTGACAAAACTTTTAGTTGAATAAAATTTTAATCTTATAAATTTTAAAATCAAATCAACAGTATTAATGTTAAAAAAAGATAACAATCAGTCACATGATATAAAATAGCTAAACTCAAACGGTACCTTCCTGTCAAATATAAACAATAGTAAGAAAATAAATAGTGAATTCAAAATACAAACGCTGATAATAGATAACACAAAATGAGCAACGTAATTATAAGCAACGCGTGCGTGCGCGATGAAACTAAAAACTTTCTGAATAAAATAGAACGCAGCTGAGCAAACGCAAAAATAAGGAACGACGGAAGGTATTCGGTACTGAGCTTGGTTTTAACCAGTTTTAACCGGTTAATTATCGCTCCCAAAACCTAAATTCGTGAAAACCGGTTTTCCATAGTAACCGGTATTATGTTAACCTTTAACCGAAATTGAGTTTTATTGAGGGTCAATGTCCGAAACCGGTTTAGAAATTTAATCGGTTTCCGAGCCTTAGCACTTACCGTTGCATTTTTATTCCTCGCATTTCGGCGGCAACGAAATCACTATTTGTTGATAAGTAATGCGCAACCATTAATCCATCTATTTTAGGTAGATTATCCGATTGCCCTTTTTCGAATCCTTCATCCATTTTATTAATTGAATAATATTTACTATTATTAAACTATTAACTTAATACGCGAACGAAAACCAACAACAAACACTGCGCAAGCTATTACAACTACTATAATCGCTGGCGATTTGGTACGAACTACGAAGCGAGTCGTGGCCCGTGCGGCGCGTTGTGAAATGACGTCACAAGCGATCACGTGACTGTAGCGGGACTCGATATTTTTCAAAACTTTGAATACCTATAAAATCAAAACTACTAGGTATTTTTGACTACAACAAAAACTAGTGTGTTTGTATACATAAAGGCTTTATTGAGACAACATTTCAAGTGATTTGGCATACCTAGTAACATTGTCCATTGCATTGTCATTTGTATAGATGGGGCCAAGGCGATGACTAGTAAAACAGCAGGAGCAGTGTCACGAATAAAAAATAAAGCGCCTAATTGTAGTTCCAGCCATCGTATTCTGTATAGACAAGCACTTGCGTTGAAGCAAATACCGTCTAATTTAAAATTAGTCATGGATGAAGCTATAAAAATAATAAATTTTATCAAATCACGACCACTACAATCCCGATTGTTCTCATTATTGTGTGAGTGTATGAGACTTCAACTGTCTACTATCAAACCTGATATCAACCAATTGATGAAAAATAAAAAAGACGGGTTGCACTCCGGGAGTGCCGGCAGAAGTGAAAACTTGATTATTAACGTTGAGCATGTTTGATATTTTGGAATGGTTAGGGAATAATTTTGCACCAATTGCTTTATCAGTATAAAAGTACTATCATTTATGTGGTAGAATACAATATTCATTTATTGCGCTATCGTACACAAACATGACAATTTATATTACATTAAAAATGTAACACTTTAAAACTATTACAATTATTTTACATTAAAAAGTTTATCTCTCCGAAAAATCAACTTTCATCCATAATTTCAACGACTTTTTCACCATCATCATTACCAGAACTATCATCGCCAATCTCTAAAACTGATACGATAGGTTTATGGTAGCTGAAGTAAGAAACGAACAGTTTTGATTCGAACCTATTTAAATGTCTAATAAAGACCGCATCAATAGTAGTTTTGTATTTCGTTGTGCTAAGATTGCGATCATTCGACATAGTTAAACCAAATTCATTATTTAAAAATTCAATTAATAGTTGATTTTTATCGTCTGCGAAGTTTATGTTGAAATCTCCACTCAAAATCATTGGCAATTCATCAAAGCTTTATAAACTGACAGCTAACTGACAGCTGTCTACTCTCCATCCGTCTTACGCTTTTCGTCTTACGATCAGGTCACGTGTCCTGACGCGAGTTTATTTTATACCCATTACAGAAAAAGTGCTCAACGCCGCTAAAGAAGTTTTCACTTCAAAAAACAATTTCATACCTCCCATTAGTTAGATTTTTCTTTTTTAGTATCTTATATTATTGTACTTGCCATGTGGTAAAAAGTAAGTAATAATTAGTAACTGTTACATTGTACTTTTATTACGCTTATTAATAAAGAATGCACTTTTAAAAACTATTGTTTTCTTGTAGGGTTCCATCAAGTATTTAGCTTCCCAAAAGGGTTCCGTCACCAAAAAAGTTTGAGAACCATTGCCGTATATGAAATTGAGTGAAATGAGTGAACAAAAAATCATGTTCATTCATTGTCACTCTAAAGAAAAGGATAGCAGGCAACAGCAACTGCATTCAAGGTCATTGTTTTATACGGAATGCAATCTCCATTTGGGTATAAGCTTCTTGTTCTCAACGCTCACCACAACCAACCTCTTGACCGCGGCGCGGCGCGGCGCGGCGGCGCGGCGAAATGAGTGTTTAGGCGCCGTGAGCGCCTAATGGAACGCGCCCTTTGTGGCTATTTCATCGAACGAATTGCAACGAATATTGGATTCGCGCGGGAACCTTCGAAGTGAAAGGCGCCAAAACCAAAATTGCCTTAAGCTACTTGCAATTTTCTTTGTATTTTAATAGTATTTCTTATAACATAACTAATTATTTGTAATTTCGCAAAGTGACAATATTGTTTGAAGAAGATGGGAGGCACGAAAAGGCGGAAAAAAGTTCCTCCCGATGGGCTGCCTTCATCGACTTCATCGGACTCCGATGATGACTCCACGAGCAAATTTGAAATCTATAAGGTACCGGGATACTTTAGGAAGTATCCCGAAAATAGCAATAAAAAAGAATTTGTAGTATTTTTAAACCATAAAGAGCAAAAGATGTTCACCGATAAAGACAGACTGTCTATTTCCCGCGCTTTACGCAGATATTGCGTCACAGGTGTACTACATCTTAAATCTATTAATAGATTTAAAATAGGAATAACATTTGATTTGTCCAATAACGCAAATGTATTTTTACAAAATAAAAAATTACTGGAGGAACTCGAGCTAAAAGCATCTATACCTGCTGGTGACACAGAGGCGACTGGCGTACTTACTTCTGTCCCTCTAGAGATGTCGAATAAAAGAATATTCTCTCTTATTGGTAGTTCCCGTAATGTTATTCAAGTGAGGCGCTTCATGCGAAGAGTACGGGATGATAGTGGTCAAATAAAATACCAGCCTACGCAGACTGTGGCGGTAACTTTTGCCTCCACAGAACTACCTGAATATGTTTACTTGGACTCCTGGAGGCATGAGGTTAAAACGTACATCCCTCCGGTTAAGCAATGCCTCCGCTGCATGAAATTCGGACATATTGCAAAATTCTGCAAAAATGGAGAAGTGTGTTCTATCTGTAGTCAGGAACATAGTTTTAAAAAATGCACTGTAGATAGTAAAAACGCGAAATGCGCTAACTGTGGTGGCAACCACATAGCGATATCCAACTCCTGCCCTCAAAAAAAAACTTAAATTAGAAGAAAATAAAATAAAAACAAGAAATACTCAATACGCAGGGCTATTTAATGAAAAATCATTCCCACAATTAACTGCATCTAACATAGAAACTCAACTTCAAAATTTAACAAAATCAGATTTTTTCATGAACTTATTGACTCAAGCACTAACTAAAATAATCATCAATCAGAAGGACAATCCTATAAATTCAGCATCGATAAAAGATATACTACATCAAACGCTCCGAAACAGTTCCTTATTGAAAAATGGACCTTAATGTCATGCAGTGGAATGCTCAGAGTATTTTAAGAAATTAGTATCGTTAGCTTTTATTGTCCTACAAATTGTTCTCCATCTTTTGATAAAAATAAATTTGACTCTTTAATAAAGTCTGTCCCGGAACCTATGATATTTGCTGGCGATTTTAATGCCCATCACACCCTGTGGGGTTGTAACTCTGTTAATGCACGAGGTAGAGATATTTTGGATGTCATTGACGGCAATAACTTGATTTTGTTAAATTCTGGTGAAGTAACTACAGTTGGTTCTTTGACGTGGCGTCCAAATGCTCTAGATTTAACTTTGGTCTCTCCATCACTTGCTCTTTCTTCGGACTGGTCTGTACATAATGATCCTCTCGGTAGTTATCATCTTCCTGTAATTATTAAAGTTTTAGTAAATAATAATATACATAGTTGTGCTGTAAATAATAATGGTAGTGTGCATTCGCCCATCTACCCCAATTATAAAATGGTGGATTGGAAAATGTATACACTAAATGTAGATTCGGAATTGTCAAATTTCCAAACTCAAAGTTGCATTGAAACTCCATTGAAAATGTACACATTATTTTGTGAATTGTTCCATTCTGCGATCAATAAATCCCTTCCATATTGTAATCAACACATGATATCTCCTACAAATACACCTAATATTAACTCCCCGAGCAGGAAATTTATTAAACATCCTCCTCTTCCTTGGTGGAATAAAAAATGTTCTGAAGCAGTTCAAAATTCAAGGTATGCTTATCTCAATTTTAAAAATAATCCCTCAGATGAAAGCTATGTTGAGTTTAAAAGGTTACAAGCTCAAAAAAAACTTATTTTGAAAACAGAAAGATCAAATAGTTGGGTCCAATTATGCAGTTCTTTTAATCGGTGTACTCCTCTTTCAAAGATCTGGAAATATATGCGGAAATTTAACAAAACATTTTCTTGTAATACTAATGATGATAGTTGGGTTAATGATTTCTTACGAAAGTTTACTCCAGATTATGTAAATAATCATCCTAATTTATCTTCTGATTCTGCAACAAATTCTGTAAATAGTTTTTTAATCAAACCTTTTTCAATACAAGAGCTAATATCTTCCATTTATTCTAGAAAGGATAGTGCTTTTGGTTTGGATGGAGTTTCTTATATAATGTTGAAACGACTAAGTCGCAAAGCTCTCTGCATTTTAACTTTCATCCATAATTTCAACGACTTTTTCACCATCATCATTACCAGAACTATCATCGCCAATCTCTAAAACTGATACGATAGGTTTATGGTAGCTGAAGTAAGAAACGAACAGTTTTGATTCGAACCTATTTAAATGTCTAATAAAGACCGCATCAATAGTAGTTTTGTATTTCGTTGTGCTAAGATTGCGATCATTCGACATAGTTAAACCAAATTCATTATTTAAAAATTCAATTAATAGTTGATTTTTATCGTCTGCGAAGTTTATGTTGAAATCTCCACTCAAAATCATTGGCAATTCATCAAAGCTTTATAAACTGACAGCTAACTGACAGCTGTCTACTCTCCATCCGTCTTACGCTTTTCGTCTTACGATCAGGTCACGTGTCCTGACGCGAGTTTATTTTATACCCATTACAGAAAAAGTGCTCAACGCCGCTAAAGAAGTTTTCACTTCAAAAAACAATTTCATACCTCCCATTAGTTAGATTTTTTCTTTTTTAGTATCTTATATTATTGTACTTGCCATGTGGTAAAAAGTAAGTAATAATTAGTAACTGTTACATTGTACTTTTATTACGCTTATTAATAAAGAATGCACTTTTAAAAACTATTGTTTTCTTGTAGGGTTCCATCAAGTATTTAGCTTCCCAAAAGGGTTCCGTCACCAAAAAAGTTTGAGAACCATTGCCGTATATGAAATTGAGTGAAATGAGTGAACAAAAAATCATGTTCATTCATTGTCACTCTAAAGAAAAGGATAGCAGGCAACAGCAACTGCATTCAAGGTCATTGTTTTATACGGAATGCAATCTCCATTTGGGTATAAGCTTCTTGTTCTCAACGCTCACCACAACCAACCTCTTGACCGCGGCGCGGCGCGGCGCGGCGGCGCGGCGAAATGAGTGTTTAGGCGCCGTGAGCGCCTAATGGAACGCGCCCTTTGTGGCTATTTCATCGAACGAATTGCAACGAATATTGGATTCGCGCGGGAACCTTCGAAGTGAAAGGCGCCAAAACCAAAATTGCCTTAAGCTACTTGCAATTTTCTTTGTATTTTAATAGTATTTCTTATAACATAACTAATTATTTGTAATTTCGCAAAGTGACAATATTGTTTGAAGAAGATGGGAGGCACGAAAAGGCGGAAAAAAGTTCCTCCCGATGGGCTGCCTTCATCGACTTCATCGGACTCCGATGATGACTCCACGAGCAAATTTGAAATCTATAAGGTACCGGGATACTTTAGGAAGTATCCCGAAAATAGCAATAAAAAAGAATTTGTAGTATTTTTAACCATAAAGAGCAAAAGATGTTCACCGATAAAGACAGACTGTCTATTTCCCGCGCTTTACGCAGATATTGCGTCACAGGTGTACTACATCTTAAATCTATTAATAGATTTAAAATAGGAATAACATTTGATTTGTCCAATAACGCAAATGTATTTTTACAAAATAAAAAATTACTGGAGGAACTCGAGCTAAAAGCATCTATACCTGCTGGTGACACAGAGGCGACTGGCGTACTTACTTCTGTCCCTCTAGAGATGTCGAATAAAAGAATATTCTCTCTTATTGGTAGTTCCCGTAATGTTATTCAAGTGAGGCGCTTCATGCGAAGAGTACGGGATGATAGTGGTCAAATAAAATACCAGCCTACGCAGACTGTGGCGGTAACTTTTGCCTCCACAGAACTACCTGAATATGTTTACTTGGACTCCTGGAGGCATGAGGTTAAAACGTACATCCCTCCGGTTAAGCAATGCCTCCGCTGCATGAAATTCGGACATATTGCAAAATTCTGCAAAAATGGAGAAGTGTGTTCTATCTGTAGTCAGGAACATAGTTTTAAAAAATGCACTGTAGATAGTAAAAACGCGAAATGCGCTAACTGTGGTGGCAACCACATAGCGATATCCAACTCCTGCCCTCAAAAAAAACTTAAATTAGAAGAAAATAAAATAAAAACAAGAAATACTCAATACGCAGGGCTATTTAATGAAAAATCATTCCCACAATTAACTGCATCTAACATAGAAACTCAACTTCAAAATTTAACAAAATCAGATTTTTTCATGAACTTATTGACTCAAGCACTAACTAAAATAATCATCAATCAGAAGGACAATCCTATAAATTCAGCATCGATAAAAGATATACTACATCAAACGCTCCGAAACAGTTCCTTATTGAAAAATGGACCTTAATGTCATGCAGTGGAATGCTCAGAGTATTTTAAGAAATTAGTATCGTTAGCTTTTATTGTCCTACAAATTGTTCTCCATCTTTTGATAAAAATAAATTTGACTCTTTAATAAAGTCTGTCCCGGAACCTATGATATTTGCTGGCGATTTTAATGCCCATCACACCCTGTGGGGTTGTAACTCTGTTAATGCACGAGGTAGAGATATTTTGGATGTCATTGACGGCAATAACTTGATTTTGTTAAATTCTGGTGAAGTAACTACAGTTGGTTCTTTGACGTGGCGTCCAAATGCTCTAGATTTAACTTTGGTCTCTCCATCACTTGCTCTTTCTTCGGACTGGTCTGTACATAATGATCCTCTCGGTAGTTATCATCTTCCTGTAATTATTAAAGTTTTAGTAAATAATAATATACATAGTTGTGCTGTAAATAATAATGGTAGTGTGCATTCGCCCATCTACCCCAATTATAAAATGGTGGATTGGAAAATGTATACACTAAATGTAGATTCGGAATTGTCAAATTTCCAAACTCAAAGTTGCATTGAAACTCCATTGAAAATGTACACATTATTTTGTGAATTGTTCCATTCTGCGATCAATAAATCCCTTCCATATTGTAATCAACACATGATATCTCCTACAAATACACCTAATATTAACTCCCCGAGCAGGAAATTTATTAAACATCCTCCTCTTCCTTGGTGGAATAAAAAATGTTCTGAAGCAGTTCAAAATTCAAGGTATGCTTATCTCAATTTTAAAAATAATCCCTCAGATGAAAGCTATGTTGAGTTTAAAAGGTTACAAGCTCAAAAAAAACTTATTTTGAAAACAGAAAGATCAAATAGTTGGGTCCAATTATGCAGTTCTTTTAATCGGTGTACTCCTCTTTCAAAGATCTGGAAATATATGCGGAAATTTAACAAAACATTTTCTTGTAATACTAATGATGATAGTTGGGTTAATGATTTCTTACGAAAGTTTACTCCAGATTATGTAAATAATCATCCTAATTTATCTTCTGATTCTGCAACAAATTCTGTAAATAGTTTTTTAATCAAACCTTTTTCAATACAAGAGCTAATATCTTCCATTTATTCTAGAAAGGATAGTGCTTTTGGTTTGGATGGAGTTTCTTATATAATGTTGAAACGACTAAGTCGCAAAGCTCTCTGCATTTTACTTCAAATATTCAATAACCTTTGGTTAAACAATGACATACCTCAGTCATGGAAATCTGATTGCTTAGTACCAATTTTAAAACCAGATAAACCTCGAATGAGTCCTGACTCATATAGACCCATTGCTCTTACATCATGTGTAGGCAAGGTATTTGAGCAATTACTCAAACAAAGGCTTGAATATTTTGTTGAGCATAATAATATTCTTCCAGCTAATCAATTTGGGTTCCGAAAGGGAGTGTCGGCCCGTGAAAGCATAGGACTGCTTCAATTGGATATTCATAATAGTCTTGTTAATAAGGAGTTATTGTTGTCAGTGTTTTTTGATGTTGCTGGAGCTTTTAATAGTGTTAATATTAATGTACTTTGTTCCGAATTACTTTCAATTGGAATGCCAAACAAAATAGTTCACTGGATTAAGAATTTTTTAACAGAAAGAGAAGTCTATGCAAAGTACAATGGTAAATATTATGGACCAAGACTTTCATCTGTTGGAGTATGTCAGGGGGGAATACTCTCTCCACTAATTTTTATCTTGTATATACGTCGTTTGAATCTTGTTTTGGGCACTGAAGTAAAAAATCTTCAATTTGCTGATGATTTAGTTGTTTACACCACTGGGAACAATTTGGATAATGTTACAAACATTCTCAACAAGTCTTTGGCATCTCTGTGTGCATATTTTTCTTATTTAAATCTGGACATAAATCCATCTAAATCAAAATTGGTTGTTTTTGGTAAAAGTAGATCTGTAAGTCCCTCTGTGTATTTTAATAATGTCTCTATTCCAGTTTCCTATGATGCAAAGTTTTTGGGTGTGACATTTACCCATAATCTTTCCTGGAGAAGGTATATTGAGTTATTAAGTGCTAGAGCTAATAGAGCCTTTAATATTATGAAAACTTTATGCAGAACATCTTGGGGTGCTGATCCCATAATATTGTTGTTGCTTTATAAATCTCTAATTCGTAGCCACTTTGAGTATGGGTTCCTGTCTTTTATTTATTTATTTTATTTATTTATTTTATTAAACACAAAACAGGTTACAATCATGTAAGCTTCATACGTAATATAATACATATTATTGGACAATAATTATAACCCAAAACATGTGTTCCAAAAAGTAATTAACAAGTAAAGCTACACACTACAGAGTTAAATAAGGTAATAGATAAAGTAACAAGTAACCTTAACTAAACAATATCATTATGTGCGGTTTATGGGATGTGAATCTTTGAGGATATAATGAATTTGTCGTTTGTAAGAGTTGATATTATTATTTAATAAGTCGACATTAGGATATTCTTTGCTGACTTCGTTATATTGTCTACACATACGTATTATGGGATTATAATAAGAAGTATTATTGCGATATACTCTAAGGGAGAAAGTATTGGGCTTGCGACTTCTTAGATTAATGTTAATGCTTAAATTAGATAATAAACAAGAAGAATCAATCCTAGAATGCATTATTTTAAAGAGATAAACGAAATCGCTTTTTTTTCGTCTCGATTCTAATGATAACATATTGAAATGATTTAATCTATCTTCGTAGGACTTTAATTTACGGTGAAGGTTTAGGCGGAAGCATAATATTTTCAAACAGTTGCGCTGAACACGCTCTACCCGATCAATATGTAATTGATAAAAAGGCGACCAAATCACAGCGCCGTATTCTAATATGGTCCTAACTAAGGCCTCGAAAAGGTAAATAAGACTGCGGGGATTTTTAAAGGGTTTAGTTACTCGAGCTATAAAACCAAGAATTTTAGAACCCCTACCAACAATATAGTCATAATGGTCTCGAAAAGATAGGGTGTCGTCAAATAAAATGCCAAGGTCTTTTGCGACTGTTCTGCGTTCTAGACTGTGATCTTGTATTTTGTAATCAAAAGTTACCTTGTTAATTTTGCGAGTGAATGATATACAAAAGCATTTTTTGACATTCAGGAACATACGGTTTGCCGAACACCACTGAAAGATAAGGTCAAGGTCACGTTGCAAAGTAATAGCATCACGGATGCTGGATATACCATTAAATACTTTTAGGTCGTCCGCATACAGCAAACAAGGGCATCGTAAGCGTGCAACGAGGTCGTTAATGAAGATGATAAAAAATAAGGGACCTAAGTGAGACCCTTGTGGTACTCCGGACGTGATGATTACAGGAGATGATAATGCCCCCTTCAGTGAAACTAGTTGGCTTCTCATGTTGAGATATGATCGAATCCACCGCAATAGAGAACCATGTATACCAAATTCCTCCAATTTAAGGCAGAGAATATAATGATTCACTTTATCGAAAGCCTTGGAGAAATCTGTATAAACTGAGTCTACTTGAATATTTCTTGCAAAGGCATTACATAGGTAATTTTTATATTCTAATAGATTGCTAATAGTGGATCTATCCTTAACAAAACCGTGCTGATTAGAGGATAGTTGTGGCTTTACATGATAGTATATGGCATCGTAAATAACGGATTCGAATAACTTAGCGAAACACGAGAGAATGCTTATGGGCCTATAATTTTCACAAAAAGACGCATTGCCACTTTTAAGAATTGGCACCACATGTGCTTTCTTCCAGTAAGAAGGAAAAACCCCGAGTCGCAAAGACTGATTAAAAATGATATTTAATGGATTAGTAAGTTCATCGGCACACTGTTTAACAAAAACGAGGGTAAACCATCTGGCCCGGGCCCTTTAGACGAGTCGAGTTTTTTTATTTTTTGCAGTATTATTTGAGGAGTAACCGTGATGGTGTGCAGTGCGCTGTTATTATATTGATTATTATTGCAAATAGGAAGAGGATCATAACTGGTGTTGCGATCGCTTTCAAATACTGAACTAAAATAACTCGAGAAGAGCTCACAAATTCCTACATGGTCTGATGCGTTAAGTTCACCATATTTCATATTTAAAGGAACATTATTATTTAAAGATTTTTTATTATTAATATAACTCCAAAAACATTTAATATTAGAGGACAGAGATTTTTCAACGACCGATAAATAAAGGCTATGACATTGACTTATTAAGTTCTTACTGCGGGTGCGTAAGAGTGCAAATGTATCATAATCACGGGGATTTTTATATTTTTTGTACATTTTGTGGTATTTAAGTTTCTCTGCTATACATCGTTTTAGTGCTGGAGTGTACCAGATAGGAGAACCATCTGAGCCATGGGTTGTCATACAGGTATTGTTACGAATTAATTTGTTGAGATGGTTATACAAAGTAGAAACGTTAACATCAATGTCAGAGGAAGAAAGCAATCGGGACCAGTTGGTCTGACGTAATTCTTCATTTATCTTAACATAGTTACATTTATAAAAGTTAGGTCGCTTACACCGTTTGGGTACAAAGTTTTTCAACTGTTTAGCAAATGTTATGGTAAAGCTTAAAGCCGGGTGATGGTTGTCTAAACGACTAATAGGGGAAACTTCGTGGACATCAATGCCGTCAAGTGTGGAGAATACTAAATCAAGACACCGGTTGTTGATGTTGGGTATGGTATTAAACTGATATAAATTACATAAATTGGAAAAATCTAGTAGTAGATTAGACTTCGGGTCGTTAGCTGAGGAAGGTATTGCGTGAGAAGAATGTAAAGCCTTCTTCCATGTAATATCTGGGGTGTTAAAATCACCAACAAATAAAAATTGGCTGTGAGAATCAGAGTTTAATATTATATTCTGACAGTTTGTGTAAAAGTCGTCCAGATTTTGACGCGGTAAGTCAGGGGGTAGGTAGCAAAGGCAAAAATTAATGGTCATATCATTATCTGAATCGGGCATGATCCTTATCCATATATCCTCAAGACCACTTTCCCAAGAAACCTGGCGAACCACATTAAAACATTTTTTTATTGCGAGAACTACGCCTCCGCCTTCATTTTTACTTATACAAGTTGTATATCGGTCCCTTCTAAACACATTAAATCTTGCGTCAAAAATTTCATCGTTATACACACTTTCATTAAAATTGGTTTCCGTAAGACATATGATATCATAGTTACTATTTAAAATATTAAGGTACACATCATGAGTTTTAGATCTTATTCTATTTACATTTTGGTAATAAATATCCATAAGGACGCTAATAGCAAATGGGGAATATATTAATCACTGAAATAATATTATTAATATCAGAAGCGAGAAAAAAGAAAAATTGATACTGCTTAGGGCAAGATCTTATTTAGTGTCTCAATATTTTTTATAAAAATTGCATTGGCATTATCGTCCTTACGTATATACACCCGTCCGTACCTAACCCACACATATTTAAAGTTACATGATTTAGCAGTCATGCGTGCATTGGCGAATAACATCTTGGTCTCAGGAGACAAATGTTCCACCACAAATATTCTCTTCACGTCACCAGGTATACCGAAGTGATGAGAGTTCAACGGTTCATTTGGATTCTTCTTATTAAAGCGATGAGCAGCCGATAATATCATGTCCCTCTGACGGGGAGATGAGAGTGTGACAACAATATTCCGTGGCCGATTGGAGGATGGATCCATTTTGGCGATTCTTCGACATGAACGCAAGGAGTTCTCCTCAATATTGACATCAAGCAACTCGGTGAGCTTTTTGAAGCAGGCAACGACATCTTCATTGCGATTTTCGGGAACAGCCTGAATTTCAATATTGTGGCTTCGTGCCATTTTATCAATGGCCAAGACGCGAGAATCCAGCTTCCGTACTGTCTCTTTCAGACACTGGTTCTCATTTTCAAGCTTGTTGATAATAGAAGCTTGATCATCTATTTTAGATTTAAGACAAGCTTGGTCGGCTTTTATCACGGCTTGTTCATTGCGTATGAAAGCTGTCGAGCTCTTAAAATCGGTTCTGAGCTGATCCACTGCGTTAGCTATTTCATGTTTCACCATTGCTTTCAGATCGTCTTGTATCATGTTACGGAAACTCGTCATCAAACCATTGAGAGACTCTTTTAACTTGAGATCCATCAGTTGTCCAATTTTCTCAACCGTAATATGCTCAGACGATGACATCAATTTGGGCCCTTTACCACTAGAAATACTAGTGTCGGAATTATCAAGGGACATGTTGATTGACTCATCGGCCTCCGGCACCACATGCTGGCGGACTGGTGTATTGCAATTAGATTTATGGCGCCTTGTAATATTGGTACAGGCAGGACATATCCATGAAGCAAGGTATTCATCACTCAGTGCAGAAAATTGATCACATTTAATGTTCAGGCACTTGTAATGGTAATCGTGTTGACACAACCTGCAGTGTAAGAAGCTGTTGGGTTGTAGTGAAGTATTGCACGCATTACAGTTCATATTTATAATCCAATAATAGCGAAATGTTTTAATTTCGCATCAAAAAACGCATCAAAGCTTCAAGTTGTCCTCTGAGAGACAGAGTGTGGCCAATCTATATGTGTGACTTATCTGCGTTACTTAGTCAATGGCGCACGGGGCGGTTGTGGATCGTGAAGAGGAGCGCACGCGATTATAGCACTTTAGCGTTGAACGAAACCGTGACAGTCGCTCGGCTATGCGCGTTGATTGTTGATATTGGTTAATCACAGAATACCTTCCAACTAAACACAAATTGTTTCTTGAACACAAGTTTTTGTTTGTTAATTTGTTTATAGGTATGTATTTAGATCTTCAAGTTATCACAAAACACTGTCTTTCTTATTTGGAACTTAAATTCAACACTTGTTTTATATCAACTTGCGAAAAACTATTATTAACATAGATTACAGATCAGAGCTGATACATATAGGTGTTAACTTTACATAGGTCAAAGAAGGAAAAGTGCTTTGCTGGTGATAAGAGATTGGTAGACATCTTAGATAATATACAAAACAAAGGCTTGAGGTTAATAACTGGAGCATTTAAAAGCACCCCTATTAACGTAATGCAAGTTGAGTGCAATCTTGCCCCATTAAGTATAAGATTTGGTTATTTGAAAGAAAAGTTTTTATTAAAATTATACAGCAAAACAAATAATCACCTATTTTTAAATTTGAAACATACTGCTCAATCTTCTGCTTGTAGCTCCCTATATATTCTCCAAGGCTTCTCACAATATGTAAATTTTCTTGAAAATCTGCATATTCATAAATCTTCCTCTCTTCCATGTTATCAGGGAGATTTTAATAGTAAATTTCCTGAAATTGACATCATTATTGATCACAATTTATTCTCTAAAGAAGATGTATACTGTAAATTTTCTAAATTTACCAATTATAGATTTGTTTATTCTGATGGGTCCAAAACAGAGTCTGCTGTATCAATTGCTATTTATGATGGATATTTGAATTCTGGCGTTGGTCATAAAATAGACCCTCATGCAAGCATATTCACTGCTGAGGCTGTAGCTATTCTTGCTGCTTTAAGGCATATAAAACATAGTAATGATGGTTGTTATGAATGGGTAATAGTCAGTGACAGCATGAGTGTTCTCGAAAATCTTAAAAACAGTAGATTCAATGCTGACACTAACTATTTAATTCCCCGTATCAGGGAGACTTGTATGGATTTGTTCTTTAATAATATTAAGCTTGTATTTATGTGGGTTCCTTCTCATATGGGAGTGTTGGGAAATGAGAAGGCTGATTTTCTGGCCAGAACTATTACACATTTTTCAACAACTGTTCCGGACTCCAGTAGAAATCTAAATTTTTTTGTACCACACACAGATGTGGTCCCTATCCTTAAAAGAAGATCAATCGACTTGTGGACGAGGCATTGGAAACAAACAGTTGAGATTCAAATAAAGGTCTATGGTATGCTACTTACAATGTCGCCATTGGCTCAACACCTTGGTTCTGCAAAAGTCGATTTTATAAAAGTCGAAAATTTTACACTACCGTTTTGCGGCTTCGTTTTGGACACTGTCGTTTAAACTATCATCTATTTCGTTTGAAATTGGTGCAAAGTCCTTACTGTGACCATTGTAATGTTCAGGTTGAGCAATCTCTGTCTCATTTATTCTTTCATTGCTCATCCTTTGGCATTCAGCGCCTTGTGCTGATGGGTGAGCTGATTAAAATTTATAAAAAAACGGACTTAATTCCGCGCTCCATCCAGGCTCTTCTTGAAATGGTTCAACGTACACAGCGTTGTTTGACTTTATTGTTGGTACTGTTGGGCAAATTTAATTGTTCGTAAATATTGAGGTTTGTAAATAGTTTCGTCTTAATGTACATAAGATCTTGGGTTTTTAATTTGATTTCTCTATTTTTATTCTCAATTATTTTATAAATTAAGAAACCACTGTAGATGATTAATAACTTATTACATATTATTAATGCACTCTGAGTATATACTTTGTAACGTTAGAATTTGAATATTTGCACTCTTGGTTACTGTTGTGGTTACTGTCTTGTGATTTGAACTTTCGTATTCACATTTCACATTTTATATAGGTACTAGTAATGCTAGATATAGTAATTAATTTATCTCTGAATGGGTTTACAATTAATAATTTAAAGGAAGGTAATTTTAACATAGAGCGTTTGTAAATATTTTAATTTACCCGGCATTGGCCCTTGACTGGATTTATATAATTTGATATTAAATACCAATTTGAGCGTGAAGAATTAAGAATTTCTTTGATATATGTACTTGAGAGGTACATAATCACCAATGGAATTGTCCAATATCCACTGATGGGAAAACTTATGACATATTAATGAATACCTTTGAGTTTTGACTTTAAAGTCAAGAAATTGAAGCACTACTACTGAAGACATATTTTGTCTTATATATTATATCAAGAATAGTCCACAAGTACTATACTTAAGAAACAAGAAATACTTTCGACTTGGCAGCATGGTCTTGGATCTTAGCCGGTCCTTACGGAACGAAAAGAACAAAAAAAAAAAAAAAAAAAAAAGAAACAAAAAAAGCAACGAAATTTGACTAATACTTGACAGCTGTCAAACAGCCGCTAAAAGAATAACGATCGAAGCGGACGCGTTCTTAGTTCTTTATTATTTCGTAAACGTAAAATAATAACGTGACAAATCAAAGCCTTTCTAAATACATTACCCATGAGTCAATTGGAGTACGTCGTGAAGTAAATATAATATGTTGCGCTGTTGATGAAATGTACGTTTATATGGTTTGATTGCGTGCGGCTTGCGATGTTCGTGTCATTGATATTGATTTCTTTTATTTTATGAAAGAACAATTAAAAAATGATGTAGGCGTATCACAGTGACCCGGCAACACTCGGATTAAGAGAGTAGCGGTGGTATAATGTCAGGAGTGTGTGCGATATTACGATAATGTGTACAAAATGAAAACTAAAAGTTTCCTTGTGTTTTCGACGTCTGTGTTTGCAATAAGCATATTCCTCATAGTATTCCACTCGCAGCCTCCGCAGTCAATACAGAGCATAGTCTCGCAGACGCACCAGCACATAAAGGACTTCCAGGTAAATTGAATTCTGTAGTATGACTATTGTAAATATTTGCAATTCTTATTGGAAAAAATGTTGCCGCCAGTGTGAGAAGTGGCGCCAACAGATTTTCTGTACAAATATCTGTACCAATATAATATTTAAGCTTATCTTGAATATATTTAAATACATTAAGTACCAAAGTTACTTATTTCTTGAAATGAAATGTAATAATGGTGAATTGAAGGCGCTGATTCTTCAGCATATAAGTATTTGTTTATACCCTATTAAATTAGAAAAGACCCTTCTACACAACAAAAATAGAGTAATTAGCTTTGCATTACAGGTATTTATATTTTGTCTTTTTTCTCACTAGCCTTATTAATTTTCATATTTTTATTTTTTCAACTTGCTTCATCGTAAACCAAAATACATAGGATAGGACCTATGTTTCACTATTGTTTCTAAGTTCTGTCATTGGTATCATTTGTTGTAATCAAAATAGATTTCATTGCAGTAATATGCTTATTGAACTGTTTTGAAATATTCATTTATATTTATCATTAAGACTGCTAAATTGATATTATGTTCTTAGTCATCCATCCATCCATCCATCAGCCAAAGGAAGTCCACTGCTGAACATAGGCCTCCCCCAATGATTTCCACAGAGACTTGTTGGAGGCAGCCTGCATCCAGCGACGTCGCGCGACCTTTACCAGGTCGTCAGACCATCTTGTGAGTGGACGTCCTACACTGCGCTTTCCGATACGCGGCCTCCATTCGAGCACTTTCCGACCCCATCGGTCATCAGATCTCCGCGCTATGAGCCCTTAAGTTCCTAGTATTACAGTCAAAACAAAATATTGCCACAAAATTGGAATCTATGTTTAATTTTCTTTTAGAAGTGTTAGTCAGAGATGTAACATCTCTCTGGTCATTAAAATTACTTTGTATCCTATTGGGAGTTTAAGCCAAGATATGTGTTGAGTGTTGACTGCATAAAAAAACAACTACCTATACAGTGGTGTGGCTTCTTGGGTGTTGTGCATGGACATGCAATATATGTGATAGCTACAATATGCAATGAGCATAAAAAAGTGTGGGTGCTATAGTCAATATAAATGAAATATGATAATTTAAATAAAATTACATAGGAATATAAGGTATCACATTTATTTTCACGTTTTATTGACAGTGCTTCATAGCCATAACTTTCGATTGCCAGGAGTCCCCTGAACAAAGACACAATGAATACTATTCTGTTGATTCTGAAGTCCCACAAAGATCTTTAAAAGAACCTACAACTTACAACCACTAAGCTTTTATAAAATACTAGCGGCCCGACCCAGCTTCGTCTGGGTGCATATATTTTTTGATTCCACTCCACGCCAAATATATGTTATTTTCGTATTAATCTCTTGTATACCTAAACTTGACATAGCTATCCTACTGTCTGGCTCAATCCCGTCTCATCCATCTGTTCAGTCTCTTCCCGATCCGTCCCGTCCTTTCTCTTTTATTATCCATCCCGTCTTATAACGTGCATTTACATTTCGTCCTATCAAATCTGTCAGCTATCCCAGCCCTCTCCCGTACCTTCCACTCTATTATATCCCGTCTCTCCATATACATGTACATATAAAGATTGCCTTATGAAATTTTGACATTAAAAACTTTAGCGTTTTTTATTGTCCATCCAATATTCCGTCCCTTATTTCAGCACCAAAATGCTGTTTTTCCTAATAATATTGCACGCCATTACTTTTTGTTAGTAATAAAGTAATAATAATCATTTAAAAAAAGAATTGGCCGAAGTGGTCCAGGCGTTGTTGAGTTATGCGCTTACCAACACTTTTTGCGATTCATTTTTATATTATAGAAGAAGATATTATAGTCCACCCTGCTTGCTTAGTGCGAGTTGGCGTATTTTATTTCACGTAAATTAATCCGAAAAGTCAGAGGTGTGCCCTGGGATTTGAACCCGTGACCATCGTTAACTTGTTGGCAGTCGCGTCTAGTACGTTACCATATACAAATTAATAAAACCTTCATACTGCCTTACCAGGTGACGTAAGTAATAGAACAAATTGTTAAAAATATAAAACTGCATATCGTTTCATTATAATGTCTAGATACGGCATCAACGTACCAATATTTTTTTTATTCTTGAGTCTGAAAACAATACTAATGCGAAATTTAAATATGTCCCCCAGCGCATCTAAAAGTATAAATTCAAAAAACAATGTCGTTTATGAAAACGAAAAATTATAATTAGATATATTTTGGTATACTCCGGCAAAACGCTTCGATAGAATATACCTTGTTTAAAACTGTTGCAATAATCTCAAAAAACAATGGGCGATTTTGGTAGATGTGGACATCGTTTTAATTTACATTTAACAAAATTATGCGCAAGACGCCGTATCTAGATAATATTATATACACGATGTACACATTTTTTGAATTTTGTTCTATTTCGTCAGCCGTCAATGAAAGACAATGGAAAGATAGATCATTTTACGTTGGGTGGTAGTTGAAGCTGGACCGTCTTTTACGTCTCCCGTCAAATAAACAAAGGTCATCCTATACTGGCTGGACGCATCACGCTTGAACGATACCCAAAAAAAAGGTTTTTAGTATCTTCCTCAGAAATTTTCCTATTTTTCCCACCCCTAAAACCTTCCCAGGACTTCCACGAATATTTCAAGACCAAAATCAGCCAAATCAGTCCAGCCGTTCACGCGTGAGGCCGTGACAACGCGAAACGGGTTTCATTTTTATATATATAGATTTCCTATAGAAGTTTCCATCCCAAATATTTATTATCAATCTGTTGACAATATTGATTTGCGTGTTTGTTTCTAGTTTTGAGAAACATTTATTTTCATTTAAATAAGTAAATAATTATTTTATAATGGAGAAATAAAACATTATGTGGAAAACTGCATTCCGTGGCTCTTTGTAAGAATTTGTAGGGTATTTTAAGTCTGCCAATCTACTTTAGGCCAGTGTGGGGAGTTTTTGGCCTAACCACTCTCAATCATATTCTAGATTGTAGGGGAGGCCCATGCCCAAACAATGTCATGCAGGTTATAAAGTGATAAACTGATATTCCTGGTACATTAAATGATGTTGTGTAACTACTCACAGGCATTGAGTCAAGGAAGATTGAAAAATAAAATCATATTACTTACATACTACTGTCACTTCTATACAATATTTTATTCAATCCTATCACTCCTTCTTATCTGAAACAACGATTTCTTTTTCTTCATGAATCACATACAAGGTCCTTGAGGTCGTCTGAGAACCTAAAGCTGAGAATGCCCGTCCACACCACGACATTTATGGATAAATCATTCAGTGTTCAAGCTGTTCGTTTGTGGAATGAACTTCCTGTTGTGGTGAGGCAGGCTCAAACACTGTCATCATTTAAAAAGCTATTAAAAGAACACTACCTATCTCTATAAACTGATCAGGATTATTTCCTCTTATTGATTATATTGGTAATATATATATATATATATATGTGTATATATATGTATGTTTATTCGTCTATAAATGTATATAAGTATGTATATACAATATGTATTTATATGTTTTCATTTCATTTGTCTTTATTTTACACTGCCCTTTCTTTTTTCCTACTCATATATCCATCCCATGGTTGTCTGGTAGAAATTGCCTTAGAGCGATAAGACCGCCATTTGTACTTTGTTGTTTTATACTGTCTCTAAACTGTTATTTCTTTTTACTGTGTACAATAAAGAATTAAATAAATAAATAAATACTACTTGGAACATCAATGGCTTAGCCCCTAACAAACATAAACTAGAGATAATCATTAAAACTAACAAACTTGACGTTTGCCTCATATCTGAATCGCACACTACATCAAGAAGCCGTATGGCCCAGGGTATTTTATATATATGACCTGTCATCCTGGCAGTGGAGCACATGCTGGTACTGCGATAGTTATTAAGAACAGTCTAAAGCATTGCCCGCTGGAATCCACTGCAGCCCCTTATCTCCAAGCTACAACTGTAAGGGTAGAAGACCGCTCTGGACCCCTTAATCTCTCTGCAATATACTGCCCGCCACGCCACACTATAAAGGAAAATATGTTTACTGACTTCTTTGCATCACTGGGCAACCGGTTCATTGCAGGCGGTGATTGGAATGCCAGGGGAGCCCACCTATTGGCCTACAGACAGAAACAAAACACCTGACCTCTTGGACTTTTTTGTAACAAAGGGCATCAGCAAGCAGAACACTGTCATAAAGTCAAGTCTCGATTGTAGCTCTGACCACTCACCTGTCTTACAAATGGTTAGTTCAGTGGCCTTGCCTGGAGATACATTCACTGACTATCCACAACCACAAAACAGATTGGTTTTCCTTTCGGGAATACCTGAAATCAAATGTCAATCTCAATGTCGCACTTAAAAGCCAAGAGGACAAGGAGACGACGCGTGCCTCTACATCACAAATTTGATCCAATTGGCAGCTTGGACTTCCACGCCTGAACTGAAGACTTCATCGCATTCGCGCCAGTACCCCTAGCTGTCAAGGAAAAAATCGCCGTAAAACGTCGTCTTCGCAGAGTCTGGCAGACGACTCACAAGACCACGGATAAAACCAGACTAAATAAGGCAATTAAAGAACTTAAACTACTCCTAGCTGATACTGCAAACGAATCGCTTAAACAGAGACTAACGTAAATGTCTTCAAATGAAATTGGTACTCACAACCTTTGGAAAACAATAAAATATCTCCCCCAACCGCAAAAATGCTCTCCGCCTATTCGATCTGGTGACACAAGAACTAACCAAGAGAAATCTCAAGCCTTTGCGACATATCTAGCTAGTGTATTTCGACCCAACGACACGGATAGCCCTGAGGACCCAGAAATCGACCACATACTAAAGCAGGACCTGCAACTATGTCTACCATTTACTCCTACTTCACCAAGAGAGATGGCTAGAGAAATAGGCAAAATAGATGCTAATAAGGCACCTGGATTTGACCTGATCACCCCAAGGCTACTAAAAGAGCTGCCCAAGAAGTTTATTGTCTTCCTAACCATCCTCTTCAATGCCACACTAAGAACTTCTCATGTACCTGCACTATGGAAATTTTCAGAGATTGTTATGATCCAAAAGCCTGGTAAACCGCCTAATGATGTTTCATCCTATCGCCTTATTAGCCTGACGCCGGTGTTATCAAAATTGTGGGAAAGGATCATCCTCGCAAGATTATCCCCTTGCTTAGATTTGGACCATGTAATACCTGATCACCAATTCGGCTTCCGGAAACACCACTCAACTATAGAACAAGTTACTGGTGGTAGGTCTCTCATATGTGAGAGGCCATCTGGGTAGGTACCACCGCAATGTCTATTTCTCCCGTGAAACGATACTGCTTAAATGCACTGTTGTGTTTCGGATTGAAGGACATTGTAGCCAGAGCAACTACTGGACATATTGAGACTTAACATCTTAAGTCTCAGGATGGCGAGCGCAGTGGAATATTGCTACTGTTCATGAGCGGTCGTATCGCTTACCATCAGGCGAACGGCTTGCTCGTCTCGCCATTCAATGCAATAAAAAAAAAAAAAAAAAGTACACCGAGTATATCGAACAATAAGACACTGCCTAGAAAAGAAACAATATTGTTCGGCCGCTTGCTAAACGTACAACAAGCCTTTGATCGGGTATAAAGGCCTACTCTGCAAAATTAAAAAGTACCTTCCACACTCCTTCTACTTGCTGATGGAGTCCTATCTCAGCGACAGAAAATTCCAAGTCAAACTCCGTGACGCTAGGTCTTCCCTTTTAACTGCAGAGCTAGAGTACCCTAAGGCTCCGTACTTGACCCGGTCCTTTACAACATTTTACCTGTGACCTCCCTCAAGCACCTGAAATTGCTGTAGCAACCTTTGCGGACGACGCTGCCTTCCTCAGCTGTAACTGTGACCCAAATGTAGCGACTAGACTGCTGCAAACCCAACTTAATATGACCAATGCTTGGCTGAACAAATGGCGCATAAAAGCAAGTGCCCCGAAATCTCACCACATCACATTTACCCTAAGACGTGAAATCTGTCCCCCGGTCAACCTGCGCTCTGACACGCTGCCGCAATCCACCTGCTTCAAGTACCTAGGATTCCACCTGGACCGCAGGATGACATGGAAAGACCACATAAAAACAAAACGCAATGAAATCAACCTGAGATTTAAAAACCTACTTTGGCTCCTCGGTAAACAATCTTCATTATCGCTATCCAACAAACTAAGGGTATACTGCTCCATAATAAAACCGATCTGGACATATGGCATCGAACTGTGGTCCTCAGCAAGCAAATCTAACATCCAGTGCCTACAGAGAGCTCAAAACTGCATTCTAAAGGTCATCTCATCGGCGCCCTGGTATGCTCGTAACTCGGAAATTCATGAGTACCTGGAAATCCCCACCATCTTGGAAGAAGTCAAACACTACTCCGATAACTACAGGAATCGACTATCAATACATCCAAACATGATGACTAGTGAACTCTTGCAACCAAATCCGTTTAAAAGACTCAAGAGAGCCGACGTGCTGACGAACTAAGGGGAGATGGAGTAGCGTCTCTATCTCACCAAATCCCAACCTCAAACAACCTACCTGATTATAGTCTAGGCAACTGATCGCAGGTGTTAGAAAAAGGAAAAAAAAATTACATACATTCATTCATTTACATATAATTATTTAGGGAACTTCCTTAGGTGGTCACAGTGATAAAAATGCCGTTTACACATTATTCCCAAATCCCAGTGCAAATGAAACTTGCAATTGGTGTCAATAATCTATTCCCATTTGACAATATATTGTTAACTACTCGAAAACAAATATAGTTTAACATTTTTGGCTCAACATTGCTATATATCCAAGGTCGGGCCTATAACAAGTGACCTTATAGTTGTATATTGGTATTAGATTCTTGCCAGAGAGCCAAGAATTTTTTGAAAACCACGTAGCCAAGCGCATAATCTACATTAAATATCTGACATGTTTTGACATTTATCAGCGCATATATGCCCCACTGCAGGACACGGGCCTCCTCTAGAGTGCAATAAAGAAAGGTTATGCCACATTTGTATTATAATTCTTCCAGTGCGGGATAGCGGACTTTACATACCATATTTAGGTCTCTCATATGTGAGAGGCCATCTGGGTAGGTACCACCGCAATGTCTATTTCTCCCGTGTAACAACACTGCTTAAATGCACTGTTGTGTTTCGGATTGAAGGACATTGTAGCCAGAGCAACTACTGGACATATTGAGACTTAACATCTTATGTGTCAGGATGGCGAGCGCAGTGGAATATTGCTACTGTTCATGAGCGGTCGTATCGCTTACCATCAGGCGAACGGCTTGCTCGTCTCGCCATTCAATGCAACAAAAAAAAAAAAAAAAACATACCATATAAATTCTTGCTAATCGCTATTATGGCGGTAGCTTTTAAATCAATGTACCTATGCAGGTCTTCTCTCAATGTTTTATTTAGTATTATAGCACGTGGTATTGTGTATTTTGGCCCAGGTATCGCTGGAGTGATTCCGTGGAAGGTGACCTGCGCCAATTTCGAGTCAGTAATTGGCGAGAGGTGGCGGAGAATAGAGATAAGAGATAAGTGGAAAGCTCTCATTTCGGAGGCCAAAACCCACTTCGGGTCGCTGAGCCAGTGGAGTTAGTTAGTTTAGTACGTGGTATTGACTATCAATACACACTTCGAAAAGTCAAAGGTTTGCTCTTGGGTTTATTCATGCAACCACCATGGACATGTGGGCAGCCGCGTCTGGCCTATTGCACCACGCACTTCGCATATCTGAGAAGTGCAATATGCCTTAAACATTGTAACGACCGCTGCTTTCCCCTGCAGACCTTCCCAGTTCGAAATATATTGCATAAAGAATCATTTATTTATTTATTTCAATCTTTATTGTACACTGATTTTTTACAACAACACAAAGGGATACTCTAAAATACACAAGTACAAAAGGCGGTCTTATCGCTCTGAGCGATCTCTGCCAGACAACCTTTGGATGGATATAAGGGAAGGAGAAAGAGATCATCATCAGAAATCATTTCATTTATTTTTAATTTAATTTATAAAATGCGTAGCCTGTCCGCTTAATGCCGGGTGAAGCTAAGAATATGGTGTTCGAGAAACATCGTATGTCCGATAAATCGCACTAGGCGAGCTTGGTGAATTAACTATTTCTTTTGTACGGAAGACCTGTCTTGTAACAAGACGCATGTGGGCTGTATTATTATATACTCTATATTTCACACGAAGTATATGTGTATAATGTACTACATAGCAATTAAAACGCAATCACACATAATAACAACATCCAGGTCTGCGCATTGCTGAATAAAAAACTTACTTCACTTTAAATGATTACTTCCTTATTCGAGTTACGAATTTGAGGCCCAAGAACCGGTTTTAAAATAATTGACTGTCATCATTGAGAATTAAGCTAAAGTGGCGTGCAGATTGCACAAATTAATAACACGACTTTATTTTTTACCTAAAGTAAAGACAGGTGTATTTTCTGTTTTTTTCAATTGAGAGGCATGTTAGTATCGGACTTGACGTGAACTGCTGACACTGTGGTCTCGGGTTCAGATCGCAGGACTCATGCCTCTAAATTTTCAAGTATAATGTATCAGTTCATATAGGTTCTGGTTTGGAAATGTAGGTGTCCTGGCTGATCCTATGCCTACCTCTTCAGGAAAAAAAGTCGTGAGTTTATGTATGTATCTAGTTGAGCATTTCTATACCTTAATCCGCAGTGCGAAAGCAATGTCTAATCTACCATGAATTATAATATGTGCATAAGCCAGCGTGGACTTCTACGGTCCCACATCCACGAGCCTTGAGATTTCTTTAAATCACGAGTTAGGAGTGAATTAAATTGAGATTATTAAAACCAGTTAGTCGTTACTATGATTATAGTTATAATCATATTAATTCATAATTTAAAATGATTTTGTAGTGAGCCAAGAATGCATCGCAATATTAATCTTGCCCAGATACAATGTAGGTGATGCGCTACCACTGTCTGTAGATGATCTAAATGACATCGAATACGGTAGTAATACATAACAACAAAACAGGTGCCTGTGTCGCAGGAGAACCTGCGCGATGTGGAGGAGAACAACCTGGTGCAGGAGGAGCGGTATGAGCGGCTGGTGGGCGTGGGCGGCGCCGAGCCCTGGCACAACACCACCACGCCCGTGCTCGTGACGTACGCGCGCGCCGACGCGCACGCGCCCGCCGTCGCCTTCGTACGCGCCGCCGCCCGCCTGCCATACACGGTGCTGCTCTACAACCTAGGATTAAAGCCGTATTCATTGGCTGTCGTGAGTATACTGCATTAAACATACGTTTTCTACAGAGAAGCACTATCCACGGCACTACCAAACAAAAACTATAGTGGATACGACAATTGTAGGGAGAGAAGTTTAAGCATGAGTTTAATTAGGTCCCCGGCAATCACGCCATAATGCTCTGACAAATTTGAATTTCAAAGCTATCGCAAAAAATAGTTATGAAAATCTCACTTGCAGGGTGCCCAGTACAAGGACACAATATATTTTTTTAATAACCTATTTTGTCCCACTGCTGGGCCTCCCGCAACTCCTTCCACTTATCCCTATCATGATGCCATCCAAGTGCTGCTAAATTAGTCAAAGTCATCACGTCACCTTTTTCGAGGGCTGCCTCGTGGCCTCTTGCCAACTTTAGGCACCCATTGAAGAACACTGTATACATATTTATATTTTAATGGCAAATAATCGACGTTATTTCTACGTCTGCAGGTGTCAAACTACTGCAACTCGTCAAAATGTGCCATCATAGACTTCGACTTGGAAGCGTTTCCTTCGCATGTGGCGGACGAAAGCATCCACGCCTTCAGGCCGCTCATCATACAGGTTAGTCATCCTTATATCTTCACATCCTAATTTGTTTTTTAGTGCCAGTAATTCATAGCTTTCGCCATATTTATACGTTAGGGTTAAACTAAATTAAAGTAGACGAGTTACGTTCTAAGGTACAATAGTTACTAGCAACGAATTTTATAAAAAACAATTGCAAAGATATTAACGGAGTCCGTGATATTTATATGAGTTATCTAGAGCGGTCGCCAGTGCAAATAATAATGATCACCAATAAAACGGTTGGACGGCGTAAAAAACGCAACAAACAGATTACAAAATGTGTTACACATGATGGCTGAGGTCACACATTCCGCCAAATAAAGTGTGAACGCGGTGTTTCCTGTTTGTTTTCCCCGCACCAGTGCGCGCCCGCGCTTGTCGCGTGTATGGACACGCGGGGGGTACCATGGGGTAGCCAGTACTTGCTGCTACGGTCACTCATGGCCGTGACACAAAATAACATAAATATTAAATAAGTGCATCCAACATTTATAAACTTGACCTCATTTAAACCAATCAAGTCTTTGTTTTTTCTTGCCATGATTGTCGAGACGAGCATATTGTTCACCTGACGGTAAGCGATACGACCGCTCATGAAAAATGGCAAAATCAAACAACGCCTTGTATTACAAAGCAATGCTTGGCATTCTACTGCGCTCGCCATCCTGAGACATAAGTTTTTTTTTCATTTATTTTTAAAGAGCAACAAACAATTACATTTTGCTAATAACTATACTTAATATTAAGTTTCTTAAAATTTAATTAAAGTGCAACCAACCCCTTTGCCCACGAATTAAACATCACAGACAGATAGGGCCAGTGAAGACACAGAGGAATGCAGCTCCTATGTCCTCCCTCGCTTCAACTGCCTCATGATGCATTACAATAACAAATTTCGGGCAATAGGAAGTATTATCCTACCGACTAGTTAATATACAATAATTAAAATGTACTTAAATAAGGTCACAAGAAACAGATAACGTGTCTAATTATACAGGCACAGTTAGGTAATTCAAACAGGCTATTCTGGCTACAATGTCCTTCACTCCAAAATACAACAGTGCATTTACACTGCTGTTAGATGGGAGTAATGGACGTAGCTGTGGCACCTACCTAGCGGCCCCTCGCATATGAGAGACTTATCATAGTGTACTACACTACGTTTTATCATGGGCATCAGGGACTACGAAGGACTTTTCAGTCTCATACAACTCTTGACTTGACGGAAAAAAATAATCATGGGTTATAGAGATATTTTCCTGGGTGTGATTGAACTAGCGATATTTCGCCACTGAACTGGATTTCTAACCAACTGCACTTTGGTAGCTGTCAAGACCATCCCATCAAAAACATCCTGTAAAAAAAATCCAAGTCTCGCAGCTCAGGTTTTCTACCGCAAAAAGTTGTGAGATGCATATAATACCAAGTCGATTAATTTATTTAGTCCTTAAGGGACCTTCTATATAAAGTTATTACGTTAGTTATTACCATATCAATATTAAAAATTCTTTACGTTTTAAATAAATGGATCGATTTGGCCATCGCATGAAAACATAATGTATGGTACAATTTATACATAATGCTGCTGGCCAAGTCGATCTATTTATTTAAAACGTAAAGAATTTTTAATATTGATATGGTAATAACTAACGTAATAACTTTATATAGAAGGTCCCTTAAGGACTAAATAAATTAATCGACTTGGTATTATATGTATCTCACAACTTTTTGCGGTAGAAAACCCGAGCTGCGAGACTTGGATTTTTTTTACAGGATGTTTTTGATGGGATCTCACGTCTTTTTGTAGAGTCCTACTTTTTTCCTTTTCGGTACTTCTTACTTCTGGAATATCACTAACGATTTTTCTTAAAGCCTCTGTCTTATGGATTTTTCTTATTTTTGTAGGTATCAATTTATCACAAATATAGCGGATTTGATTATTAATGTTCTTTCTTTCATTGTAATTGATATTTTCGAGCTACTTAATCTATTTATTTGCAAGTTTTTCTTCGTCATGTTTTTCTAGAGGAATGTTGTACAGTTTCATGGGCTGAATAGACCATTTCCCTCTCTATATCCCCTCCTGTTATGCCTCATATATACAGATATCTATCTACAACTATTATTCCATTATATACGGGTACAATGATTCATTAACTGCAAATGTAACTTTGTAATCCTATACATTTATAAGGGATTACAAAGTTATTCACGCAGTTGGTCTATCTAGAAAACTAGACACAAATTATGAAATGTTTGAATTTTTCCTTACTTTAGACACTAAACACTAATTATATTCTAAATTTGAAGGTTCTATGTCTGCTAGAAGTGCCTTCGACTTTTGATGATCGGTCAGTCAGTCAGTGAGTGACAAAATTACGAAAGTTTGATAAGTTATAATTCTTAAACTACTGGTTCAAATTGAATGAAATTTTAAATATACCGTGTTTACACAATGCCTGCTTAGTAACTGAAAATTCAGGCTTCATGCTTTAGCCACAATGAAGTTATAGGGGGTTGAAAATGGTCTGAATTGCTTCGAGAAAAGGATGTTACGGCATGCCACTTTTTAGCTCGACTTGGAGGGGGCTCGGCCGCGCCCCCAGATTGCACTTGATAAGTGTAAAATAATGTATCATAGAGTGAGAGAAAATCTCACATTTGTTAACATCATCATGACTCTTAATAACTTGCACTTTAGCATAACCAATAGGCATGACGAATTATTTTAAAATCATGTTTTATAATATAGAACACATTTATTATATACGAAATAATCCATATTTCAAGAATAACAAAGGTTTAACACAGTTTTAAGCCATTTTTCTAATGATCTTTCAATTGTGCACAGAAAAAACTAGTAGGTGTCATGGCATCCGTTATAACGTCACCACTAGGTAAACATGTCATTGTGTCTATGCGCAGCGAAGAAAGTTATCGAAACAAAACATATTTCATTTGATAAAAATGATTTTTAAAGTCTATAAGTGGTCCCGGTAAAGTTCACATTCCACATTTCTAAAGAAATTGGTAATGTTTACGGCAGGTTTACATAGGCGTGACGTCATGCGTCGTGGCTAGCGTTTCTGTCAAAATGGCCGATTGCTATATTTTGTACTTTTATTTTATTGAAAATCTTATTAATCTCCAATTCTGGATTAAAACTAAAACATCGTTTTAACACCTTCTAATATATTATTCCCCCTAACATCATAAAATATTTGATATTTTGTTACTGTCGTCACGCCTATTGTCTCCATACCACATCCCGCTTTTTGCTTCGGCGCTGTGCCGCAATTATCTTTGGACAAATTCTTAAGAAGTACGGCTATTTTCCCTGTATTGTTTAATAGCCACAAAGGACCGAAGATGGTGTGTATTTATATACAAACCTTAACAAAGGCATTTACATAAATTGTTTACTGAGGGAAGCCTCGGTTATGAAACGGAACTTTTGTTTGGAATGTAAATATTTGTCGGGAAGACGAGGGGTGGTATCGGCGCGCGCCAGCGGTGAGACCGCCGCCGGGATCTCCTCAAAACAATGTACCGACCACGTATTTTGAGCGAACAATGCGGAATTGCGTTTGTTAAGATTCCAGCGGAGTTCATGGCTCGCTGTCAATCACGCCTTTGTGTACGCTTAATAAAAACTTTTTACGATGGGAATGTTTTTGATGTCAATACATTTGCTTGTCTGGTTTATATCGTGTTCTATTGTGCTAGTTCCTTCTTCTATCGTGTTTAAATAAGCAGATAGCTGTTTCTCTAAAGGAGCAGGCAAAAGTGACATAAGTGTTTATTCACGGTTTGCCAAGATATTTTTTTCCCAAGAACTGAATCGCCATTACATCAGCTTCAAATTGTGGTCTCGAGCAACACATATTGAACTTCCTAAAAGATGTATAATTAACAATCCCACAAAGTGATAATGAACTGCGTGAATTTTTAATAACAGGAGGATTAGGGTATTCAGTACGTTTAAAAAAGTCTTAGTATGACAAAGCACACTACATCCTCACTTAATATTTTATTATACGACAGGTGAACGTATCTGTATGATAGATTATAACGTAGCTCGTGACACGGTGTCATCCGCCATAATAATTAGGTCGCTAATCTGCTAATTATCGTTGATAAAGGCAGTAGAATTACACAGGCAATTAATACGTTATGAGCGTGGGTCAACTGGGTGCAATTTGCGGCGGAAGCGCGGCGGTCGCTGACACGTGCGCCACAGTGATAGGGCGAGCCTGGCGCTTGAGTGCTTCACACCCACGCTCGACTTGAGGGCAATGCTGGCTCATTAGCCAATAGGTAGTAACTAGAATACTCGTGTGAATATTTTGCACGGTGATACTAGAGGGAAATGAATAATGCAAAGTATACGAATTCTCGTCAGTACCAGTGAATGTGCTCTATATGATGATATTGAGATCGTTAAACATTATTCTCGCGGTACAAAAGGAGTCCCTGAGATATAATAATTATGGCCATGGCTACAAAGATGGACGACCTGGTTAAGGTCGCAGGTTCCAATAAGTCTACGTGGCGATCTATAGTGGGAGCCTTTGTTCAGCAGTGGACTTCCTTTTGGTGAAGAGAGAGTAAGATATTACGCTTGAAATATATTTTTAAAGAAACTTTGCACCGCAACTAAATTACTTTTGCCTTACATGGGCTCAATTGTAGCCGTTTTAGCTCTTGAATTTCTTATATTGCAGCGTTATTGCACCAAAACATGTTGATGTGTAGGATATCGTCTGATCGCAACGCATGCCCGTAACAAATCGGTGTTGCATTTCTCTGATTGCAAATGTTGTGCAAAAGCCACATTACTGGGAGCGAATATCGCACTCGGAAGCTCAGTGGCGAGCACACACGCGGTGTCGACACAGACGTGCGCACCGCGTGCACAGACACCGGAGCAAATAACTTTATCTGCACTGCAACCCACTTACGATACGAGCCGAACGCAGCGCTTACATGGCACCACTATTCATGTGACTCATTATTGAACACGTAAAGATATGCACGTAATTATTGTTCATCACTGAAGGAATGAGTGGTTGCTGATTGTTACTTTTTATCCTGTGAAACTTTTATTTTTTATTGTGTAGGTCCGCCAAACGAACAAATATTCGTAGGTCACTTGATGCTAAGTAAATATTACCGCATATAAATATCTGCATCGCTTGGATCATGGATGTGTTGCCGGCCCATCAAATCGGAGGGGAGCGGGAAGGAACAAGGATGGGAAGAGGAAAGGGATATTGGGAATCCGACAATCTTACTCACTGGACGTTACGCTACAGCAAAACTGTCGCTTCACGTCGGTCTCCTATGAGACAGTAGTGCCACCCTGGGCGATCCTAGCCATTTATGTTAAGGCATGAATGAAAACAGCATGACTCTACCGCTTACTAAAAACTGATACTAAACAAAATTTATTTAAAAATGGTTCCACATTGAAAATATTCGCTCATATAATATTTCTAGGCTGATGAAATGTGTAGTTCTGTTTCGTCAGAAGATTATCTATTGCAATTTCTGTGAGATCGTTGATAAAAACAATTAGGTAAACACTGTCTAGAATCTTCATATAGTGAAATAGAACAGTGGTTACATACTTGTGTTTCGCTAATTACGTGTATCATGGAGCGTTCAGCAATAGCTGATGCTGAGGTATTCGTCATTCATGTTAAATGACGTTTTATGACAGACAGTTGAAAGTGTTGTATGGTAGTGTCGCGAACTGTTGCGCCAGTTGCATGCTCTTATTGCTCAGATAAGATTACGTGGCGAGGAAGGCGAGGAAGGCGAGGAAGGCGCGTTCACTCGATTCCGTCCACACGCCCGCGATCACCTATCAGCTTGCTAATTAACACATTAACATAACCTGAACACTGCTGCACTAATATACTCGATAAAGATATAGGCACTATGTAGAATGTTATAAGAACTGCACAACTGACACTATTTGATCAGCGCATAATATCTCAAAAATTTAAAGTACAATAAATCTTGATCTCAATGTGTTCATTTCTAATCAGTACATCTTCTAGAGATTTAACAATCCTTATCTAAATTGAAATATTTACCTCTTGTTTAAATTCTCGTAATTTCCAAATAAAAGTTTGAGGTGTCGAACTGTTCATTGTGTGACTCAAAAGTAGTTGGGTTGGGCACGTGACTAGACGCACTGATAACAGATGGGACAAGGCGCTAACAGAATGCTGGCCAGAACTGGGTAAGCGCAGCGTCGGCCGTCCGGCGCGGCGGTAAGATGGGTCGACGACATTATCAAAGTCGCAAGCCGATCCTAGATGCGACTGGCAAGAGACAGACTAAAGTGACATAATATGAGAGATGTTTATACCTTCCAGGCTGCAAATGATGATAATGATGAATTTCCAAACGATTTTTTAAGAGTTTTTAAATATAAAGCGCTTGAGAGCATGAAATGAACAAAATCATAATAACACAATAGTGGATGGGTGTTATCAAAGAAATCACCAATCAATGCTTAATCCCCCCAACAACGTTATCCGTTGTCGACACCGTATCCGTGGCACTGTTCAATGAACCCTAATAATAATCCTTGCCACTATTCAATCACTACCAGTGGCGTAACTACACCATCTGGGGCCCGTGGCAAAATCATCGGATGGGGCCCCCCCTTTTTGTATGGAGAGGAAAACTGTTAAGCTTATTTTCTGGTACCCCGGAGGAGACCGAAAGGAATATATCAGTGTCACTGGCTTGCCAGCAAATTGCGGCCGAGGCGGGTCCCTAACAAAAACCTGCGCTAGCATACCGAATAACATACTAATCGAGTGGGTCGGAATGTGTCCCTGAAGTGGTTCTTAAGACGTCCGCCCCTGAGATAACCCCCGTACTCACGCGTCTTTTCTATTAAAACAACCCAGGCCTGGCTTCATGGAATATCGCCCATGTTCATCCAGTCCCCAAGAAGGGTGACAGGTCGGATCCTTCGAATCACAGGCCGATTGCTGTCACATGTTTACTCTTCAAGGTCTTGCGAGTGAGTTATAAATACGCAGCTCCTGACGTATCTTTAGAATCACCAACTGATTTGTAACCGTCAGTTCGGTTTCCATCAGGGTCGTTCGGATGGTGATCTTCTCGTTTATCTCACCCACCACCAGGCGAAGGCATTGGATAGTGGGGGCGAGGCGATTACGGTAGGCCTTGATATTTTCATCGAGTGTGGCGTGGTGTCGTTTGGGGAAGCTACCAGCCTGGTATTTCAACTTGAGGACTCTGAAAATACATCGCCAGCCTTCTTGTTGATCGGAGCATAAAAGTCGTATTGGACGACTTTTGCATCGAGGCCAAGACCATTAATTCTGGTGTTCCATAAGCTCGGTGCTTTCGCCGACCCTGTTTATACTGCATATCAATGACATGTTCTCAATCACCAACTAGCATTGCTATGCAGATGCTGGTGCTAGTGAGGCAAGATACATCGGAGTACAAATTCTCTACTGGGGATCCGTTGAGAAAAAGTGGTCTCAATTTTTGTCTGAAGTCGAGACCTCTCTGGGGCGGTCCTCTCAATAGGGTAAATTGAAGATAGCACAATTTAACCCCACGACGGCACAAGTTTGCTCGTTTACAACCAAGAAGAGCCCTTTTGTCATGGATACACTCTCTCTAAGCATCCTTTGACCCGAAATATTTATCAAATTGCAGTTTGGGTGTCATTTGAAAGGCAAGGGCAAATTGGCCAGCAAAATATTAAGGATTCTCAACAGAGCCAGCGGTACTTCTCATCGGATCATCGGTTATTGCTCTATAAATGCGACGACCCGGCACGACGTGGACTTCTGCTCCCACCTCTGGGTAAAAGCCCCAAAATACCAGCTCAACCCAGTTGACTTAATACAGCGCTGAGCTCTTCGAATCGTCGATAATTCAGATCGCACGGAGAATGTGGAAATGAAATTAAATGAAAATAATTTATTGAATCCATTAAAATGTTCAACATCATTTAGATTCAGTCATTTTTTTATTACCACCCGGTTCGGAAAGCGGTTTTCACTAGAGAAGAACGGGCAAGAAACTCTAGTGTTGCTCTTTCAAAACCAGTTTACAATGTAGTGAATTGTTACAAGGTCAGGGGTGCTCCTATCTAGTGGTCATGGCTTGTCCTAGAATAGGTGCTACGAGTACGCGACTTCGGCCCCCCGAGCTGCTGCAGTCACTACAAACATTCCCTTCCATGACTGCAGTATTCACTCCTACAGGCCATACTCTCCTTTCCCATTATATCCTCTACTCACAAACCCTATTTCCTTTCCCCCGCTGATGATGGGCAGCAGCGTCGTCAGCGCGAGTCCCCTCCTGCGCTCGCCAACCCGCCTGCCAAGCGTGGCGAGTATTGGCAAATACCCCTCAATGGCGACACAAAAATTGACCAGGCCCCCAGTCCCCGGCAGCCCCACTATTCCTGGCGATGGTAGCAGCCATGGTTACGGTGGGGCAGGGGGTGCTAAGAATCCCCGGGTTGGCCCCGGCTACCACCCCCCGACGACGACTGGCCCTGGTAACACACAACATACGCACTTTGACACACAGACGAGAAGATTGTCGAACTGGAAGAAGAATTGAGCGGGTTACACTGGGATATTCTGGGGTTATCGGAAGTCCGAAGAATCGGGGAGGATACGATAACCCTGAAGTCTGGTAACCTGCTCTTCTACCGGGGGGACGACCAACAGTCCCGAGGAGGTGTCGGATTTCTCGTCCACAGGTCTCTCATCAACAACATCGTATCCATCGAAAGTGTGTCGAGCAGGGTAGTATACCTTATACTCAGAATATCCAAAAGATATTCGTTGAAGGTCATACAGGTATACGCGCCGACCTCGACACACCCAGATGAAGAAGTAGAGGAGATGTATGAGGACATTAGTCGGGCCATACATACTTCCAAAACCTACTTCAATGTTGTTATGGGGGACTTCAACGCAAAGTTGGGCAAGAGAAGCGATGCAGAGTTGAAAGTGGGGCAATTTGGACATGGGCAACGGAACCTCAGGGGTCAGAGGCTGGCCGACTTTCTGGAAAAAGAGGGACTCTTCGCGATGAACTCTTTTTTCCTCCTAATCGCCTCACAGGAAATGGACCTGGTTGAGTCCTGACGGTTCTACGAGAAATGAGATAGATTTCATCTTGACGACGAATAGACGGATGTTCAGTGATGTCTCTGTGATCAACAGGGTGAAAACCGGTAGTGATCACCGAATGGTTAGGGGCACATTGAATATCAACGTCCAATTAGAAAGGCGCCGCTTGATGAAGTCTACGCTCCGACCTACTCGGGCCCATATCCAAAACCCCGAGAGCTTTCAACTCGAGTTGACAAATCGCTTTGATTGTCTAAAAGAAAACCTTGCAGTGGACGAGTTAAACAACGGTTTGGTAGAAGCTGTCCATACGGTGGGATCTCAGTATTTAGACCTCGCGGTAGAGATAGACCACAAAAACTTATGATCCACACTCTTGACCTCATGGCCGAACGTCGATCTTTGACGCCGAAGCATATCGGCGGCTCAATAGACGAATCTGAAAGTCCTTGCGACACGATGTCCGTGCTTACAATACTGTGAGCATTAAGGAGACAATTGAGCGGAACGGAGGCTCCAAAGTGTTTGCAAGAGACTTGTCTATTGGGCAAAGCCAGTTGTCTAGGCTGAAGACGGAAGACGGCCGCGTGGTATCGACGAGGGCAAAGGTATTAAGAGAGATCGAGAGGTTCTACGGACAGCTTTACACCTCGGTTGCCGAACCTACTGTTAGCTCGGCCGAAGACCCGAGAGCCGAGTTAATCCGACACTTTAGCGATGATATCCCGGACATCAGCCTGTTCTGTTGAGATTTCTGTTGAGATTGAGATGGCCCTCAAACAACTTAAAAACAACAAGGCGCCGGGTGAGGACGGAATCACTTCAGAGCTTCTGAAAGCGGGCGGAACGCCGGTACTGAAAGTCCTTCAGAGGCTCTTCAATTCCGTTCTCCTCGAGGGCTCAACGCCGGAGGCATGGAGCAGGAGCGTGGTGGTACTGTTCTTCAAAAAAGGTGATAACACTTTGCTGAAGAACTACAGGCCCATCTCGCTCCTGAGCCATGTCTATAAGTTGTTTTCAAGGGTCATCACAAATCGTCTCGAAGGCAGGTTTGATGACTTCCAGCCTCCCGAACAAGCCGGTTTCCGAAAAGGCTTTAGTACCATAGACCATATTCATACGCTACGGCAGGTTATACAAAAAACCGAGGAGTATAACTTGCCGCTTTGTTTAGCGTTTGTGGACTATGAGAAAGCCTTTGATTCGATCGAGACCTGGGCTGTGCTACAGTCTCTTCAGCGGTGCCACATAGACTATCGGTACATCGAAGTGTTGAGGTGTATATACAACAACGCCACTATGTCGGTCCGAGTACAGGATCAGAGCACGAAGGCTATTCCACTACAGAGAGGCGTGAGACAGGGAGATGTCATATCTCCGAAACTGTTCACTGCCGCGCTGGAAAATGCCTTCAAGCTCTTGCAGTGGAAAGGATTCGGCATCAACATCAACGGCGAGTATATTACTCACCTTCGATTTGCCGACGATATTGTAGTCTTGGCAGAATCGCTGGAAGACCTTAGCACTATGCTCGAAGACCTTAATCGAGTTTCCCAACAGGTGGGTCTTAAAATGAACATGGATAAAACGAAGATCATGTCGAATATCCATGTTGTGCCCACCCTCATTGGAGTTGGGGGCTCGACTCTCGAAGTTGTAGACGAATATGTCTATTTAGGACAAGTGGTCCGGTTAGGCAGGTCCAACTTCGAGAGAGAGGTCAATCGGCGAATCCAACTCGGTTGGGCAGCGTTCGGGAAACTTCGCGACGTCTTCTCGTCCAAAATACCTCGGTGCCTAAAATCGAAAGTCTTCGATAGTTGTGTGTTACCAGTGATGACATACGGCACCGAGACGTGGCCTCTCATTGTGGGCCTCATTAAAAGGCTCTAAAGTCACTCAACGAGCCATGGAGCGGGCTATGCTCGGTGTTTCCCTACGAGATCGAATCAGAAATGAGGAGATCCGTAGGAGAACCAAGGTTACCGACATAGCCCATAGGATTGGCAAGTTGAAGTGGCAGTGGGCCGGGCACATAGCTCGTAGAACCGATGGCCGTTGGAGCCGAAAGGTTCTCGAGTGGAGGCCACGTACAGGCAAGCGAAGTGTTGGACGCCCGCCTACAAGGTGGACGGACGATCTGACTAAGGTCGCAGGAAGTCGCTGGATGCAGGCCGCTTCCAACAGGTCATTGTGGAGATCATTGGGGGAGGCCTATGTTCAGCAGTGGACTTCCTGTGGCTGATATGATGAATTATTACAAAAGAACATCGGTCACGTCCATACATTTTGGGACCTGACAAAGAAATATATTGTACACAGCTGGGATATAGTTTATTGTATTTTATAGTGCATGAGGAGTGATGTCCAGTTACAAAAAGATTTCTGCAAAGCCGGAGATTTTAGAATTATTCATAAAAAATAGCACATTATAATGTCATTGTCATTGGCAAATATACCTAATGTAGGGTGGTCTTATGGTTATCAGGTACCTAGGAAGAAAAGTGTACTAAATCATAATGATGGCTTAGTAATTACTATGCTCTATAATTTCCCTTGTCATAAAACTAATTAGCCGTTGAATGTGGTGTACACCATACCTGTGTTACCTTAAGGTAATGAGAGAAAATGTAGTATTTTGCTGTCATTATTTCGCAGAATTTTATCAGAATTTATTAGACTGTTTTGAGTATTTTTCGCTATTCTTCATAGTTTCGTATTTGGCCATCCACACACACTTGAAAAATCCCCCTATATGTATGTATAGGAATATAATAAGCAGTGGTCACAAAAATAAAACACAAAATAAAATAAAACACAGAAAATATTTTTTAAATGTGTTATTTCTCATCTTCTCTTTTTACAATAGAATCTAAGAACTCTGCAGGGGCAGCAACATCAAAGTCATGACAGTACTGACTGTTGCTGTGCCCACGTCATGACTTTGATGTTGCTGCCCCTGCAGAGTTCTTAGATTCTATTGTAAAAAGAGACGCCCCTACTACACAATTACAACAATACTTAGTTATTCCGTCTCTCCTTGATTTGGAAGTTTGGCATCATTGTTTTTCATCAAAACACACACACTTTTCCTGTGGGAACTCCAGGATACTAAACCATATTGACTAAATGGTAAATAGGATACCTTGTAGATTCATGGCTAAAAAAAACTTCGATTAGTTGATAGACCCACTCACTGATTACAGAAATGAGTATAATAAGACGGGTATTGCATTGAACACAATGCACAAATTGTTGAGGAACGCACTGTTGTTCCGAGTTCATGTTGGAAATATGGTAATACTTCACACTTTAAACGAAATCACAAAGCGTTATCGTTATACAATGGTTAATCTTACAATGTGGTCAGAAATACATGGGTATATCGGAGTCCGTGATTAAAGCCAAGTCACAAATATAAACAGAGAATTAACAGTAGTCGTAAATCGGAAATCAAAAGAAAGCAAAATGACAGCGCGAAGAAAAGTCATGTGTCATAGAAAATACCTACACTTTTTTTTAATTTAGTACTACCTTCAACGTTGTAGTTAAAACCTTATTTTAAAACAAAGTATGACTGATGGAACGCACTCATATGCGTTCAATATTATTAAAAACACTAAGTTTTTCTTTTTTATCCGGGTTTTTTAAAATAAATTGAAATATGCATTTTGACTCTAATAAATTATGAAAATTTTTGATGTACCATTCATAACTGGTCCCGTTCATGGTCCATTTTCGCCGATGTTCTTTACAAGTTGGTTTAAATCAGAAGAGCAGTTTAATAATAATATGTTGTAAATTTACAATAAATATTTTTGATATGAATATTATTATATTATAATTACTATTGGCTGAGTGAAGTGAAGTCGCCCAGAACGAAGAATCAGTATACTCTTTTTCGCCAAAGCAGTGAATAATTGCGAAAGCCTTATGTAATCCATCAATCAGTCCATTACAATGTAAGCAAATCGGATAGACCAGTCTACGCAAGCAGCACCCCTTCACGAGTATGACGCATGTGCCAGCCATCGGCCTCCTCAACCATGTTGCAGGGAAGTGACCGACCTGGCACACGACGCCACCGCAAGCACTGACTTTTTAGCGAGCATGACATACCCAATCACTTACACAGGAAAACAAGCCGGGAGCCGTTAGGATTGCGGTGAGACTTCGGGTCTCTCTGTGTAATCTATCGATTGTTCCAAGGAAAGTGCTCTGAGGAAGATGGTGCACTATCGCTATTCTCCCATCACAATTCCCATCAACGCAGTAGACTTCATTCTTACTACTTGGAAACTATCCGTTCCCGGAAAGTACGTTTCCAGTGTTCTTTTCTACCACGCACTGTGCCCTGCTTCGGTATTCCCTGAGCGCTATAACCTATCCTTCTTTAAGCTAGGTTTTAAGAGAGTGCTCTCCTTACGCTAGGAAGCGACTTCATTTTGCTGGATCCCTGGATCTGCGAAAGTCTATGAGGTGCGGTGACCGCTGACCGTGAGGCGGGCTGTATGCTCTTTTGCCCGCAAGGCCATAATAAAAACTCCACAACGAGACCAATAAGTCGTCGTAATATCTTTACGACGCTGGTGAAGCCCAAACGCAGCAATGGTGATTGGGCCCTCTCGGAAGCCTAATATTGAAGATTCATTCTTTTTTTAAACCAAATCCGCACTACAATCTGTACATAATAGATTAAAAATATAATCTGTATCAGCCCATATACGTCCCACTGCAGGGCACGGGCCTCCTCTACAATCGAGAGTACGATTGAGAGTGGTTAGGCCATATAGTCCACCACGCTGGCCTAGTGCGGGTTGGCATAAAAATATAATATTTGCGCAAATCTAAAGAACCACTATTATGATTTTTATGTATCACAAATAAACCTTGGTATCTTTAATGAAAATTAAGAAATAGTTTTTTATTATTAATTTTGTTGGTAATAAATTGGCTAGGTTCTTTCTTTGCATACGGCTTCTCGGGCCTGAGGGGCTGGGCCGCCGGGGGCCCCTAAGGTCGGGGGCCCGTGGCATTTTGCGCACTATGCCACCCTATTGTTACGCCACTGATCACTACATAGTATAAAACAAAGTCGCTTTCTCTATCCCTATGTCCCTTTGTATGCTTAAATCTTTAAAACTACGCAACGGATTTTGATGCGGTTTTTTTAATAGATAGAGTGATTCAAGAGGAAGGTTTATATGTATAATACGTACATATTATTGTACAGAAATCTATTTGTACCCGGGCGAAGCTGGGCCGGGCTGCTAGTAAATATATAAAACAAATTTACACTTGTTTTTATAGTGTGGAATATTTCCATCGTGTCTTGATCCATTCAGATTTATATTTAACTGGTCAGTGTCGTCCCGTTACAATTAACGCACAAGTACAATGAAGTCATTATGCAGTTATTTACACTTGGAATTCTTGGATACAAGTTATTGCGGAAACGCAAGTCATGCATCCAAGATGTTATGGTAAGGTTTTCATAGCCGATATTAGGACTTCCTATTTTGTTTATTGGAATGTTGTTCTAAGATTGTGCTGCGTGCTGCCAAACGAGAAGCGACGTAATTCTGTTTGTTTAGGATTGGATCAGACCAAGTTCTATTTGCACTATACTTCAGTATAGGTTTGTTTGACCCAAAATAACTTATCCCAGTGAAGGTTTTCAAAGACCGAAAAGTCTCTCGTAGTTGCTAATACTCGTAACACAAAATCAAGTAGCATCAACCCTCTATGTGACTGTTGACTAAATCGAATAATACTACGTAACGTGTATGTTATAAATGAATCATGTTATTGCCATCAGTCGTCTGTTTGTTTTCAGCCGTATCTCTTATCTAATCTTTTGATATAGCATTGTCTATTCAAAGAAATTGATATCCATGAACTAATAGGTATTAGGCAATTACTGAGTACATAGCTATGTATGTCAGGCTGTTTATGTGTACAAAAGTTCGTTACTTTCGTCTCTTACATTACTAGGAAGGATGGGGAAAGTTTTTTGGTGGTTATAAGTGTAGGTATTAGAATAAGCACTCACTTCCAGGAACTAACTATTGTATATTTTGTAATTTAACACTTAATACATTCACAGACAGAGTAAAATTATAATTATGTGACTCGGAGCGAGATGTGCTCGTGACGAGAGATGGCAGACTGTCTTTTTCATCCAAATAAACCGACCCTTTTATAGGACTACCCGAATGAGGATCGGTGGGGATAAATCTTCCAGAAAATATATTTAAGCCATAAAATAGGGTCTATCCTTTCAACTAAAAATTAAGGTCGGCCCAAACATCTGGGCTATTGTTCAAACAGAAAGGTTTACCCAAACATGTGTACTATTGTCTAAAAACCATAAATTTGTTGCAAAGGATTACCGCCACTAAAGAACTTAACTATAATAATACAGTTTTATTGCCCCGGCATGAACGGGTCATTACAATTAGGAAACAATAATTTAGAACAGCATCTTTTTAACTAATATTATACAATAAGGTACACAAAAATTCTTACTTAAATAAAACGACTCGCAGATTTTTTATGGTTAAACATCTGCAGTCATATTTTAAAATGAAATGCGTGTTTAAATAATGTTTTAAACAAATTACAACTAATAAGTGTTATTTTAAAAGCTAAATATAAGTTGGCGTATTGCAACCGCTTTAAAAGCTATATCTAAGTTGGTGTATTGCAACCGCCACATTTTATTAGACTTGTCTATGAGGGGTCGGATAAAGTTTATAAGACATTAGTCTGTCTACTCTTTGTACGCAGTAATAACTTTTTCTGCCTGCTTTCTAATGAAAACTACGAAAATACCATTACATTCAAACCGTTTTGTAATATTCAGAAAATCCAAAGCAGTTTGTGAGTTGGTCCTGACAACTGACAGGTACTAACTACTACATACTCGTATTACTACAGTTTGTTGATTTTCTGTAATTGTCATGAATATTTAAATTACACAACGTCGATGTAAACAACAGAACGGGTTTGTTTGATTGGTTTATCAAAAGTTACCTTTTACGGAGATACTATTTTAATTATTACAGTAACTGCAACAACCCTAAATATTTGAGTTTTATAGGTGATGCAAAAATAATCAATTTCACCTCTGATACATACATACATAAGCTTACGTCTTTATCCCAAATAGGGTTGGCAGAGGCCAGGACTCCTATGATTAGGCCTTATGAGTTCCGTCCCATGATATGACAGGGTGAAGCCTATTGACATATCGGGCAGAAATTCCTGACTTCGGGCTGATTATCACTTACCACACCCAGGATTTCAACCCTAGATTTAAGTTTTGTAATCGTACTATAGTACAACTGCGTGCGCCACGGCGGCGTTTCACCTTTGCAACATATGTAATTAGAAGTATAAAAAATGGCATGTGACAATAGACCCAAAGCACTAGTTAGGATAAAATCAAACGACATTATATAAATATGACAGAACGAGATCATAATATCCTATGACTAAGAGGATGCATCGTATTGCATTTGGAAACAATAATCACCACCATTCAATTGCTCAACGCAAATTGCTAATGGATCAAGCAATTTAGCGTCGAAGACTTCGTTGATGCCTCGCTATTTATACTCGAGCTCTACTACCCGTACCCGTGTACACTCAATATGTATGTGACTGTTGGGTGTTATTTATTTATAATTATCATTACAATTTGGTAGTCGTGAGACATGTGGCGGTGACGATACGAACTCATCCAGACACTTTTTATGGCTTTGTCAATCTTACGTTAATGGTATTTCCGGATTGATGACATTTAGAAAATTTTAAGCAAAATACTTCAAACAAACCTATAGTACAGTTTTAAAGTGTAAAATATTTTTGTAGAAATTATAATTTGGCGCATAAGTTTATTTCCTCCGGTCTTCGACTGGCTGGTTGTTTACAGTCAATAACAAGCAGGAAAATAGTGTAGTTTTTTTTAAACTTGCCTTTGATTTTAATCTGTTAAACACATAGAATTATCGGTAGGCCTTTATCAGCATGATTAAACAATGACTACAATTCATGTCCTCAACTTCTTAGAAGTTAATACGTTTTTAGTATTTGATGTTTTTTTGTAGTCCGTCGAAGAAACAGCAGCTATCAGTGAGGCGACGTTTCCGAAGCGATATTATTGTCTTTGGCTTTACAGTAACCTTTCATTTTATGAGTTACGGTGTACTTACCGAATTTTTATTTCGACCATTTCAATAAATGTTCCCAAACCCAATACCTTGAGGGAATAAAACAAATACACAAATAGTGGTTATTTGACAGGCGTGAGGCGCGGCGGTTTGTCAATTTGTATGTCTGGGCGGGTCACCTACTGAACCCATCGATCGCTTCCACCTGGCCTTCACTAACGTAATCTCATGTTGAGAATCAATTTCCAGTACATTTCCACAACACCACTTACCACGTCCCTATTTATACTCAATATGTTGTAGACTCCTTATCAGGCTTAACTTTTGTTTATTTTAATCTTCTTGTTGTGTGTATAGTGTCATGCTTATTTTCTAATAATAAAATAAACTGAATATATTTCACACTCGACAGCATATTATAGAATAGTTTAAAAAGTACAGCTAGCAATTTCTCTGCTGGTTTAATATTATGTGGGCCGCGGAACACCAGTGTATGCCTGTTTCCTCGACCTGTCGAAAGCTTTTGACCTTGTGTCCTACGATGTGCTTTGGAAAAAGATGGGTGCCAGGGGTGTTCCACCGGATATTCTTAGAATATTTCAGTTTTGGTATGCAAACCAAATAAACCACGTAAAATGGTGTAACACACTTTCAGAGGCCTACAAGTTGGAGTGTGGAGTGAGACAGGGAGGCCTATCTTCGCCTAGACTTTTTAATTTGTACATAGATGACCTTATAGTTCAGCTCAGCAGCATGTATGTTGGTTGTAGACTGAACGGCGTGAGTGTCAATAATATCAGTTATGCTGATGACATGGTCCTGCTAAGTCCAACCCCAGGGGCTTTAAGGAAACTGATAAAAGTATGTGAAGGATACGCGGGGGCACATGGCTTACTGTATAATGTCAAAAATACCAAATACATGGTCTTTGGGGTCAACGGCAAACTTACTGATAGTTCACCTGATCTCGTCCTAAATGGGGAAGGCATTGAAAAAGTAAGAAAATTTAAATATCTGGGGCACTATCTTGTCGATGACCTCAAAGACGATGTAGACATGGAGAGAGAGCGCAGAGCGTTGGCGGTCCGAGGTAATATGTTGGCACGTAGATTCTTTCGTTGTTCAGATCAAGTAAAAATTACACTCTTTAAAGCATACTGTCAATGTTTCTACACGGGGAGTCTATGGACCAGCTATACCAAAAGATCGATGATGATGATGATGATCAGATGCCCTGCGAGTACAATATAATAATATATTTCGTATGTTGATGCGACTACCTCGTTTCTGTAGTGCCTCGGAGATGTTTGCACAAAATCATACAGATGGTTTTTACGCAATCCTTCGAAAACAGACTGTATCACTGGTAGAAAGAATGCGGGCTAGTCGCAACATCATTCTGAAAGCTGTGTCGGAGACAGTCATGTCGCCTATTATGAGACATTTTGTATGGAGAATGATCAACTAGTCTCTTGATCATACTCAGACTTTTGCTGTGTTTACCGTGTGCTACTAACATTAGATCTTAAGAATTTGTCAGATATTACTAAACCCATGGATTTTTGTTGTCTGAAAAATAAAGAATTATTATTATTATTATTAATGTATGGCTAAGTGAAATGCAGTGCTCAAACTGGATAAATCTTTGTGCAGGTTTTTGAAATTGTCGAGAAATGTATTTAGCAACATTCCACTGCGCTCGTCATCCTGAGACATAAGATGTTAAGTTTCAATATGTCCAGTAGTTACTCTGGCTACAATGTCCTTCAATCCGAAACACAACAGTGCACTTACGCAGTGTTGTTTCACGGGAGAAATAGACATTGCGGTGGTACCTACCCAGATGGCCTCTCACATATGAGAGACCTACCACCAGTAAAACTACTTGGTTACTATTAAGTTCCCGATATAGCTGCATCCAGTACGTGCACTGATCTGATAACTCTCATACCACGCAAATTACGACACATACTGGCAGGGCCGGCGTTAGAGTAAGACGCCCACGGGCGACCGCCCAGTAGCGCCAGACCAAGAGGGGCGCCGCAGGCGCCCCTTATCATTGTTTGTTGGGCATGTCGCACTTATTTGAAATCCCTAAATCTAGATACAAAGTCTGTCAGAAAGAAATCCACTTTTCGGTTGGAGCACTGCTGTTAATATCACCAAGATTCCTAAATAATAGCAATATACTACAAATCAAGTTACATATTTTTGAGTACAAATAAGATAGCCGTGAAAATTGAGCCATCTATTAAATACTGTAAGAACCACTTCAAAATAAAAATGCTGAAATTAATATTATAGATTTTTTTCGTAACGATGCTAAGAATTAATGGTTTGGCTCTGGTTTTTTTTGGCATTCGCTCCTCACAACTTGGAAGGGCGCAGATGTCCCCACTTTCCCTACTTGAGATGTACATGGTCGGTGACCCGCGACAGATACGAGACCACGCGTTCTGCTGCCCATCTCAAAGTTGCTCCTAACATGAGCGCACTCCTTTGTGTGCCCAGTGACTCCGATGACTCCTATTAGTCGCCTCTTACTACAAGCAGGGGATATTGTGGTCGAATGCTGACACCCCTTAAACACTGAGCGGGGACGCCAAGTAAGCCGTTGTCATTTACCCTGCGCCTCCTCGGTTGCTGGCAGCAGACAGGATCGTTCCGCTCATGTTCCCGCTCCCTGTTCTCCTTCTGCGGCGATCATGGCCTGCCATGACTTCGTACTCTCGACCATGGAAGGAGTTGCGGCTGAAAGCTAGAGGTCCACCCCGGCGGCTGCGTGAACAGCTGCACACTACTGTTCCAAGGCTGGACACGAGTAAGTGTGCTGGGCTGTGTCCTCTGAACAGTTATCCCGATAGTAACACATAGCGGATTTTTCCCTTTTCGCCACTCTCCACAGGTATCTGCCAAAACAACCATGCCGCGATAGTTCCTGCATCAGGCGGAACGTCATCACACCGTGGCGCCTGCTCAACCATTGGTCGAGGACAGGACGCACTGCCGCGATAGTCCAAGCACCAGCACTGGGATTGTCCAGCCACGTGCGCCACGCCTCCACGGCGGCCGCGCGAAGTATGGGCTGTAGTCTCGACCTCTCTAAAGGTCGTTCCCGCGACGAGACATCTCATCCCGCCTGTTTTAGGCTGAGGCGAGAGGGCTTTGGTTTTTTTGAGAAGTTTGGCATTCGTAATGCAAGGGAGGATTCGGTGCTCAGAGCCTGATTCGTGTCATATCTGGCTGTTGTGAATACGTTCTTCCAAAAGATTCCCGAACATTTCATCAAGGTAACACCGCAACCCAGTGGCCGAGCACAGAGCACTAAGGACAAAGTGGTGGTTGCTGGATGGACCTACTGGGCAGGGGGTTTCTGCGATACTTTGGTTCCCCTACTGGAAAACAATATGGAGACCAAGGAAGTGGGGAAATGTGGGGTGGGATTCAGTCAGCAATCTACAACCTTATGCATTTCTCAGGAAGAGGACAAAAAGTGTCTCATTCCTCTGTATGAGAAGTTGGTGATCGCGGAAGTAGCCGAAGTCTATCGTTAAATCTATTGGCTCGATATTTCTTGGGAAAAGGTGCTCAATATTACCAAATGCCGCAACCGTCAAGGATTCCCGAGGCGCTTTGTGTGGTATGTGAGGTTGGTGAAGGAATGGTGATTGGTGGCGTTCGTACTTCCATGATTTATTAAGCATCGTACATTTGAGAATGTCCTGTCCAGAATTGCCTCCGAATAAGGGTTATATGGCAAGAACTGGAGAGTGGTAGGTAGGGCCTCACCTTATCTCCATCAAGGCGTGAAAGTCGCTGGTACCTAATGGTGTGGACCTTTTTACTGCGCTGTTTAACCTCATCCTGGATACTAACAACCAGACTCTTGGCGGTTCAGTGCAAAAACTTCCGTATGCAAGGGCAAAGGCTATGTTCAAGAATGCGGTAATTTTCGTGGCATAAAAGTGTCATCATGAAAGTTGAAAATTTTCCGAAAATAAAATTCCGAAATTACTAAACAATATGATGCAATCTATTATAATTGTTCAATCTATTAAACATTAAAAGAATATATTTAAAAAACGTTTTTTTATGCATTTCAATGGGAGCCAGGGGGCGCCGTATAAATCTCGCCCAGGGCGCTGGTACAGCTAAAACCGGCCCTGCATACTGGCTTACTTGGTTCTGAGTTTGTTAATGTTATTAGTTTGTTATAAGTTTCTCCCATTTTTGTATCCACCTCCGCTTTTCCACATACATACCTTATTCTGTGTGTACATATATGTAAAAAATCTAACGAAAGAAGTATTTACCTACGTACATGAGAATTATTACATCTAAAATGATGATAACATTTCAGTTTTTGACGTGACAACGTCTTAAATTAGGTTGCGGCTGGGAGTCACTTATGAAAAAGTGTAACGCCCGGTAACGTAACGGTGCGCGCGCAGCACTAGAGAATTATTTTTCAGTTTCACCCACTTTTTCCAAAATTGTCCCATAGCCCCCCCCCTGCCTTCCCCCACCCTTATTCCGAAATAGTGCCTATTAGCCTCCCCACGAAACCTACCCCCCCCTCCCCTACCCCCACCCCGAAAATTTACCTCACCCCCCAATCCTATCTCGGTCAACATAGGTCGTAGACCCACCGAGTTTGGTATCCTCGGAACCGTCTTGGTGAGGGCTACAAATTGACCCCGCCAGAAATCCCAAATTACGCAAAAAATTACCCCCCCAAAAAAAATATTTTACCTCCAAAAAATTAATTTAAGTTAGCCTCCCCACGAAACCTTCCTCCCCCCCCCTCCCTTACCCCCACCCCGAAAATTTACCTCACCCCCCCCAATCCTATCTCGGCCAATATAGATCGTAGACCCACCGAGTTTGGTATCTTTGGAACCGGCTCGGTGAGCTCTACAGATTGGCCCCAACCAAATCCCCAAATTCCTCCCTCTCTCCCCTAAAATATTTGTCCAGGCATAACTCCGTCATTTCTTAAAGTAAACCCCCCGTGTTTGGAGTCAGAGGAATCGTCTTGACGAGCTCGACAATCGAGAGCAGGCAAAATACGATTTTTCTTATTGACGTGACAACGTCTTAAATTAGGTTGCGGCTGGGAGTCACTTATGAAAAAGTGTAACGCCCGGTAACGTAACGGTGCGCGCGCAGCACTAGAGAATTAGGCGCATTGAATCGGCGCATGCTTGTGTCTCTGTCTTTGTCTTTCTCGAACGTTCTTGGCGTTGGAAAAACAAGAAAGCGTCACAATACAAGTTCACACGTGTGGTCAGGGCTATGAAACTTCCGAAGAAACGTCGGATACAAAATTTGCTTAGAAACTAGCGCCATCTAGCGGCCAGGGTCAAAATTATTTTTATAAGTAATACAATATTTTACGTATAGATGGCAGTAGTTACGATATTTTTACATAATTTAATCAAAAGTAATATAATAAAATATTATTTTTATCGAGAAGTTCTTAAAATATTATTTAATACATTTAGGTACATAATTCACAAAATTAAACTACTTTACAATTTACTTTGTATCATAGACTATACACGTGCCTCACTTGTTTATGGATAAAGAAAAACTGGTAAAACTTTTCAAAACTTTGTTCATCTTGACCAAATCTTGACTGTGACTATTTGTTTTGGTGGATATATATTTATACATTTTTGGATTTTATACTACCTACTTGGCTTTTTTCATTTGGATTTTGAGATTCTTGTATACCTTATAACACTTGGCTTTGAATTTGGATACCGATATTTGCTTTCACGACTCAACTTTGGCAAGATACCTGGACTACTGGCTGCTTATGATTTTGGATTAATCATGCCCGATAAAAATCGTTTGGTGTGTTATTACGGGTGCATCAATGATGGTAAGTCTACGATTTGAATAATTAATTAAAAGCAAAACTTTACATCCCAATTTAGACGGAAGAAAATGTTAATTGTCAGGCCGCCTCCTGGAGGTCGATCACTAAAACGCTCATCTGTCGGGCCACCTCCTGGAGGCTGAATAGTCCAGTGCCCACTTGAATTGAATTTTAAACACTGTAGTTTGTTAGAAATAAAATGTTCAAATACAAGCGTTTTTTATATACTGAATACTACATAGTGTCAAAAACATGGACCATCAAGTGGTTATTCTTAGGAAGAAAATAAAATCCACTTTTTGCTGTTCACTGCAGAACTTAGAAATTAATATTAGTGGTAATTATTAATATAGACATTCCTTTTTTAAGTATTTACTGGTTTAAAAGCTGTAAAAATGAATCTCATTAAAACAAAAATAATAAACTTCCAAATAAGACAAAATATATTATTTATTTTAGAAACGGTCTAAATTAATTATGAACAAGATCAAATACTGGAATATTACAAAATGTTTTTGCAGACGAGATTGCATTAGCTAACAACAATATGAATAATCATCAGCATTTTAAATGATTGAATGACAAGGTTGTGGTAGATGAATTTCTTAATATATTGACATGTAATCTGTATAATAAAAACTAATCATAAAATGTGTTGCTAAGTGCAAAACTCAAAAAAGAATCTCTAAAATATGTATTAGTCTTAAGAAATTTAGTCTGATTTTTGCCAAAGAAATTGTAAGCCTTCTATAGACAGATATAACGGCATATTTGTCTATAGGAAGCTTACAATTTCTTTCAAACTATGTATGACACTTTTAACATTTTTAATTATTGTCAGGCCCACTGCATCATTTCCCGGACCCGAAAAGCCAAAATGTGGAAAATATTGAAAAATTTTCTCAATGGAAGGCTGTGCTAGATGTGGACACACAAGAAAGAGGAGATAAATACATTTATAATCATATAAGATTGTGCAACAAACATTTTTTGCAATGTTATCAGCTACCAAGCCGACGTCTCACAAAAAATGCTGTCCCTACAATAAACTTAAATAAGATAGTCCACCAAACTGAGCAACCTTCAACATCTGGGATTGCCTTACTGGATACTGGTTAGTAATTTTTTTTATTACACTTTAGTTACCTATCCACCTATCCAACTTGAGTTGTTCTGAGCCGGAAAGTTGTATATATACAGATTATTTGACACATTTCCTGTTCATTATATAAATTATATACATTTCCTAGGAACTTTCTCATTTAACCAGCTGAATACCATTATTTTACATCCAGTGACTGCCTATAAGACCTCCACAATAAAGTTCTAAGTACATTGGACTTTGTTATGGTTCTGGATAGATTTTTATTTTCCATATCTCTCGGTTATGGGTATGGAGCTGCATAACATTCATGATTAAAACCACTCAGTAAGAATAAAACTAAAATAATAATATTTTTAACCCCCAACGAAAAAGAGGGGTGTAATAAGTTTGACTGTTATGTGTGTCTGTCTGAGTATCGTTTAAATAAGTGAACCGATTTGGATGCATTTCATTCAAGCACATGTAAAGCATTAAGGGTGCTTTATTTTTTTTATTGTTTGGTTACATTAACTACCTATTTTTTCGTGGATTTCTCAGTCAATTTTTGAACTGTGACCACAGCTCCTGGTTGCATACCCTTTCAATAGATGTCATTACATTAGGAAGTACTTAGTATAATGAGATTTATATTTATTTTGCAGATCAAAATCCCACATTAGAATCCGCTGTCACATCTAAGCCTTCCACATCTGTTGTTTCTGTGCAGCCTATTCGTAAGTATTTTTTTTTATTATTTAGCATGTTTTCATCTATCACACACTAATTATATAAAGGCGATAGTTTATGTGTGTGATTAATTATGTAAGTTTATTACTTCTTCACGCTCGAACGGCTGGACCGATTTGGATTAAATTCGGTATGTAGATAGCTCATATCTTGGATTAACACAAAAAAAATAAACCTCGGGTGAAACTGCTATTGTAACTCTATATTGTCTGTCTGTCTGTTACGGTTTAACAGCTAAACTACTGAACCAATTTTGATGAAATTCCTTATAGAATAAACTTAAACACCACGGAAGGACTTAGTCTGGTTTTATCTGGCTTCGACTTTGAATATGTTTGCATCTGTAATAACCGATATTCACGCGGACGAATTCACGGTTGAACGCTACTATTATATAATGTATATGATATATTATATCATGATGCTGTAACAAAAGCTTTTTATTTTTTACAGGTAAACGGAAACGTTCTAATCCTGAATGCAGAAACTCTAAATTAATAAATAAACTAAAATTAAAATTAGGTAAACTTGCTATCAAATATAAAGATCAGAGGAAGAGAATTCAAGCAGCCAAAAACCTGTCAATGAATAAAACATTTTTAAGAGCTATTGAAAAACTACCAGAAGAAATTCAAATTTTTACTAAATTGCAACTAAAAAGTGTAGTGAAACCGAGAGGAAGACGTTTCTCAGATCAAGAGAAATAATGGCACTGACTATACTAAAGCAAAGCCCAATGGCATACAAATTGTTGCAAAAAATGTTTGTCCTGCCATCAATACGTTGCTTGCAAAAGTTACTGAGCACATTTAGTGTACAACCTGGATTAAACCAGCACATATTAAATGATTTGAAAAACATTGCAAGAAATTTGCCACATGAAAAAAAGTATGTAAATATTTTATTTGATGAGGTTTCATTGGCCCCAGGCATAATATATAATGAATTTATGGACAAAATAATTGGTTTTGAAGATTTTGGATACTACAGAAATAGGACTCTGGCTGACCATGCACTTGTGTTCATGATAAAAGGTATTAAAAGTAAATGCAAACAGCCCATTTGTTTCACCTTTTGTAAGGCCTCAACAAAGAGTTCAGATTTGAAGAAATTATTAATAGAAATTATAAAACAAATTAATAGAACAGGCCTGAAGGTAGTGTCAACAATCTGTGACCAAGCGGCAACCAATGTAAAAGTGGTGCGAGAATTACACAATGACACAAAAGCGGAATATTTGAGAAGAGGAATTGAATATGATTCAAAAGCCTTTGAAATAGAAAACTTAAAAATATTTCCACTATTTGATACACCCCACCTTCTTAAAGGAGTAAGAAATAATTTATTGAAAAAGAAAGCTAAATATATACAAAATGGTGATACTAAATGGGCTAACTGGGAACATTTAAAAATGTTATTAGAAGTAGACGATGGAGACGATGAAATAAGATTGGTTAATAAATTAACAGAAAAGCACGTCATTGATTTTAAAATACCGAAAATGAAAGTTAAATATGCAGCACAAGTGTTTAGCCAGAGGGTGTCTAGCGCTTTGCGGTTTTTATCAAGTTGGTATATTTATAATTTAACATACTTATAAGGTTATATTTTTAACATAATTAGCATGAGTAATTGAAAAATATTAATATTTTGTTTCAGAACACAAAATTCTACCAGAAGAATGCAAAGGAACAGCAGATTTCCTATTACTATTTGATAAACTTTTTGACTCCTTTAATGGCCATTCTTACGACGGTTCGACTAAAACATATAAGCAGTGTTTAAAAAATAACTCACCCCATTTCCAACTATGGTATGATTTGTTACCGATTTTAGAATCTATTGAATTTGAATCAGTAGTTAGAAAAAATGATTCTGTGTTGATTAAATATGAATCGATTCCATCAGTAAAAAATTGGATACACAATATCAAAACCTTTATTGAAATGTGGCAATATTTAAATGTTAATTATGGTGTAAATAATTTATTAACTAGAAATTTCAATCAGGATCCCTTAGAAAATTTCTTTAGTAGTATTAGAAGTAATGGTGTTCGTAATATTAATCCTAATTGTAATCAGTTTATAAATGCGTATAAGACTTTATTAATCAATAATTTTAATTCTGTTCATTCTGTAAGAGCTAATTGTGAGAACGATTGTAATAAATCATATCAATCAATGGTAAATATGCTGAATAATAAATGTGATGATTCAGAGAATATTGATTTTGCATGTGAAATTGATGCTTTATTAACCACAATGAACAATAATAAAGGTAATGATTTTTTGATTTATAATGAATCAAAAAAATATGTAACTGGATATGTAATAAAAAAAATGAAATCGAAAATTTTCAAAAAATGCGATATTTGTGTACGAGATTTATGTAGATCAGAAGCTGATTTGCAATCTTTTAATCATGAAGTTGATTACACCAAACAATCATTATTCCACCCTAGCGATAATTTGAATAATTTGATGAATGATATTTATCACACTATTATAACATGCGTACGTGATTGTCCAGAAACATTATTATTAAATAAAAAAATCAAATATATGCTGAATTGTGCATGCGATTATAATTTAATTACTTGTGATCAACATAAGGAGGAGCTGATTGAATGTATTAATAATTTATCAATCAAGTTGATTATACATAGTTGGTGTACCGGGGTGAACAGAATTTTAAATGGAAAGATATCCCGATTCGATAAGAATGACCATATAAAACGCCAGGCGTATGAATATTATAAAAAAAGTCGCAAATAAAAAACATTACATTAAAATCGTGTTTTAATTTTTGGTACATACTCTAAAACATAATGATGATTATATTTAAATATTATAAAAGTACTAGATTGATTGAAATTAATATTCTAATTGACAAAAGATCAATGTTTGATTAGAATATTAATTTCAATCAATCTAGTACTTGTTTAAAAAGTAATTAAAGTCTCAGCTGGACGCCACCTAGCGGATTTTTTCGGTATTAAACTACATTTACGCTCTCTGGCAGCCAGGGTCAAAAACTCCTGATTCACATTTCCATTCATAGAGTGGCGCATCTATCTCAGTATGTATATATCATCTATGCGTGTGGTTAAAGTATCGTCAGCTGTGTCTGTAGTGAAAATATGGAGTGCTTAGATTCGTCATTACATGTACAATGTTTTAGTAAACAAAATATATTTCTATAGTTAAAATTTGTGCAATTCTTATTTTCATTCAATTCCTTGTTCCTATTGTGCAATTTAATTATATTCATATCAATAAATATTCTACCGAGAAAAAGACGTTGTCACGTAAAATCTTCGCCCGTAAAACCGACTTTACAGGCAACCATTTTTTACCATTTTATCTTGTTATAAATTCAATATATTATCTGAAGATTTCCTGAAATCGCTTTAAGAGCGTTTACACCTTGCGCGCAAAGTCAACTATAGGTATTTCTTCGTTAATTTCACGCACACATAAGCGACCAAAGCTGTGTGCGTAGAGTTGCCGCGTCGGCTCGCTATATAGTCAGCTCAACAAACTTTGATCCATGCGTTTCAAAATTCTAATATTCAATTGAAATGTAACTTATGATTTATATATTGGTAATATAATATCATAAAAATATGTTATTTGCATTATAAGTAGACAAATATTACTGTGCAAGCAATGAACAATACAAATTTAGATACTAATCATATTTTCGTTATTATTACATTGTTAAGTTGCATTCAAATCAGTGTTCAATCAGTAGACACTACGGACATTTATTAATCATTTCGTGTTCGAACACATGAAAAGAGTTAGGGGCCTTACAATTACGGAATATATTTAATTTTATATTATTATACATAACATAATTTAGCCTCGGAATTACATCCCATTATACACATATTATCTGAAACATAATTTATACTTACTACAAAATCATTGTAGGTAATAAAAAAAATTAAATATTTTACTACCAAAGTACTAAGATGTGGCAATCGCGAATCTTCATCGGAGAACAATACCCTATTCCAGTCTTCTTGAGTCCATGACTCACAATTTCGAGCAAACCTAAGCCTGGCAACTCTGTGCTCACGGAGTAACTTAGGGCCGCGGGCCGGGCGATGACTGCGTATATTGGCCGCGAGAAGCCTCCTCCTGACCGTCCATAGACTACTAATATGCACATTTCTTACTTCTTCGAGGTTGTTCTTAAGGTCCACATACGAAGACTTGCGATTTCTCAATGCGCGACTCACAAGAAAACGATCATCCCGTGGTTGGGTACATAGTTTTCTTCCAGAACCAGGCCTTCTCTCGATGGAACCGGTGTCTTGATACCGCTGCCAGGTCCTTTGAACCGTCGAGCGACTCACACTTAGCCTCTGAGCCACGAAGCATTGGCTGCAACCCTCTTCGAGCAGCGCAATAATTTTGGTAGCTTTTACCACTTTCTCTAACATTATTGAGACAGCTAAACAGCAATAAATGAAGCTTTGACAATTAATAATATGTAATAAATTCATAAAAATTGACTAAAAGTTATGAAAACCGATATTATCTTTTGGAACTTCGCACCAAAAATGTAGAATAAAAAGTGGTTTTCTGTAAAAACGAGCATCAAACGAAAATTTGAATTTAGAACGTACTGTTTTAAACACCACGGCATTTTTAAAACCGGCCAGTAACATATACAAATGATTGAAATCATTTTGGTACCGTATTTTTTTAAAGAAGAATTAAAATCAAAACCGCCCGTTTTTTTTGCAAATGAGTGTATCATAAAAATATTTTATTTGCATTATAAGTAGACAAATATTACTGTGCAAGCAATGAACAATACAAATTTAGATAGTAATCATATTTTCGTTATTATTACATTGTTAAGTTGCATTCAAATCAGTGTTCAATCAGTAGACACTACGGACATTTATTAATCATTTCGTGTTCGAACACATGAAAAGAGTTAGGGGCCTTACAATTACGGAATATATTTAATTTTATATTACAATACATAACATAATTTAGCCTCGGAATTACATCCCATTATATTATCTGAAACATAATTTATACTCTCTACAAAATCATTGTAGGTAATAAAAAGAAAAAATATGTTTTACTACCAAAGTACTACGATGTGGCAATCGCTGTCCGCGCGTGGCTATTTTTACGACGCACGGCAAAAATCGACTGCAGCCAGGCCGGAGCGACGAGCGATACGTCCTCCCTCTAGAAGGCCTTGCGGCTGTCTGATTTGATGCACGGCGGACAGCGTGTTTTATAGTGGTTTTTAAAATATGTGTAGAAAACATGAAAACTAATTTTATTGAAATATAAAAATGGCAATTTATTGATAAGATGTTCTTCTATTATAATATGCAATTGCTATAAAAATTATGTACGATAAGTTGGTGAAAAAAAATATGTTCTTGACGAGAGTTTCTGAATAATTTCGCATTGTTAAAAATTTTTTCAGGAACTAAACATAAAAAGATTATTTTTCTCAGCAATATCCCTCCATAAGGGTCTTATTAGTCGGATAATATTTGTATTTTCATCTTATATTTAGTGATTTCGGATATCTTAAGCCTAAATAACGAAACTAGTGTTTAGTAATCCTTATAGTACTCACAAATTAATCCATCAACCTATAATGTTTTCCACCAAAATCCCTAGATGACAACCTTTTCTAAAATTAGTACTAATTATTTTTCCTTGAAATTGTTTATTGGTGGCTATTAACTCATTTGAAAAGTCCTGTTTTTTAGCCAAAAAGCGCGCGGTGTATAAACGCTCTTAAGGTTTTTGTTTTTTCTCACTATACGGTGTATGTACTCGTAAATTAAAAATACAGTTTCAAATGTATTTGGCTGGCAAACATTAAAGCTGTTATAATACCGAATTAGATCAATGACAGTGTTCATTTGTTAAGTGTTAGTTAAGAGCCTACCTCGAAAAATATTCGCAGCATTTTGGGGCGTGGTTAACGAAAGTTGCCGCATCACGCCGCGGCACTGCGCTACTGGCCTAACCTCAAAAACATTTACAATAATATCTGTATAAATACAAGATAGGTACCAATAGTTTTGCCGGTCACTCACTCTACTAGTGTGAAGCGCTAATCGCCTAGGCGCCCTTTGATAAATGCCGCCAAAGGCATTGCGCCTAGCGATGATTTATTTGTTTCTAGTTTCTACTTCATTTGACCTGTGATTTGACCACTGACTTTCGCCTATAAAACAACGTCATTCTTAGTTCTGCTGTTTTGTGATTTTTGACTTACGATACAACTGTAAATTTGACAAAAATGTGTGAAATGAATTTGAATTTTGTAATAACAACCAAACTAAACTGACTAGGTATTCCTGAAGTATGTACACAGAGCGGAAACGACAAGTAATTACATTAGATTATTGTTTAAATTCCACATAAAATAATTATTATTGATTTTCGAACTGTGCGGTCACACCCGCGGCGCTCACGCTCTTATTATTACTGCTATGCGCTTGGCGCGAGAATGACGGCGATCACACCCGCCCGTTCCAGTTTGAACCTTCTTTACAACCAAATAGGGATAATTTTTGTTTAACAATGTTTCTTTTATTTACGCTAGACAAATTTTTCAGCGAAATTATTTGATATCAATTACAATTATTTTGCTTTTGTTATATGAAAAGCATTGTAAATATTAATTTTATAGTAATACTAGCGATCGGGCCCGGGTCCGCCCGGGTGCATTCACGTTTTAAAATGGCGGTCAAAATGTTTAATTCTGACTATCAGTTTAGAATATCGACCAATCGGACCAAGAAAAACGAACAAAATATCCTCGTATTTGCTAGAAATATCACTACTGCTTTCCTCCTATAGGTCATAGCGTGATGATATATAGCCTATAGCCTTCCTCGATAGATGAACTACCCAACACTGAAAGAATCATTCAAATCGGACCAGTAGTTCTCGAGAGTAGCGCGTTCAAACAAACAAACAAACAAACAAACAAACTCTTCAGCTTTATAATATTAGTATAGATATAGACTTTCAGTGACATATAAAATAGATTCGTATAAAAAATATTCTAAATCTGGGGGCACGGCAATGCCCCCACCAAGTCGAGCTAAAAAGCGGCACAGTCGTACCATCCTTTTCTAGAAGCAATTCAGATCATTTTAAGCCCCCCATAACTTCGTTGTGGTTAAAGCAAGAAACCTGAATTTTCAGTTACTAAGCAGGCATTGTGTAAACACGGTATGTTTAAAATTTCATTCAATTTGAACTACTAGTTTAAGAATTGTAACTAGTCAAACTTTCTTAACTTTGTCACTCACTAACTGACTGACCGATTATCAAAAGTCTACGGCACTTCTAGCAGACATAGAACCTTTAAATTTAGAATATAATTAGTGTTTAGTGTCTGAAGTAGGGAAAAATTTAAACATTTCGTAATTTCTGCCTAGTGTTCTAGATACACCAACTGCGTGAATAACTTTGTATTTTGTATAAATGTATAGGATTACAAAGTTACATTTGCAGTTAATGAATAATTGTACCCGTATATAATGGAATAATAGTTCTAGATAGGTATCACTACATAGTATAAAACAAAGTCGCTTTCTCTGTCCCCTTGTGTGCTTAAATCTTTAAAACAACGCAACGGATTTTGATGCGGTTTTTTTTAGTAGATAGAGTGATTCAATAGAAAGGTTTACGTGTATAATAACATCCATTAAATAGTGGAGAAATACTGTTATATTTGAGGTTTCTAATGTGATGTCGTTAATTATCAATTTTTTTCCGCTTACATTGCAAACGCAGGCTGAACCCTACGAGATTTATCAAAATAATGTAGTAATTATTTGTACACATTGAAAAGGTCTACAGAAAACTCCGCGATGGTATATGTCCATCTCTTATGGATATCCCACAATAACAGTTTTTTGTCATTTACTTTTTACGACAAATACAGCATTAATCCTTATCCAATTAAAAAGCTTAAATACATTGTTGGTTTAATATAGATCAACGAAGACATAACGAAGAAAAACTTGCAAATAAATAGACTAAATAGCTCCAAAATATCAATTACCATGAAAGAAAGAATATTAATAATCAAATTTTGACAGCCTCCGTGGCGCAGTTGGTTAGACGCCGCCTGTGAAACGAGAGGCCGCGGGTTCGATCCCCGCACCGAGAGAAATGTTTGTGCGGCCCACAAATATTTCTTCCGGGTCTGGGTGTTTGTGAGACCGAAAAGTCTCTCGTAGTTCCTGATACCCACGACACAAGACTCGATCTTAGTGTGGGGTCAGGACTATGTATGTGACTGTTGGGTGTTATTTAAATAAAAAAAAAAAAAAAAAAAAAAAAAAAAAAAAAAAAAAAAAAAAAAATCCGTGATATTTGTGATAAATTGACACCTACAAAAATAAGAAAAAACCATAAGACAGAGGCTTTATGAAAAATTGTTGGTGATATTCTAGAAGTAAAAAGTACCGAAAAGAAAAATGTAGGACTCTAAAAAAAGACGTGAGATCCCATCAAAAACATCCTGTAAAAAAATTCAGCCATCCAGCAGCATTATGTATGAATTGTACGATACATTATGGTTTCATGCGATGGCCAAGGCGATCCATTTATTTATAACGTAAAGAATTTTTAATATTTATATGATAATAGCTTACGTAATAACTTTATACAGAAGGTCCCTTACGCAAGGACTAAATAAATTAATCGACTTGGTATCGGTATATGCATGTTTTTTTTAGGTAGAAACCCTGAGCTGCGAGACTTGGAATTTTTTTACAGGATATTTTTGATGGGATTGTATCTTCATCTGTCTATTGATAGAGGTGCTCCCGAAAGGTACTAAAGGTAGGTAGGCTCCCGAAAGGTAATATGGTAAAAAGGTTTTTCTATTTAATTCACTATTAATATATTTATTGGGCAAAACCCGATTAAAAGTTATAAGTAAATTCAATTGATTATAAAAGTTGGTGCGACCTTGGTGGGAATATCGCGTAGCCTTCATATTATAGGAGCGCTAGCAACAAGAAATATTGTGATATCAGATGAAAATATTTTTGATGAAAAATAATGATAATGAAATGAATGAATAAAATGAAAGAACAACACAACGAGAAGCGAATTTATTTTAACCGAATTAATTCGATGACAATGATCGCAATGTCCATATCATAGGGATTACGTTGGATCCCTTATTTTCATATTTCTCGTATGTCGTGGATCTACATACATACATACATAAACTCACGCCTTTTTCCCAGAAGGGGTAGGCAGAGGTGCCAAGACCCACATTTCGCCATGTATGTTCCGTCCTACGATGTGATAGGTGGCGAGCCTATCGCCATATCGGGCACAAATTCCTGACTCTGGGCTGATAATGAATAGAAAAATCCAATATCACTTTGCCCTACCCGGGATTCGAACCCGAGACCTCACCTTTGTAACCGTACCTTAGTACAACTACGCCACTGAGGCAGTCTACAAGTCGTGGATCTACAAGCTCAGGTAATAGTTGAAAGTTGAAATTAATCGGCCAATTGCCAATTCAAGTGCGTGGTGGCCTAACTACTCTCAATTGTACTCTCGATTGTAGAGGAGGCCCGTGCCCTGCAGTGGGACATATATGGGCTGACACAGAATTACCAATTCTGACCTTGAATTTAGTTTATGGAAATGAAGAGTCTCTCAGATATCGAATTAGAAACCAATCAGAACAATAACAAAAAAATCAATAAAAATGCTGACCACATTTTTTTTCTGAGAATATTTTCATGTTTTCGGAACGAAGGTTCTTTCAAATATCGATTTGGAATCATTCGTATAAATAACAAAAATTAAAATGACCGGGACTCGAACCCGAGACTTCAGCGTCGTAATCATATTATGAGGCAAAATGAATAAAATTTCACGCGAACAATAACAAAAAAATCAATCAAAATGCGGACCAATTTTTTTTTCAAATATCGTTTTAGAACCATTCGGATAAATAACAAAAAACCAAAAAGTAAAATGACCCGGTTTCGAACCCGAGACTTCAGCGTCGTAATTATATTACGAGGCAAAAATGTATAAAATGTTACGCTCCCTTCGACTAATTTCGTTGAGCGCTTATACGTAAGTCAATGACCTTTCTCTTTTATTTTGGTAACTTAACTAGTTAAAAATGAACTTAAAATGAATATATACTGAAAGAAAAGAAAGAAAGAAAGAAAGGCACATTTATTTGTCACACAAGACAACGGACATACTCGATTAACAAAAAAATACACATACAATGAACATACATAACAAAAACAATAAAACACTAAACGAGAATGCACGTCGCATCGCTGTGACAAAGTAGGTGACCACTCAGCTCACATGTTGCACCGAGGCAGAAGCCACAGCGCAACGCTGATTTTCAGTGGTCACCTAGAGTGACGTGCGAACGCCGGCCAATAAACCATAAGTACTTATAACTAAAAACTAAAATGAAACAAAGTTAATAAACAACATTTCAACTAAATACCAATTACACAATACTATACAATCAACAAAATACAATAAAATAAATATATAATTAACAACCAAATAAGATAAACGTTCCATCCCGCCCTCACACGCCATACCGACTAGTTTGCACAATGCGCATGCGTATAACCAATTATCGCGGCGTGTCACGCCGCTGCTATTTATTTTATAAATATATGTAAAAAAATTAAAATGTACAAACAAAAAAGAGTACCACCTAAAATAATAAGAATTACGTAAATTTGAAATTACGTAAAAAATAATTGGCGGGCTAGAATTTCGAAACGTCGAGCACAGATCCATCGTCCACCAAGGCCCGCGGCCGTCTGACGGGAACGCCCCCAATGAGATAGCTTATATGGCCGTAACGTACAAGAATGGGATAGGATGGCCCGTGCGCTTCTCAAAATAAAACAACATAAGCGCCAAACCATATTTTATTTTATTGTCATCGTACTATTTACTTTTTTCTTGTTTTTTTCTCGCGAAAAAATAATATTTAAAAATATGTTTATGTCAAATTAATCTTGAGTTTCTACACGGGGTAAGTTAGGAGTTCTGAGTTCTTAAAAAACTTAACAGCTGCTACTTTGGACTGTATTTTTGTTAAGGCAAAGTGGCGTAATCATGTATTTTGATTCATAAAATTGGTAATTATATCATCAATTAAAACATATCTGAAAATGGACTACCTAATCTCAGTAATTTATGATATGTAGGGTTTTAAAAAAGCCAAATTTTTCGAGGTATCCCCCCCTTAAACATTCACACAAAACTGTTTGTTGGCGCGTGTTACAACTTCTCTCCCGACAGCGACGGTAGGACGTTTAGTCATATTATGACGAAAACGTGCTGGAAAGATTTGTATTTGATCACTCTAATGGATCGCAAAGCAGATATGATAAAATTTTATCTCCCATATATGTCAGTTTTATCATGGGCCAGGCTGAGGGAAACCTTGTCTAACAGGTCTGAGGAGTGAGGACGTTGCCAGATTTTTTTCATTTGCGTGCGTCATTTCCTCAATTAACCTTGATGGTCAATGCCACTTTGGAAACGCGCGATTGCGTATAATATTATAATCTTTGCAAATTGTTTCGCGTATAAAAATATATTTTATCAAGAAGGTTAATAGTCGCACGTCTGTGGGAATAAACTGTCATTATACATAACGTTAAATGTTAAAATAGATTGAATATTAAATTTTAAAAAATGGTTGTCTTGCTCTTACAAATAATATTATATATTTTTTAATATTACATTACTGGCTTGGTGTAAGCAGGACAATACCACAGGAACTGTGTCTTGATATTCACTAGTGGTCTGTGTCTGCGTGGAGATCCAACCACTCTGTAGAGGAGAGCATTAGTATTCTTTTGCCAATATTATTACCAGATTGATATAGTCAGTGTACTCGTAAAGAGTAGTTTGTTACTTGCCACAGAACAGTAGTCTTGGGTTGTCGGTCAGCAATGACAAAATACTAGTGGTAGGTCTCTCCTCATATGTGAAAGGCAGCCTGGTTAGGTACCACCGCAATGTCTAATTCTCCCGCCAAATAGCAGTGTAAATGCACTATTATATAATAATATAAATAATAATATTTTATTTATTGGAACAACATTTTATTGTGTTTCGGATTGAAGGGCATAGTAGCCAGAGTAACTACTGGACATATTGAGCCTTTACTTTTATATCTCAGGATTATCATTAGATTAGATTCGGATCCGGATAAGATCTCAGTGGCATGCCAAGCAACGCTTTGTAATTCTAGGTGTTTTTTGGTTTTGCTACTTTTCATCACCGTATGGCTTAGCATCAGGCGAACAACATGCTCGTCTTACCATTCATGGAAATAAAAAAAATACAAAAATGACAACATGTATATGAGCCATAGCAGTGTTTGTGGTGAGGACAACTAGATGTACCTGGTGTGTGTATTGGTATTGTGTATTGTGCACATTGTGCAGCACGCACTGAGTCGCGTGGGCGGCGTGATCTTCTGCGAGGCGTCGCAGCGCTGGGCGGGCTCGGCGGCGGAGCTGGGCGCGGCGTGGGCGCGCGCGGCCGCCTCGGCGCTGGGCGTGCGCGCGTGGGCTCGCCGCGCCGCCGTCACCTCGCTCACGCACCCGCGCATGTTCCACTACCTGCACGCCGACCTCGACGACTTCCTCTTCGTGCAGATGCTTGACGCGGACCACCTCATCGTCGCCAACTCCACCAACGTGGCCGATGTCATGCGCCTCTGGATACAGTGCGCGCTCACGCTCGACTGCATCATGCCTATAGGTGATACATGATACATCTCTACACATACAGTATACCTTCTCCTAGCAGTTAATCAAAGGGGGATCATCATCATCATCATATCAGCCACAGGAAGTCCACTGCTGAATATAGGCCTCCCCCAAGGATCTCCACAATGACCTGTTGGAAGCGGCCTGCATCCAACGACTTCCTGCAAACTTAGCCAGATTGTCCGTCCACCTTGTAGGCGGGCGTCCGACATTTCGCTTGCCTGTACGTGGCCTCCACTCAATAACCTTTCGGCCCCAACGGCCATCGGTTCTACGAGTTATGTGCCTGGCTATGTGCATGGCTATGTCGGTAACCTTGTAACCTAACCAAAGGGGGATACCCTTTGATTATTTCACTGATAGGTTAATAAAGTTTTCTCTAAGTGCAAACAATGGGCTCTCCGAAACACCATCTATACTGGTTTGTGGCAAAGCATTGACTTATATTCTACCGATAGACGAGGCGCGTCATAGAAACTATTTGTCCCGTATTTGTCAAAAGCTCAGTAGCGACATCTAGTACGTTTACTTGAATATTACAAATTATGATCAAAGATTATTAGACAGACAAGACAGTTCATGTCAATAATAGCTTTGCCTAAGATACTGCCTATGTATAAATACCGTCATAGCAATAATATATTTGCAATGTTTTTTTTTTATTTACGTGAATAATTAATGGAAATGATGTAAATGAAATTAAATACTCTTACAAGTGTACAAGTCTGTCAAGCAGTCAATCAGTGTACAATCAGTCTGACATTTATTATAATAACATTTATGAATTTTTAACAAGCCGATACAAAAATGACTACCGCATTTGGAATATCTGAAATCTTCGTGTCGAAAATAAATTGAACAAATATAGGTATAGTCGGGAAGTTAAAAATGTAAAAAATTAAACTAAATTCGCGATAAAATCCGTAAATAATAGTTTTATTTCAAATATAGGTATGTTCTAATGGCAGCCACTTATATCCATTCCAATAATTGTGGACAAATATTATAGAGATCTCCTTTTTTCGTAACCGACGCGGAAGAATATAAAACAATATTAAATGGTATTAGTCTTCAATAACAATGGGTTCGAATAGTCCATTAAGTAATTCATATTAAGAAATGGGGTCTAAATACTATCCACTGTTTCAAAATATACATACAACACACATATTTTGAGTTAATAATTAACAACATATGATTAAAATAAAATACTGAAATCAATTTGCAACTACATCCTTCCTACATATTTGTATTTGTAATGTATTCGAATAGTTTATGCCTATTTGGTCCACTGATATGAATGTCCCTTGAATAATCTATATCTTATATAGTTCGTCTCTCTCACTCGACGGGCAATTTTTATGCGCGGAAATGAGATACACGATTAAGGAGCTCACCTTGTATTTTAACGAGCTCTAAAATATATTTAATCCATTAATAAATAAAAGATCTGTATTATCGGCATTATTCTGCAATATTGTATAACTTACGTTGTATTCTTTAATTATATTGTAACTTAAGAAAATTTCGCTGTCGGTTTGACGGGGAAAAGTCAAAATAAATTACTTATAAATATAAACAAAGAGGCGTACTATTGCGCGGCCGTCACGCGGCAGACTGATTCGTGTGCGGTGCATGCACCGCACTTGGGTGGGACACGTTTGTTACAAAGAACGTCTTATCTAGTGTAACATTGATATCGATGTGGCAAAGTGACATATTATTGAATGGTAGTTTGTTGGTGGTTGCAGGAGCGCAGTCAGTGGGTTGTAAGTTCGACAAAAAGCCGCAGTACCGGTACTCGGGGTGCCACGGGCAGGACGCGTCAGCGCTGAGCATCGTGCTGGGGCTGCGCTCGGGCTTCGAGGAGGCGCAGTACGCGGAGCGCGGCCGCTCGCCCTGGCGCCGCGTGCCCGCCGAGCCCGCCGCGCCCGCCACGCCCGCCGCGCCCGCCGCGCCCGCCGCACTCGCCGCGCCCGCCGCGCACCCCGCGCACCCCGCGCACCCCGCCTCGCGCAACCACTCGCACGCGCGCGTCTGACGCACCGCACCGCTCACACGGTAGGATGAGTGCCACCATTTTACCCATTACTATTTATATACAAGTAAATAACACGTGTGCAAAAGTCTCTACAATTACTCAGTACAACGGAAATTACACTAATATGGAAATTAAATTCATTGTAATATTATGCATAAGTGATTGATACGGACTCCTTTCCTTTTGATGGATATATTGATACAAATGACGGTTATATTTACTATAATATAATTATGAAGTTTATTATTGATTTTGCAAACTGTATACAAGCTTTTGTATGATATTATTTTTATATAGTCTCGCCTGAGTCGCATTATTTATTCCCGAGATGGTCGATGGTGCTTCAAAGAACGAAAAATAAGTCAATTGAACGAGGCAGCTATGAACATTAAAAAGCTTAATGTCGCCATAAAAGCGTCATTATTTATTGTTTCTGTAAATTACATATTTATAAGACATGATTGAACAGGTAGCAAAATGATATTGAATCAAACAAGAAAATTTCTTGACAATTTTTTTATGATAAGCTTTTTTTTTTGTAAAATTAGTCGTTATGTTTTGAAAATTTACTACTTTCATCTGACCATATTATGAAATATGCCAATTTTTAAACCAATGGTTTAAAATGGTTTTCGACAAGCGTCCATCAGCCTCCCGCCTTCTTGAAAATTTCACAATTTAAGGCAAAATTTAGTGTTGGTCTATACTGGCAAACATAATTTTGTCAATTTATCGAATGATACTTTTAACTTGCGAATGAGGAGAGTATTTATAATTTATTTTTCAATTATTACTACTTAATGTGTATTTATTAAATTACAAAGGACCATTTGTATCGCTAATGATTTGTAAAACCCGGCTTGTGTTTGTGTGATATTGAAATTGAAAAGACCTTATAATAATTTATTAATGGTAGTTTCTGTTTAAAGTTCCTTTTTGTATTTTATGTTTAAATACTTTATTGTAAATAGTTCTATTATGCATAAAACATCGTCACGAATGGTTTTACATTGGTACAAAATGTATTGTAAATTGTTACTAAAGCCTGATTTCATAGTAGACTAAATTACTTGATTTATTGTCCCACTGTGTATATGGTAAAGAGTTGATAATTTTACCATGCCTGTTGAACTTAACATTATTATGTATATTCCCGCGTGTGACGATGTTTGTGTGTACATACCGTGGCATCCTTAAATCGGTAGCTAAAATTGTCGAATGAGATTCATTTAAATATCCATAGTTTTGAACCCTGTAGTAAATTGACTGTCAGGGTAATTGTTATTTTAAAACATATCCCCGGATGTAGTTGGGATTTTTCTTTAACCTCAACTATTTGATCCATCAGGCCCTGAGTCACATTCGATAATTTTTCTTCTAGGTATGTGTAGCGTGTTGGTACTACGCCCGTACCGCAAGGTTGTGAATCGAATATCATTGAACAATGACCGTTTGTAATTGTTTTCGTTTTTATACAATTAGTTATGTTATGTTTAGTCAAATGTGATATATTTAAGTATTATGTTAGTTTGTGCGCGCGTGTTAGTGCGGAGCCTTTGCTAGTGACTCAGTGCAACTTTATATTATTATTAATTTTTCTACGCGACGTGAAAACACGTCCAATAACCTGCCATTGTAATTATAGTATAACAACTTCTGAAGTAAAAGAGACATTGTCTATCAAGTTTTAGTATTTTGTCGCGCGTACTAATTTCAGGCGCTTTCAATATGAACGCGACGTTGCTCTCGTAAGATTTCTAAGTTCATCTCTGGAGGCTAGTTTATTATCTCCTCAAACAAAGTACAAAACTTAATTTATAACATGTTTTATAAGTCACACGCAATACGAAGCACGAGTCTTTCCAATAGATGTATTCTAATTGTCGTATCACCGTACGCTTTTACATTTTTATAAATACAATTGCCAGTTGGTGTATCTGCTGTATATAGGTTAATGAATAGCTGGTTAGTAACATCTAAATCACCTGTTTTGTAAATATGCTTAGTTTACCGGCACCGCTTTTCGCTGAACATATAATCGATTTAAATCTACTTTGATGAAATCAAGGTGGTGAAATGCTGACTTGAGTTACCCCTCGCGCACATGCTAATATCAAATCTGTAAAGAGATTAGCAATAACACCGTAGCCGTAGTAGGATGCACTGTGCAGTCGTTGCAAGCTGACGCACCATAGCATAATAATTTATCCGATAACAATTGTAGAATATACTTACTGCCATAATATGTACTTTGTAGATGTATTTAAGGTGGCATGATCAATGTTTTGAAGTGGATCTCATTGTTACTTAGTAACTTTTGGAATTAAGCGTAGTATTTTTTTTGGTATTGTAAATACGAGTAGTTTACTAAATTATAGAGAAATTTTACAAATATCCCTGTTTCTGTTTTGTTGGCTATATCCGTGTGAGTGACGTGATACTACGTCATGCTTATAGATGGACGTATTTTTTCGTCATCATAAAAAAGTTTTTTTTTGCCTTCGTTGACGTACTAAGTCTACACTTAGAAAATAGTATCATTTATTTGCGTATTTGAAATACTGTAATACTTTTAAAATCTAGTCATTGATTAACCAAATTACGCAATGAGACATTTAAAAGGTTGTGTACAAAAATTCCTAACAAAATTGTTTGATTTTTTTAATTCGAATAAATCACAAATCTGGTGTCTAGGCATCGGGTTTCCTTGCGTGTATGCTTTTTAATAAGTATTTATTTGAGTTTGGAGTTTGGGTCACCTATGTCCTATACCATTGTTAATTGTTTTAGCAAAAAATATTATAACTTGTTACTCCGCGTGGGTGCAACATTTTATTTTTACAGGCTTCAAATGTAGTTCTATCGTTAAAACCTGTAGATGATTTTGTTTCGATTGGTTGACCCAATGTACCTAAAGAGATATTAATGTGACATGGCATTTGGGTATCTGATTGCATTTTATAAATCTTTTTATATCTACACAAAAACATGGTCCAATCTTAACATAAGTATGATACCTAAAATTATGAATATACTTTTAAACAATCAACGCTTTTTTAATCATATCCAAAATAAAAAAATGTAAAAATGACAATATGTATATCTTTTTATGTAATTATAATTAACAGATCAAAAGAAATATTTGAAATGGAGATATTCTTTGTTTGCATGCATGCATTCATTTTTGCAATAAAATGATCATGTTTATTGTAGGATCGCAGAAGACTTTTCAATTTGTCTAACGTTAACATAGATTGTGTGTATACCGGGTATATCACGACTGCTACCGAAAACGAAGCCGGGTGGTAGTTTTAGTGACTACAAACACAATGTAAGTAAAAATTTCACAAAGAACCGTGACAATTTTTTTTTAATTAATTTTGAAATATCGTCGAGTTTAGGCGGTAAATCCATAGTTTTTGCTAAAATATTAATTTAAAGCCTTGCGTACCATAGTGTCTTTAAAAATAAAAGGGTGTACACTATTATTTAAGAAAAAACAATGTATTTACCACACTAATACGACGATAGAAAAAAGTAACAAAAAAATCGTCACATTTTTTTGCACAAAATTTAGTTGCATTGTGTCTGAAGCGTGGTGGCCTGTTGGCAAACGGACTAGACGCGGCTGCCAACATGTTTACTGTGTTCGCGGGTTCGAATCCCAGGGCACACCTCTGACTTTTCGGAGTCATGTGTGTATTGATAGTCAATCACCACGCACTAAAACGATGAAGGAAAACATCGTGAGGAAACCAGCATACCGTAGCGATTTATAAGAATTTATATGGTATGTAAGTCCGCCAACCCGCATTAGGCCAGCGTGGTGGACTATATGGCCTAACCACTCTCAATCGTACTCTCGATTGTAGAGTAGGCCCGTGCCCTGCAGTGGGACGTATATGGGCTGATAAAGAAAGAAAGAAAGTGTCTGAAGCAGGGATCGAAACCCATTCGACATTACGGTACCGGTATCGACGAATTTCGGTTACCTTTAAGATTTCGGTAACCGCTATGACGCATTATAAAGGTTACCCTTATATACGGTAACCGTTTTAATACCGGTAACCTAAAAAGACCTTGAATGCAAAACAAAATGCGTTGTTTTTGCATAACAAATAAATATCATACTTGTGTCGTTTGCACAATATCGCTGGATTCGGTTCATTTCTTTTTTGGTGTGTAATTCTGTTGAAAAAATCATGAAATGAGTAAAGATAAATGTGTGCTATAGTGCCATAATGTTTAGTAAAGACGAATGGCGGTAAAACCACACACAGGGACTGCCCCCGCTTTGACTTATAAGGAACGGTGCATGAAACATAGAGGTAACTCTTATTTCGGTTACCGGTATGATACCGGTTAAATTCTAGGAATCCAATAAAATTGGCGTATTGGGGATACCTTTAAAAATACCGGTATAATTTTTTTCGGTTGATACCAAAAAATACCGGTATTTTCGTTACCGGTTTCGGTCCCTGGTCTGAAGTCACTAAAACTACCACCCAGCTTCGTTTTCGGTAGCACTCTTGATATACCCTGTATAAACAACGGCTTTTCAGTCTTGAAAACCACTTTTAAAATTACTCACCTTAAAGAAAATGTAAAAGACATTTTTGTATACAAATCTTGGTTAAGCATAAATTTTAAAGCATATATCGAATATTTCAGTATTTAAATTGCGATCAGTTATTAATTCTTGTCCAGAAGAGGCGAATCACGCGCAAATTCATACACGCTTTGTGGGTGTGTACCGACTACCGTGTGATATTGTGCGTCAATGCATTGCGATTAAACGAATGTAACAAATTCAAATGGGCAGCACGTAATTCGTCTCTTTCGGGGAGAAGGTAAAAATGCGCCGTGTTTTGGACACATGTGCTAGTGTATTGTTATTAGACGTATTCGTACGAGTCGCTGGACGTGTTTCAGCACTATTTACATTATAATGCAGCTTTTAAATGCGCATATCCTTAACAAGTGAGAATTCTATTAAACGGTGATTATAAATATCCAAAACAGTCGTATTATTTATAGTTCATCAACCCATTTTGGTTATCAGTTAAAATTCTTTCATTTATATGCATAAGCAATACTAATAAAACATCGACAGATATCTTCATAAAATACTATATTCGTTCTAAAACAGTAATCACAAATTATTAACAAACAAAAATGATTATAAATACATTTATACACAAATGTTTCGAATTAGCGTTGGTAGTAAACTCAACTGGATACATCCGTTACTAAATGTATACCGTTACTAATGTATATACTTTTATCTACAACTTTTTCAGTATATTTTATTAAGGTAATGGCCCGACTGACAATCTAGTATCAATGATTCGGATAGTTGCTATTTTAAACATCATTTATTTATAATATACAGGGTATATCAAGACTGCTACCGAAAACGAAGCCGGGTGGTAGTTTAAGCTACTTCAGACACAATGCAATAGAAAAAGTTGCAAAAAAAAGCGACAATTTTTTTTTTGTTATTTTTTTCCTATGGCCATATTTGGGTGGTAAATACATTTTTTCCTAAAATAATAGTGTATACCCATTTATTTATAACTAATCTAAGGTATAAAAGTGTTTAAATTATAACTTTAGCAAAAACTATGGATTTACCACCCAAAAATGACGATGTTTAAAAAATCATAAAAAATAATTGTCGTGTTTCTATGCGAAATTTTTAGTTGCATTGTGTTTGTAGTCACTAAAACTACCACCCGGCTTCGTTTTCGGTAGCAGTCTTGAGATACCCGGTATATTCAGTCATTGCAGAAAAAGATACACAGAACTAGGGCACTTTTGCTTGCATTCGAACTAAAACACATCTGTGTTGTGAAACGAACCATGATTAACTATTTTGATTTGAATATAATGATAATAAATATTATATTTTAATGATTAATTCAAAAGAGAGCAGTATAATAAAATAAAAGAAACATACCTAGTACCTATTAGGTATTTGAATGTAAATAATGCATGGAGCTTATTGGCTTAAATCCGTGCTCAATCAAAGCTCTAACAAGTCGATAAGAGTTTTTTTCTAGGACTTTATAATTATTAAACTAATATATTTATCTATTTATTTTACTTTAGTATAACGTTACTTAATATTTTTTAATAAAATAAGTAAGGAACTCTTATGTAACATTTATGCATAGAAGAAGAAGCACCTTTCATAACATAGATATTTCGATTTTTAAAAGTCTACCTATGAAGTATCCATGCGGGTGCGGGTATAAACGACATACTTTGATAATAAATGTGTGAATCGTGTACTTCATGGTTTTTTACAAAATGTTGCATATTTAGTGTTAATCTAGTTTACTTTTACTATGTTATCCAAAACCTAAATAATACAGAGCGAGTTAAAATGATGTGTCTGTTAGCGTATGAATCTTTCTCATGTGCATCATTTTATTAATAATGGAGCGTCACATTCCAACATGGTACTGACACAATAGATTGTGTGGGCGATAACTAAACAACTTGGCGAAACAGCAAGTACCCACGTAATTTGTACGTATAGAGAGCTGTTCACAGCAAGACTACGAACTTTTGGGATCACATTTGAAGGTAAGTATTGTTTTGTATTGATATTATGTATGTACTTCTAAAAAAATAAAAATGATGAATACTTATATATTACCTATAGAAGAAAATATAATTTATACTATACTATGGATAAAAAAATAGCTTAGGATCAATCAACACAATTTCCAAATCAATAAAAATTAACAAAAACTAAAACAAATCTTACAAAATTGTGCAGATTCCTGCACGATTACAAATAATGCATATTTCATGAAACATTAGTTCTACATAAGATATTATGATAGCCTCTTAAGGCCACCGCAGACCGGAAGTAATTAATTTAGTTTTGTTTTCAAATGATATTCAAACTTATCTGATAAAAATACGAAATAAATTCCATTGTTTTAAATTGATGGCGCAGCAGCGAGAGATGCCTTTCAATGCCACGGCATAAATTAAAACACTGGAATTTATGTTGTATTCCCACCAGATAAGTTTGAATATCCTTTGGTAAAATATTAAATCCCTTGCCATTCCGTCCCGGTTTGCGTTGGCCTTTATTGTGTAAAATAATGTATAAAACGTAATACTTTTTGAATTGAATGTGAAAATATTATTATGATTGAGGCGTGAATTTAAATAAACTACGTAAATTTTCTACTTTTCACACCAACATGAAGTTATTTTTAATAGATCTAACAAAGCCATACTACAATACGACAAATGTATTACATTATTGTGAGCAACATTTGAGACGGTTAGTGCTGTAGATCAGAATTGTTAGGATGTCAACATTCGCTATCCTTTAAATTCGTTTTTATATTATATCGATACAGCATACGCGTAGAATAATTGATAGTTAAACATTGACAACGGTATAATAAATTAAATCAAAGTCGGCTTCTTTCAGTAATAAATTCAACTATCACAATTTATCTTTAAGTAATTTCCATAACTTATAAAAACTTTATTTGTTTCAAATAATTTTCATATACCCGCACTAGGACAGCGTGGTGGGCTTTACCACTCTCAATCGTACTGTCGATTGTAGAGGAAGCCCGTGCCCTGCCGTGGGACGTATATGGGCTGATAAAGATACAGAATTTTCATATAATAGGTACAAAGAGATGTTAAACATATTCATCAGCTGATAAACACAAAACTGACATCCAAACAATCTGCTCTAAATACAACGTGCGATCAATATGAATAGAACAAATGTTTTAAATCTATTTAAAATTACATATTTTTTGTCTGATTATTTTAAATGTTATTGTTACTGATATTTATGTATTTAATATTAAAGTTGTGCCATAGACAATCGGGCAGTATTTAAAACAACTAAGTACCATAGATATCTACAAATATACATTATAATGATGGCACTAATATTTAATTGGATTGGATATAATTTCCTCAAAAATATTTAACTTAAATACACATGTTTATAGACTACTACGAGCCCCGACGCAAAATAGTTCGTCTAGTATGAAAAGTAGTGCAAGCCTAAAATATATAAAGTAAGTATTGGTAAAATAATAAAGAACTTTTAATAAAAAGTAAATCATAATTTGAGGAACATTTTAAAGTTTATTTTAACATAACTGAAATTCTTTCATGACTTTACTTAACTTAAAAAATTTAAAAAATATCCTAAAAAACATTACGCTAAAGTATTCGTCTACCCTTGTCACTCGCGCAAAATAGTTCGTCTACCACATTTGTGTCGCCTTTGCCCTCAATGACAGCTTTAATGCGAAGAGGCATGGCTACACACATACTGCACACTCCTCAGGCGTAATTGACTCTCAGACAGCCAAGAGTTTAGCCTTTAAGACGCTCTTCGATCTTGATGGATTTTTACGGAGAACATTTTTCATTTTCCACCATAGGGTTTCGATCGGCGACAAGTCCGGACTGTTAGATGGCCATTCGATTGTAGGGATGCTTTTCACCAGTAGCCAGGTCTTTGTTGTCCTAGCAGTATGGCAGGAAGCACCATCCTGTTAAAAATTAAGGAATCTTGATGCTTAAGTGACGGAATAGAGGGCAGAAAATTATCTTCCAAAAGGTTTTGATACCTTGCAGCATTGATAGAACGATCCACAAACTGCATACCACCAACACCTTGTGCAGACATGCAGCCCCATATCATAAGAGACTCCGGAAACATCACTTTGCGTTTGAGACAATCAATATGAAATGCCTCATTTTTATTCCGAATCACTTTTTTTCCTTTCATCGCTGACTGTCACTTCAAATGATACTACGCTGATACTGATGGCTGATCGGAAGTCAAATTTAATTGATCACGAGCATATTTCAACCTTTTTTTCTTTCGTACAGCAGTCTGCAGTCAACAGTGGTTTCTCCTTAGCGGTGTAAAATCCGTAACCCATTCTTTTTAGGACTCTTTGCAAGTATCAACTGAGACGTCTTTGTGAATTATGTCCTTCCATTGCACCGTGAGTTCTCCAGCTCGAGCAAGACGATTATTTTTGATAATTTTCTTCAGGATTCTGTTTTCTATTGCACTTGTGATGCGTGGTCGACCAGTTTTCTTCAAACAAGAAGTCATTCTATTATTTTTATAGTGCCGAATGATAGATTGGACTGCAGACCTGGGAAGTATCAAGCCTTTAGATATTTGGTAACTTGATTTGCCAGCATCGACCCCACAAACTATTCGCTTTCGAAGCTCTTCACACACGGGTTTGCCACGACCCATTGTTATTTGAAAACTAATGAAAAAAACTTAAATTTTCAAAATTTATACTGTCTCACTTAACAAATGACACAGAATTACTTTTAGAAATTTAAATTATGCAACATAATTGTACACAGAAGGAATAATCTTATTTAACTCACCGATAGACGAACTCTTTTGCATCGATTAACAATTGGACGAACTATTTTGCTTATAACTTCTACGAATTTAAAACAGGATATGTATAAATTTAAAAAGCTAAAATAGTTTATTGGTTCATAATTAAAAAATGGCATAAGTAACGCGATAGAATAACAGCTTAATATTTTATATAGATATACAAAAATAATGAAGTTAGAAAAAATCTTACAGAGAAAATTTCACACTAGACGAACTATTTTGCATCGAGGCTCGTATATTACTTTGATTTCATTTAATGTTGAATAACTTTATACTGTTTGCTACAAGCGAAAAATGGCATATTCGAAGAAAATATTTAGCCTAGGTTGTTAGGTATACTAGAGGCATATTTCTATTTTAGATTATTTCATATTCATTTAGAGCTCATACTATTCCCTAATTTTGGCCCATTTTCTATTCAATTAATATAGAAATTAATTATAAATAAATTAGGATATATAATACGTTCATTATTAAATTGGTTTTTAAAATCACAAATATTTAAATTAGTCACATCACTTACCAGAGCGAGGCGAGGATGCACTTTGAAAGACTACTTTTTTGATAAAATAAAATGTAATACTAGGTGCAGGTGCAGGGTTCGATTTTAAGGTCCTCAAAAGTATAAATACTGATAATTTGTATTTAATGTATTCACGAACCCGCTCCTGTATAGCATCCTATCATCCTAATTTATTCTTGATAGATACTGTTATATTATAAACGACAATTTCATAATTTTTATGCCTAATACATTCATCCAAACATTCATGTCAAAAAATAAAATAAAAAACAAGCTTATAACTAAAATCGAAATAATCGCTTTGTATCGATGATAATTATAATCAATTAGATATCGATATTTGAAATATCAGTACGCGAGGAGTTTGTAATTAATTGAGGTTGTAACGAGTGGATATAATTGTAAGGGTCTACTTTTCCGTCTTCTTCTCATCGTCTTTGAAGAGTAGTGGGATCATGCCCAGGAAACAGCCCAGTGTGATGCCCAATACGCGACCCTGGGTAAAGACATTCAGTTATTATTTTAAAATAAATTATAGGTAAGGCGGCCTTTTATTTATATTTGTTTTTTTTAGTCCATGTCTCTGTCCATTTGTTTGCTAATTCATTGCCAGTAAACTTTTTCTAGGTTTCTTTTCTGGAATTTCCCAAAGACGAAATAAGGCGTTTATAATGCAGAAACAGTTTGATGATTTTAAAAAGTTCAAACGGTTTGGATGTATAAAACCACACAACAAATTAAATACAAGATGTTATGGACTATAGAAAAATGAAAATTAAAATAATTAAAAATGAAAATATGGAAATATAGGTCGGTGTGCACTGAGCACTAGGCAGTATTGTGTGAGTATTGTACTGACGACGTTGGAGAAGCGTCGGCTGACGGGCATGTCGAGCTGCACGGGCGACAGCGCGGGCGCGGCCAGCCCCAGCATGGCGGCGGCGCGCTCCACGTAGTACGACGAGCCGATGCCGATGATGTCGCTGAACGTGTTGCCCAGCGCCGCCGCCGCCATCGTCGACAGCGTGATGTACGCGCTCATGCTGCTCTCGATGCTGTCGCCCTGCAACACCAATACGAGCCTGTGTAGCTACTGTGTATCTTCAGCAACAAGTCACAATCAAATACCAAAACACAATACACAGTCAGGTCATAAGTACTGTCACACAGTAAAAACTTTTCTTTTAGAATGCTGGCCACAAAAAAGTTTATTGAATTCGAATTTCGAATTGTTCATGAAAATAAAAATGTTTACTTTTTAGAATTTTACTCATTTTTAAATATGGAGTGGACGCTTAAAGAAGACCGTGTTGCAGTTATTGCGTTTGCATCGTTGCGGTTACGCACCAATTCAAATTTTTGACATACTGAAAAATTTGAATATAACCAAAAGATTCGTTTATCGTACCATCAAACGATACAATGTAGACTCTAGTATAGATGACAGGTCAAGAAGTGGTCGCCCTCGGTCTCTTAGGACTCCAGCAGTGATAAAAGCTGTGAAGGCGCGAATTCAAAGAAATTCCAAACGTAAGCAGAAACTGTTGGCCCTTCAGATGGGGTTAAGCAGAACCACGGTGAAAAGGGTGCTAAATAAAGACTTAGGGCTTCGGGCATATCGAAGAAAACAGGACATCGTTTGAATGCTCGTCTAATGGACCTGAGACTGAAGAGATGCCGCGCTTTGTTGAAGCGGTACGCGAGAAAAAAATATCGGGAAATTCTTTTTTCAGATGAAAAAAAAAATTCCGTAGAAGAGACCTACAGCAAACAAAATGATAAGATGTACGCACACAGTAGTGAAGAAGCGAGCAACCGTATTCCGCGTGTCCAACGAGGTAATTTACCATCCTCGCTCAAGGTATGGTTGGGAGTTTCTTATTGGGGCTTAACAGAGGTACAGTTTTGTGAGAAAGGTGTAAAAACGAATGCAGTTGTGTATCAAAATACAGTCCTGACGAACCTTGTGGAACCTGTTTCTCATACCATGTTCAATAACAGGCACTGGGTATTCCAACAAGATTCGGCGCCAGCTCATAGAGCGAAGAGCACACAAGACTGGCTGGCGGCGCGTGAAATCGACTTCATCCGGCACGAAGACTGGCCCTCCTCCAGTCCAGATTTGAATCCGTTAGATTACAAGATATAGCAACACTTAGAGGAAAAGGCGTGCTCAAAGCCTAATCCCAATTTGGAGTCACTCAAGACATCCTTGATTAAGGCAGCCGCCGATATTGACATGGACCTCGTTCGTGCTGCGATAGAAAACTGGCCTCGCAGATTGAAGGCCTGTATTCAAAATCACGGAGGTCATTTTGAATAAACTTTAGTGTCATAAGAATCTATGTTTTGTTAAGTTCATTTTGGTATATAAATGGTTACATAATGAATAAACTTGTTTCAATTATTTTATATTATACATGTGACAGAATTTATGACCTGACTAGGTATACTCACGGCTATGATCATGATGAAATTATCTAGGAAACCGAACCCGATGAATGGAATCGAATTCACCAAAGACACTGTAACATAAATTTAAAATTATTTTTTATTGACTTTTTCGTACGATATTTTGATTCGAAAATAATCCATGGTTATTTTGAGCACTTTTTTCTATTTTTAAATTGATTATCCCATAAAATATTATTTTTTGTGATGAATAAATTGACTAAAATTAATATTTGAATAATTTTCCATCAGAACTTTTCAGTGGATATTATTTTACTAATGTGTGCTACTTATTCTCCTAAAAAAATAAAGGATATTTGTTTCCATGAGGAGATTTGTTTCCATGTTAAGTAAAAGTAATTCAAACATTCCTAAAATTATTAAATATTCAAAAGTATTAGTAAGTACTCATTGTATAAAGATGTTTTATTTTGGGCCGTATTGTGTGTGTACGTCTAGTACAAATTCTAGAAAAAAATGTGGAATTCAAATAAAATACATTAAGATTTCTTGGACAACGGGGGGCTTTATACAAAAATGTGATTGTTTTAGTACAGAAGCAATATTTTCTTCGATAATCTGTCCTCCATGAAGCCTAATTGTCATTTCGTTCAAAAATGCGCAAACCCATTATCTTTAACTTGAATATGTTGTATGTCTTATTTTTAAAAACCCCCTACTAATTATAATTATTGTCTATATTTCTTTTTCTATATTCTTTGCTTTTTAAAAGACGATATATGTTGTTAAAGAAGTCATTTTTATTATTTTATTTATATTACATGATTTTAGTTTAAGAACGAAAATGTTCAACTTGACAGCAATTGCAAAACTCTGTGGCCGTGATTTTTTATTATTCGCAATTATTATACTAGTTCGTATTTTGGTGAGTAAACATGTATATTATTTAGAATGCCACGTGTAAGTAATACTTTCATGATTTTCTATGTTCATATTTCTCTTCTAACCCACAATTCTGTTTTTCAGTATATCAAAAGTGGCGCTTTGCTTGATTTGCACTTCTGCAATTGTTTATATGAAATGGTTTCTACATTGACTTATATTCTACCGATAGACGCGGCGCGTCATAGAAACTATTTGTCCCGTATTTGTCAAAAACTCAGTAGCGACATCTGGTACGTTTACTTGAATATTACAAATTATGATCAAAGATTATTAGACAGATAAGACAGTTCATGTCAATAATAGCTTTTCCTAAGATACTGCCTAAGTATCAATACCGTCATAGCAATAATATTTTTTGTAATGTTATTTTTTTATTTACCCACTTATATCAGCATCATCACATATTTAGGTAGCCACTTATATCCGTTCCAATAATTCTGGACTCCTTTTTTGTGACCGACGCGTAAGAATATAAAACAATTTTAAATGATATTTATGATGATATAATGAATAGTCCATTAAGTAATTCATATTAAGAAATGGGGTCTAAATACTAGATCCAATGTTTCAAAACATACATACAACATACATATTTTGTGTTATTAATTAACAACATATAATTAAAATAAAATACTGAAATCAATTTGCAACTACATTCTTCCTACATATTTGTAATGTATTCGAATAGTTTATGCCCATTTGGTCAACTAATATGAATGTCCCTTGAATAATCTATATCTTATATAGTTCGTCTCTCTCACTCGGCGGGCAATTTTTATGCGCGGAAATGAGACATACGATTAAGGAGATCACCTTGTATTTTAACGAGCTCTAAAATATATTAATCCAATAATAAATAAAAGATCTGTATTATCGGCATTATTCTACAATATTATATCACTTACGTTGTATTCTTTAATTATATTGTAACTTCAGAAAATTTTGCTGTCGTCAAAATAAATTACATAAAGTATAAACAAAGAAGCGTACTGCCGCGTAGCTGTTACGCGGCAGACTGATTCGTGTGCGGTGCATGCACCGCACTTGGGTGGGACACGTTTGTTACAAAGAACGTCTTATCTAGTGTAACATTGATATCGATGGGTTTCTATCATTGAACAGAATCTTAGTTACTACATGGGATGCCAATTCACTCTCGTGTAGAGTGTTTCAAGACGTTATATTGCTGAAATGGCAGAACAAGAAGTAAGTATTCTATTTTCTTATTTCTTCATAAACTTCACTTACACATTTCAATCATTATAAATCATTATAAACACACTTCAATCACTTCCCCTCCCGCGGGTGCACAATGTAGTGACGTTTACGTGCTCGTCATTATTAATTGTGTTTTGTGTGTTTTAACGGCGACTATCGGTTCGTGAGTTGTTTATTGTTGTATGGTATCGTATTTTCAGCAGCGATCTGTAAGTTTTTTAAAGTTTAATATGGTTTATTAGTGGATTTACTCAAATTTATTTCTCGGTAAGTACTTTTATTTTTCTAAAGTGGGTATTGCGAAATAAAATATCGCCCGGCCGGCCAGTCAGCTGATTTTTTTAACGTTAATTAGTTCGTTTTAGTTTACAATATATTTGCATTTTATTTCTGATAAGTAAATGTCGGTTCACAATGACGATCCGCCCGATCGGGGCCCAAATCCATTCGGTCAAAGTAGACTCACGCCTCGGTCACTCAGTTCGGCCAAACGCTTATTCAACGATGTGAATTCGCCCACATCTGTTTCCCCCGTTCAATCGAAACGTCTGCAATTATCAGAATCGGCAGATACTTCGTCTGTAGACAACGGCAGCGACGCGAGCCGCGCGGACTATTGCGATATGGTGTTGGAAGTATCGAGTTATTTGTCAAAGATAAACGAACTCGTCAATGACCAGGGCTCGCGCATGAATATTGCAAATAGTGTTAGATATTACGCAACGCGTAACTTCAATTGTTTCGTTACTGGCTCTAAAATCATCGTGTAATGAAACCAAGATAGCTAATATGCAACGCGAGTTAGATCAATGCAAACGCGTTAACGTGTCCACTAGTACATATTCGGATAATTTAAAATTGCGTTTAGCGAAACCCGCTCCGGTAGTGCAGCCGCGCGCCCCTGCCCCGTGCGTAATAGCTTACCCGACTAGCGAACGGTCAGCTGATTTGCAGACGTCATCCGCGACGAAACAGGCGCTCTTTAAGGCAATTAATCCTAGTGACGACGGGTTCCAAATCGTTGGGGTTAAAAAAACCGCTAAATCTGGTGTTGCTCTGCGTCTTGCAAATGACAAACAAAAAGTCGGTTAATAAAAAAATTGGAATCTGTCGACGCGATAAAATCGGCGGGGCTGCGTCTTGAGAAACCAAAGGGTCGCCGCCACCGTATTTTAGTTAAAGACGTGCCATCCTCCATGGAAGACCGCGCTTTCTTAACTGCATTATATCGTCAAAACATCAAGGACGAATTGCCCATAAAGGAGGATGACTTTTCAAAGTCCGTCAAAATAACTCGCAGACGTCTTTTAGATAACGGTCGTAAATGGATAGGATTAGAATTGGACTCAGAGATTCGCAAACATTTGATGAATACAAAAGATAAACTTTTCATTGATTGAGCCACCTGCCGTTTTATTGATGACATAGAAGTAGTACGTTGCTTAAATTGTCAATATTACGGGCACGTTCAAAAATTTTGCACAGTTAAAACACCAACGTGCGCCATTTGTGCTGAGTCTCATGAAACTAAGGCTTGCCCGCATAAATCGAACCCGGAATTTAAGTCAGTGTGTGCGCCTTGTAAAAGATTTAAAAAACCATATGACCATCGTTGTGGGTCTCAAGAGTGCCCAACATATAAAAACAAAATCGAGCAATTACTTCTTTCGACCCAATACTAAAAAATATGGATAAATTTACAATCGGTCAGTTAAACCTTCATAACGATAGGGTAGCGACGTCAGAATTAGACACGTTAATTCATGATTATAAATTAAATGTCGTTCTAGTTCAGGAGCAATACCAAAATGCGCGATTACGTAGTAAGGTAGTACAACTCGATAACAACTCACGAGCAGGTATTTTTGTGTCGGGTTCACATCTTACCATTACCTCAGTGCGTAATCTTATGACGTCACACTGTGCTGTCGCTGAGGTGTCTAGTCCGATTTGTAAGGTTTATGTTGTGAGCTGTTATTTTCAATACTCAGATCCTGTGGGTCCTCATCTGCATCACCTCCGCTATGTCTTGCGGTCCCTCGCAGGGCATAAGATTATTATAGGTGCTGACGTTAATGCGTCATCTGTCCTTTGGTATGGCAAATATCGCTCCACTGATACCGAGCGACGTTGCGCGGTAGAAGATTTCATTGCAGTGATGAATCTCGAAATACACAACACCCCCGATGCACCACCTACATACAGTAGCCCTACGGGCGAATCTTCTATTGACGTCACACTTTCTAGTGGAGACGTCCGTATTGATAGGTGGCGCGTCCTGCCGGACGCGTCGTGTTGTGACCATCGCCTGATTGTGTACGAGTTCTTGCCTAGATTGACATAGGGTCCGGTACAGAATAATTTTAATTTTAGATATAAATCTAGAGGCGCTAACTGGGATTTGTTTAGCTCGCTATTTGCTCGGCATGCTGGGGACTTCACTTGCAATGATCTATCAGCTGAAACCTGTGCCGAGATTATGTCGGACACTTTTACATATTGCGCAGACATTACCATCGGTCGAGGTTTCATCACTAACACTCGGAGGTGCGATTGGTGGAATGACTTACTGGTCCAACTACGTCGGACTTTTCGCAGAGCGCGTAGGCGTTTCAACGGGCTTAAGAGACGTTGTGTCACAGGGGAAGCAATTACATCTGCTTTAAATAAACTGAGAGTTGCCAGATCACATTATAAAGCGGCCGTCCAAAAATCGAAAGGTAATTTGTTACGTAAAATTGTGGCCCGGTTAGATAGTGAGGGTCCGTGGTCTCCTCTATACCATGAATTTAAAGCGAATAGGTCAATCAATTTGGCTTATATTGAGAATTTAAAAATTGACAACAACTTCACAACTGGTATTGAGGAGACAACGAAGGCTCTGTTACAATCGTTAATTCCGGATGATAATATTGAAAATGATACAGAATACCATAAGCAGATTAGGGTGTGGGCCATGGAGGTACCGAACTCTTCCGATTCAAATCTCGCGTCGTTTGATGAATTTAGCGAAATTGTACGAGCTTTGCCCCTAAACAAGGCTTCCGGTGACGATAAAATAACTAATAAAATGATCAAAGAAGCGTGTAAATCGGCCGGCGATGCATTATTCACTGTTTATAACAGATGTATTGCTGAAGGGGTATTTCCGCGGGTATGGCGTACCGGTTTCATTCGTATAATACCCAAGGGTGGCGATAAATCTCCACATGATCCTAAGTCGTATAGACCTATTACACTCTTACCGTCTCTAGGTAAACTTTTAGAACGTCTTATCGTCCCTCGATTGCTACCGGGTGGACCAAAGTTTCACGAAAAGCAGTTCGGATTTACAACGGGTAAGTCAACTATCGACGCGGCAATATCGGTTAGATGAGCTGTAAGTACATCGGCGCGCAAATATGTACTCGGTATTTTCCTGGTCATATCCGGTGCTTTCGACAACGCTTGGTGGCCGATGCTGCTTCTTAAGTTGAAATTACGAGGTTGCTTTAAAAATATATATTCACTTATTTACTCGTATTTCTCGCACGGAACAACAAAACTTAAACTTGGACACTATGCTGTGTCGAAACCACTTACGATGGGCTGTCCACAAGGCTCGGTTTTAGGTCCTTATTTGTGGAATTTAGGGTTCGACGATTTTCTTGCAATTCCCTTGCCGTCAGGGTGTTCTTTGACCGGATATGCGGACGACGGCCTCTTGCTTATAGAGTCAAATAGTAGGTCGGGATTAGAAATTATGTCGGACGCGTGTTTAAAACTAATATGTGATTGGGGCCATCGAAATCGGTTAACCTTTGCACCACAAAAAACGTTCCAATTACTTCTGAAAGGAACTTTAAAATCACAGCCGCGAATTAAATTTAATAGAAAAGGAACTTTTTTGCTTTGACAAGAATATCAAAATCAATGTGGGGGCTATCTTTCAATACACTAAAAATCATATATGGAGCAACTTACTTAGGATGTATCTGTTATGGATCTCCCGTATGGGCTGATAGGGCTACTATCGGTGCTGTGCGAAGAAAACTGCTCCAGAGCCAACGTTTGGCGTTGATATTCTTATGCAAGGCATATAGAACTGTTAGTACCGAAGCTTTGCCTGTCCTAGCGGGTGTACTTCCAGTCGACCTGGAGGTGCAACGTCGCGCCGCGATGTATTACTCTAATAGAGAGAATATGGATAAAAGTTTTTTCACCGCACGTGAACTTTTAAAAGTTGACAGATTATTTAAACCGGTTTCAGTGGTATATAGCGAACTATTAGATGATAAATGTAAATGACAAAATAGATGGGAGGTATCTTTGAAGGGCCGGCATCTATACCAATTTATTCCTTGCGTACGTGATCGTTTAACAAAGACATGGCTAGATGTCGATTATTGCGTATCACAATTTCTCACGGGCCATGGTAACTTTAAGTCTAAACTATACTCTTTTAAGCTTGTTGCGTCGCCTGCGTGTCCATGTTCAACACCTAATTGCGAGTATGAGCAGTCCGCGCATCATATACTTTGGGAGTGTAGTCTTTGGCATAATGAGCGTAAAACCATGCTAGATAGTATGCAAATATCATCTGGAGTTGTATACTACATGGACCTTGTAGAGACTAGAAAGAACTTCCGTGCTTTCCGGCGTTTTTGCCATACCTATTACTGGAAGCAAGCATAACAGTTCACATAATAGGTCCCATTTAAATGTAATAATAATTTGATCCGTGGTGCTTCACAGCTGGCTTCTCCGGCTGTAAAAGTCTTTTTGCGAGGTTATTTACCTCTTCAATTCAATGTTTTGTCACCCGCTTTGCACGGAGGGATGGACAATAATTTATTTCCAACTCCTCCTATTAATTTAACTTTTTTTTTTTTTTTTATTGCATTGAATGGCGAGACGAGCAAGCCGTTCGCCTGATGGTAAGCGATACGACCGCTCATAACAGTAGCAACATTCCACTGCGCTCGCCATCCTGAGACATAAGATGTTAAGTCTCAATATGTCCAGTAGTTGCTCTGGCTACAATGTCCTTCAATCCGAAACACAACAGTGCATTTAAGCAGTGTTGTTTCACGGGAGAAATAGACATTGCGGTGGTACCTACCCAGATGGCATCTCACATATGAGAGACCTACCACCAGTAAACTTTCTGATTAATTTCGTTGCGGGTTAAAGACAAGTTAGACATTCCCGGAGACTCGCCGAGCTTCAATGCTCGGTGTCATTACTTTGTGTGCCACTGTTGATCCTGGCTCACAGGAGTTACAGTGGTGGGTGTGAGGGCGGGACAGTCTCCCTTCTTCATAAACTTGGGAAATGTATGTTTTATGCCAATTAATCAAGGTCAATACAAAGTAAGGAGTATTACAAAAGTATTCATGTTAGAGCTGAATTGCATTGTGTCCACAGGACAAGTCTACTAGTACATAAAAATGGAAGAAGTGATATTTTATATATTGTTGTTTAAATTGTTAAATGAATTATATTTTCTTTTATTTCGCTCTGGATACTCAGATGATCTTGTGTTATGTATAATATATTATATTATTATTATTTCCATAATAACAACACTATGTCTGACGGTAAGCACAAATGCCGTCCGGGCAGAATATCTAATGGCATCAGACGACTGTCCCAAGACGTTTGATACAATTATCCGACCGGCCTGCTAAGATGCCTCTTTAAACTATAGCGGAAAGACCCGGGATCATAGGAAGGAGAGAACACATGTGACTGCAAAGAGTTATTTATTCATCATAATTCTTCAATATCTTCAATATTTAATCTTTTTTATTTTGTTTTAGTTATCAGAATAAACAAGCAAATTATCTGTACAAACTGCTGGCTGCAAATAAATCAAGCTGTAGACAATGAGCAAGATTTTATTCCAACTCCGCCGTAAGAATATTGTATCAATGTCGATTCTTTTGGACATATATAACACCCACAAGTGCTTCATGTTGAAAGGAAAATAGCTGGACACCGGACAGTAGGTTGCTGTACTCATACTGTGGTATTTAGCCTTTAGGTTGGGCTAGGCAGTAGTACAATATGGGAGCACCGGCATTGTTCCTAGATGTTTTAACTGGAGATTATTTTTAGGCGAATATAAATAAAAAATATAAAGCATTTTATTGTCCTTTGGTTTTACTTTATTGTCCTCAAGTTTTGTTTGATTTTAGTTTTCTTTCATCAATTAATCCTACTTTTTCCTTATGTGTGCTCAGAAATAACCAGTTAAAAAATAATATCTTAGACCTTAGGATAATATTATTTTTAAGTATGCAGAAGTCTAATATACCAAAGTATATTAGACTTCTAAGGGTAGACCAAATATAATGTTTAAAATGTTAGCTTGTACAGAAATAATTGCTAGTAAGTTCTTTTACTAGACATTAAGTTATAGAAATATACATGGCTGCTATAAGATTCCATTCAATTTTTATAGCGTATTCATTTGTATGGACTATAATAACTAAGAGCTTATTAAGTGCATATGCATAATAATAAAATGATTATTTATTCATATGCAAGCAGTCGCGACAAGTGATCAGTCTGTGCCGTGCTGTATCTCATGCCCAGCAGATTTTTATTGTGGATTATTTAAATAGGTTGTTTAGCTGGTATTATGCACCGCATTTATGGCCAGATATAGGTACACTTTCTTAATATTAAATAACTATAAACATGACGAGATTCTGACAGACTTGTTGCAATTTATTGTATAGACATTATGTTATATTATAATAGATGATCAATAAAGTATGATACTAATTCCGTTGACGTAAAAACATTTACGAGTTATATAGAGTACTATGTCTTGGTACTATGCGTTTCAAATAAGAATAGGAACGTCAATGACCTTTAGTTGTCAAATATCACACGAAAAGTATAGTTAGCAACAAAAAAATATTTACGCATCAATTATATTTTTTTCACATAGTCAAATTCTTGAACATAAATTAACTAAATAAATTGAAACAATTACAAAATGTTATATGGACACATAAACAAGAATGTTTAGTCATAAATAGCTTAAAAAAGTATAATTTTTAATTTTTTATTTTCTCCATATGCAATTATTCGCCAGAAAGTAACTATAACACGACATTATTCATTCATTATTTTTTTTACGAATTATTAAATATTAAAAATATTATTTTTACTCAACAAAAATATTATTTTAAGAAATCTTGTTTTGCTCACCCTACCTAAATTGTGCGATTTGACAGCTACTACGAACCAATATGGCGCAGGGTCAGTCCTATTCTTAGTTGAATCGCATAGTACAGTAATTTATAGCACAGACTAAAATTATTATTTGATTCATTGGAAAACAAATTACGACTTCATATTTCATAAATGCAAAGTTTTGACATCGGTTGTCAAACATGCCGTTTCAGGACGCCATATTGTCCCCTTGTAGTGTTTCTGTTCTTAGCTTGGTATTTATTTTTGTATAAAGCGGATACAGAATATGCAACGTATATATCATACAGAAATTGAATGCCAATTTCACTAAGTATATTTGGTGTAATGTACTACACATGGCCCAAGGTCGATACATTTCTGGACCATCTCCTTTGAGCAAATTTAAATCTTGTATACATTTCTATCATTATGGCATTTTCCCTTCAAACCTAACTCTAACTCTCTCTCTCTCTTTTTAAAATTATATTTTACGAAAAATATATGGGTGCTAATTTAGGTCATTATCATTTTTTTTTTATTGCAATGAATGGCGAGACGAGCAAGCCGTTCGCCTGATGGTAAGCGATACGACCGCTCATAAACAGTAGCAACATTCCACTGCGCTCGCCATTCTGAGACATAAGATGTTAAGTCTCAATATGTCCAGTAGTTGCTCTGGCTACAATGTCCTTGAATCCGAAACACAACAGTGCATTAAGCAGTGTTGTTTAACGGGAGAAATAGACATTGCGGTGGTACCTACCCAGATAGCCGCTCACATATGAGAGACCTACCACCAGTAACTATCATCAGATGATGGTACTGAGCTATCAACAAGGAAACACCTTGATTAAACTAAATTATTTACATTTTAGCAAAAAGCTGATATAATTCAATAAGTACAGATAATGTGGGTAGGCCTTCCTTAATCACTGATAAAAAAATATTAAAGTGATGTGCATTTTTTAACTGTTTTTTTATTTATTTAAATTAGAATATAGGTATTTTAATAAAATGTACAATTCCAATTTTATTACGAATCTGATCTCACAATTATTGTACAACTAACTAATATTATCATGGGCCTGTTTATCTAAATCAACTAATAGATTTTGTGATTATAAAGAAATCACCTAGCAACTTTTGATGTTGGCAAATTTTATTCTAAAAAATAACTCCAGTACACCCATGCAGTATACTCTGCCTTTGTCAAATCTGCCTCTATCAATTCTTTGACATACATCAATTATGCTTACCATTTCAATTGTAATGTTTGATGTGCTACATAAAATAGAACTTACAGTGCAGCAACTCCCTAGTAGTTGGCTTGGGTACTGTTGCAGCTGGAACATAAGAGACAATACCATTTCAAAATAGTGTACAATTACATTTAAACATAAATTACCTAAAAGGTACACACTGTAATTTAAAAAATATGTTAAAATAATTTGAGTCACAGTACGGAAGTCTCTTGATACTATTAATTTAAATTAAGCAATAATAAACTTTATAAATAGTTTGAGACGTAAATAACTTATATACATTATTTTCCTTGAAATGTGGCACAATACTTCATATCAAATTAAAACAAACAATATTACCTGCCTTGGTGTTGAAAATGTATATTATAAAAAGAAAAGAATAGTAGTCATTGAATATATTTTTTTATTTTTATGCTATTTTATTTTGAAGCAATAATTATAATGACTATTAATGCAACCCATGAGTTATAAAACTAAATATTAAACAGCCTATTAAACCTTGAAACATTTGAAAATTCATAGAATTTCAAGCAACATAGCTGAGGTTATTAGTCACTTGTTGCTCATCTTAGATGTATCATGTAGGAACTCAAGATTTTTAACATGTTGCATGTTTTTTACTGCTAGCTAGCTCTTGTATCTATGCTTAATGCTTGGTCATAATGAGCTTAGAATTTAACAAAACTCTCAATTTTATGTTATATGGTTTAAGCTTAAAAATACAATTAGCAAATCTCAGTTCAGAGTAAAACTATTAATGACATCATCTTACAAACACGGGCTAAAACCAGATCCAACCAGTTACAAAGCTATAATTAAATCATACTCTCACCATACTTTTTCTTGAGCCAGTCCTCCGGAACTGGACAGTAGCTGCCGGTGGGATCGACGTCACCTAACGTCGGGACTTTGCTGGGTCTACCTAATTTACTTCTCCATCTCTGACCAGCTAATTTATCTAAAATATATATATTTTGAATTACAAGGCTGCTTCTTTTATATATGTTAAGGTATACAAGAATCCCCACCTTCGAATTCTTCTTTAATTCTGTTAGATTCGAATTCCTGTAAGGCACTAAATAACATTTTTCTCTCTTCATCATTCAGGTGTAGAACAAGTTCCGTTGCGTACGCCTTGGTCAGTGGGCCAGTTATTTGTGTAGGCTCCTCAAAGTCCTTGGAAGTTGGCCCGAGTCCTAAATTGCGGGTGCTCATAGCTTCTGGTGCAAATAGCGTATATTTCGCACATCCTACAGTGGCACTATGTCTCGCTTGTAATTTTTCTACGTTTTGACAGCAACGTATACCTATATTAATGGAGTAAGGTCCGCAAAATCTCCTAGCGACTCGAACTGCTTTCATGTTTTAATGTTTTAATATTCACCGCAACAAATCAATTAAATATAATAAACAAAATCACTTCAGTATTTCACGATGATAACGTTCCGTTTTATTTACTCAACTGTCACACTTAGAGCAAATGTCAAGTTGCATCACTTTATAAACACTGAAAACTATTTACGAACACACAGACATAAATCAATTAAAGTAACTTTGACCCGGGCTGTGATGGATTCTCATATCTTTCTTGACGACATCAAGCCAGTGCTTTTCTGGCCTATCCCCTATGTACATATTTTACAAACTGATATGTGCATTTCTATCCCTTAATTATAGTTTAGGAAGTTGCGGCTCACGTACTCATTACAGACGTACTTCGGTGTTTTGTTTACTGGTCCATACTTCTGTGGTTGGACATATCAGTAGGTACCATGTCAACAGATCATGTACACTTCTCCAATCCAATGTTATATTATGTCAGATGGTTTCAATCGATTAATTGTGCGCTTGGAGTAAGTAGGTCTATGAAGAGGGTCACAAATCTCTCTCTCTCTCTCTTCCAAGCTATTTATCCCATATGGTGGTGGGGTCAGCTCTCTTTGTTTTTCTTCTCCACTTCGCTCTGTCCCTGATGTCGTCTTCGGATACCTGGCATTCTCCCATGTCCCTCCGCACTACATCCTTCTATCTCGTCTTCGGCCTGCCCCTGGTCCTTCGGCCGGTTATGGTTAACTGTAGTGCCAAGTTACCTACGTAGTCCGGCGGCTGCCTTTTTACGTGGTCATACCATCGCAGTCCACTCTCCTGCATTTTATCGGCGATATCACGCACCCCCAGGCTACCTCTCACATACTCATTGCGGATCTTGTCAAGCTTGGTCACGCCACACATCCACCTCAGCATCTTCATTTCGGCAATTTGGATGGCATGGGTGTTTTTCTGCGTTACAGTCCACGTTTCGCTGCCATACATTAGGACTGGTCTTATAATTGTCTTATATATTAGGCCTTTGAGTTTCACGTGCATTTTTTTGTCGCATGTAACCCCAGTCACTTCTCGCCATTTTAGCCACGCTGCGGCTATTCGGTGTTGAATGTTATACTCCCAACTCCCAGAACTATGCATTATATCTCTATAATCAACATTACGGTTGGGAGTGGTTAGGCCATATAGTCCACCACGCTGGCCTAGTGCGGGTTGGCGTATACTACTTAATCCTCCGCCCAGTGGTCAAGGGGCGCCAGAATTCCACCACGGTATCCCCTGCCTGTCGTAAGAGGCGACTAAAAGGGGTCATCGGGGTCGCTAAGCACACAGCGGGGGCTGTCTGCTCACGTCGGGAGTGACCCCGAGATGGGCGGCAGAACGTGTGGCCTCGTGTCTGTCGCGGACGCCCATCTCACCATGGGCGTCCGAAGTAGGGAAAGAGGGGGCATCTGCGCCCTCCCAACATGTGAGGAGCCATATTTGGCAGTGCGCCGGGTGACACGGCGAGTTAAATGGGCGCCATTCGCCTGTCCACATCGCCTGTCACCCATAACGCGCGTGATGGCCACCGAGAGGTTTTAGTCGGTATGCCGGCAAAAGATCTTTTTAGATCTCGGTAGGGACCCAGCCTGATAACAGGCTGGAAGGCCGGAGACCCCGACACGCCCCTTCCGATCTCCCCCGAGTATCGGAAGGAAGGCTAAAGGAGCTTTACTCTCGTTAAAAAAAAAAAAAAAAAAAAATACTACTTAATCCTAAATCATATAGTTTTAATAAACTTTTATGGAGAAGTATTCCTATTTATCATATGTTAGGTTGACCGTTTGTAAGGTAAGGTAAAGTTCTATCACTTTGTCGTAACATGTTATGGGAAAGGACGTGTGATTTTTTCTTGGCATATTTGTTATTATCAGCGCACGGTACAAAAATGCATGTTAATCTAGACACAATCACAATTTACTAAAATGTATATTGCCGCATTATTGTATTAGTAGCAGGTGCGCCATTTCCGTGGACACACTGTGTAAATATATGTCAATACATTCTACCGCGATATTTAATGGTTAGGATATTGTTACAATGTATTAGAATATACTTAACGATTTCCTGCATAATCAAATTTAAAAATGAAAATATTATTACAATATTATTATTATTACTGTCGACCGACAATTAGACCAAAGAAGCGCTGGTTAATGTCGTCAAGGAAGATATGAGGGTCAATGGCCTTACTATTGAAGATGCCAAAGATCGAGCGCCTGGCGCCAGCCGGGATAACGCCAGGTAGAAGAAGAAGATTATTATAACTGTCGATCTATACTAATATATAAAGCTAAAGAGTTTGTTCGTTAGTTACTTTTAATCTTAGGAACTATTGATTCGAGTTGAAGAAATATTTTATGTTGCATAGGTCATTTATTAACAAATACTATAAGGTATAGTATATCCATGTGCGTGGTGGCTTGTTGGTCATCGGACTAGACCCGACTGCCAACATGTTCACGGTGGTTGCGGGTTCGAATCCCAGGGCACACCTCTGACTTTTCAGAGTCATGTTTGTATTGATAGTCAATCACCACCCACTAAATGGCGAAGGAAAACATCATGAGGAAACCTGCATGCCATCCATAGCGATTTATTAAAAATTCTATGGTATGTAAGTTCATCAACCTGCATTAGGCTATATGGCCTAACCACTCTCAATCGTACTGTCAATTGTAGAGGAGGCCCGTGCCCTGCAGTGGGATGTATATGGGCTGATACAGACAGACAGATATATCCATGGCCATTGGCAATAGGAGGGAAACAGAAGTGAAAAATTTGGCAAATATGGTGGGGCGCGACTATCCAAAGCTTTTTGGTACAATCCTAACCCCTTTAAAGTTTTGTTTTTTTTTCTAACTCCCTATTCCTCGACGCTCAAAACGCCCCGTAATTTAACCCGTTCCGCTTGCGTTTGCGACGAAAGCGCTCCCGAACAAGTGGAACGGGAAAATTGTGGTCGTGAGCTTAACTATGGAGATCGTCAAGTGGAACGCGTACATCTGACAGTTATCGCGTTAGTATGACAGCGGTTTAAATGTGGGTTTAAATGACTAGGTTGTACGGGCGAGAACCCTTTGCCTTGAATGAGGGAAGAAAAAAATTAAAAATTACAGCTGTCAATTTTGCTATCAAGTGTCATGTTTGATAAAAAACAAAAACTGAACTGATTACTGAACTGATTTATTCTGCATTCTGCCCTGCCAATTTCCCGTGAGATCACCAACTCGCAAGGGAACGCGAATTTCAAATATTACTTAATAAATATGTGATTGCGCAATTTGTTCGTATATTAGAGTTCAAAGTCCGCGCCGGCATAGTTTATCAAGTGTTTTGTAAAAACTGGAAATGTCTATCTATTGTTTTGACAGAGTGAGTGTGTCAGTGTTGTGATTTTGCAGACAGAAGTGTGCGGTGGGAAGTTGTGAGATAATAGCGGGACCTCTGAGCATCATGCACCATGTTGGAGGGGCTGGTGGCGTGGGTTTTGAACAACTACCTCGGGAAATATGTGGAAAATCTGAACACGGACCAGCTGAGTGTGGCGCTGCTCTCTGGTGAGTGGTAATGATCGTCGACGCGCCGCTCCACATCTGTGCCAAGTGCATATTTAAGTGCACGAAAATAACGCGTACTGCATCGTGCATTCTTTGTTTACACTTGTACTACTGGTTTAGATTCACACTGGTGTTGAAATAAATGTCTGTTGTAGATTGTTGTTATTACACTTGTAATTACTTTTATGCTGTAATAATATTCAATATTTATCTCATGGCTATATATAATGTTGTAGTAATTTGGAATAGTGATTCACTCATATTTCATATTACTTAGTATCATGCTATTTTTTCCTATTATATTTTACAAATGATGATGACCAATTATGGTAATTTGATCCTATTTTAAGTCCATCTATAATTTTGACTAGTTCAAAAATAATAGCCACATAACTATTATCATGATCTAGATATTCACATTTAAATATACATGAATTTTAGTTTAAGTGCTTTATCCAAATATACATTTTTTTTATTATAAAGAAAGCATGCCGTTAAGAAACTAATAAGAATTTGTACCAAACTTGTAAAATTAAATAAACATATTAAAAATCTTAATGTATGGTGAGCACAAGAATATATGATTACATCTTTCCAGTAGAGTCACTTAAACCTACATTATATACTGTAATAAAAATAAGCATCCTCAACATTATACCACTTATGTAATTTGAGCACATTGATTGCCACTCTTAAATGATGAACCATCCACCTATAGATAGCGCGCGAGTTGAATGCAGTCGGGGCCTGAGGTGCGGAGCGGGAGTGTTTCCGCCCGCCGTCCGCATGTCTCACCTCACACGCCTGCAATTTAGTGATGTGCTGTCCGAGCTAATTGTACGCTTACCCTGTTATTGTGTTAATCATCAATTTGCAATCCGTGTTATTAGATTTATTATTTTTAATCATTCATAATGACTGATCCGATTCCATCAAGTTCTGTAACAAAAAAAAAAGAGTTTTGTTCATCGCCAAGCAAAAAGATCTTAGATAATATGTGTGTTGAAGAAAGGCAAAACAACAATTTGGTATTTTCTTTAAACAATGCTTTTTTGCAATTTCTAAATCCGACTAATTTTTTTCTTATTTGTTTTATTTTATATGTATAAAATTATCACTTATTAAAAATGTGTGATAATTATTACCTAGTTTTTTTTTAATTTTGTTAACCTACTGTGAAATTAAAGTTAAAACAATTTCCCCTGTCATTAATGTGGAAACAGTTCATAATAATGGTTAATCATTTGTGGTAATATTTGCTCTTTGAAATTAAATCTATTGTATATATCCACTAATAAATCCTTCTTTTAAATACTACACATGTTTTCAATAGTACAGTGCTATTTTTATTTTAAAATAAATAAATTGAGTATGCTACATTAGACAAAAAGTGTTCTGAATACAGTTTTCAGTCTTTTTACACAATGTTAATATGTTTATAAATATATTTTACATTCACAGCATTTTTTAAATTAAAAGACATATATACTGGGTATATCAAGAGTGCTACCGAAAACGAAGCCGAGTGGTAGTTTTAGTGAGTACAACCACAATGCAACTAAAAATTTCGCAAAGAAACGCGACAATTTTTTTTATGATTTTTTAAATATCATCATTTTTGGTGGTAAATCCATAGTTTTTGCTAAAATAATAAATTAAGCCTTTGCGTACCTAAGCTTCTTTTAAAATAAAGGGATGTACACTATTACTTAAGAAAAATCTATGTATTTACCACCCTAATAAAACGATAGAAAAAAAGCAACAAAAAAAAATTGTCACCATTTTTTGCACAAAATTTAGTTGCATTGTGTCTGAAGTCACTAAAACTACCACCCAGCTTCGTTTTCGGTAGCAGTCTTGAGATACCCGGTATATATATATATTCAGAATAAAATTTTAAAATTCAGAATATAAACATGTTATGTTTAATAAAACTTGCATTTATTTATAGATGTGATTTTTCATAAGGTATGTTAAGGTCTGCTGGATGCAGGCTGCCTCCAACAGGTCTCTGTGGAAATCATTGGGGGAGGCCTATGTTCAGCAGTGGACTTCCTTTGGCTGATGGATGGATGGATGGATGGATGGATGGATGGATGTTAAGGTCAAGCGAGGCATGTGAGCATTGATCACATTTATGCTAATAGGTAGTGTGGCGGTTGCAATACCCTAACTTAGATTTAGCTTTTAAAATAACACGCTTATTATTTGTAATTTGAACATTATTAAACACGCATTTCATTTTAAGATATGACTGCAGATGTTTAACCATAAAACATCTGCGAGTCATTTTATTAAAGTAAGAATTTTTATGTACCGTATTGTGTAATATTAGTTAAAAAGATGCTGTTCTAAATTATTGTTTCCTAATTGTAATGACCCGTTCATGCCGGGGCAATAAAACTGTATTATTATAGTTAAGTTCTTTAGTGGCGGCAATCCTTTGTAACAAATTTATGTTTTTTAGACAATAGTACACATGTTTGGGTAAACCTTTCGGTTTGGACAATAGCCCGGATGTTTGGGCAGACCTTAATTTTTAGTTGAAAGGATAGACCCTATTTTATGGCTTAAATATATTTTCTGTAAGATTTATCCCCACCGATCCTCATTCGGGTAGTCCTATAAAAGGGTCGGTTTATTTGGATGAGAGGACAGTCTGCCATCTCTCGTCACGAGCACATCTCGCTCCGAATCGCATAGTTATAATTTTACTTATTATTTTTTTAGGTCAGAGGGTCATTCTTCTGGCAACCTGTCCGGCTGTCTTACAGAATGGCACGGGCACGCGCTCCCGGCCCCTCGAGCCACCATTGTCGCACTCCACTTCCCAATCCGCGACTTTGGCGTCCCCGTCCCTCCCCACTACTGGTGGCAGGATCTGAATCCGAGCGGGTTGGTACCACCGTCTGGTCTATTTCTACCGCTAAGTAGAAATGCGTTCCGGTAGAAGGGCTGGATAGCCGTTCCCTCATCCATTCCTCCCTCTTCGGTAATAGGTGTTGGTTGTTGCAGGCGATGCTCGTTGATGTGGTTGGGTGTCGGGGTGGGCGCTCGGTTGGAGGTGCCGGTGTGGAGTACAGGGAGACCCGGTGGGAACGGTCACCGCCGGCCGCCTGCCGGTTAGTAGGGGACCTGAACCCGGGGATACACAACTGTCAATCTCCCTCCCCGGGAAGCTGTCCCGCCAACCGGCGAAAATCCCGTTGTGCAGTCGTCGTGCCAGAGTGGGAGACTGGAGTGGATCCCGGCGACTGCACGCGGGGGGGCATCGGGGGCCCTTCCGTGCTCCGCACTGGTTCCTTCAATGCCGTGTGTCCGCTTCGCACTATATCCTCCCATCTCGGGCATCGTTTTGGTTCAACCACGCTAATCCTTACCCTATCCCACTCTCTTTAAAAAAATGAGAAGGAAAAAGAAAGCAGGCTCTTCACGGCGGGAAACTCATCCACATTTTCTGTGGACTTCTGTAATGTCAGGGGTCTACATAGCAATCTCGACGCCGTCCACCACCATCTTGAGACGGCGCGGCCCTGCCCTGCTCTTTTTAACGGAGACGCAAATATCCGCCCCTGACGATGTATCGTACTTAAATTACCCCGGTTACGTATTGGAACATCGATTCCTACGTAAAGCTGGGGTGTGCGTCTTCGTCAGGGGTGATATTTGTTGTCACCGCCTTCGGGGCCTCGAGCGTCGGGACCTGTCCTTATTGTGGCTACGGGTAGAACACAGGGGTAGGACCCGAGTCTACGCATGCCTGTACAGGTCCCACGCCAGTGATACGGGATCTACTCAATTATTTGAGAGCGTCCAAGTGGGGACTGACCAGATTCTCGAGCAGTTCCCTTCCGCGGAGGTGGTGGTCCTCGGTGATTTCAACGCTCATCACAAAGAGTGGTTGGGATCCAGGACCACTGATCTCCCCGGTCGGGCTGTCTACGAGATGGCCTTGGCTTATGGTCTCTCGCAGCTGGTAACACAGCCCACCCGTGTTCCAGACGTTGAGAGCCATGAGCCCTCTTTGTTGGATCTTCTGCTGACGACCCACCCGGACGGATACAGGATAGTGGTTGATGCTCCTCTTGGATCTTCTGACCACTGCCTGGTTCGTTCATGGGCTCCTGGAGCGAGTTCTAGCCGCTCTTCAACGACTGGAACTCGCACAGTTTGGCGGTACATGTCAGCAGATTGGGATGGACTGCGACAATTCTTTGCGTCCTACCCTTGGGGGCGGCTTTGTTTCTCCTCCGATGATCCTGACGCCTGTGCGGACTGCGTTGCGTATACGATCAGCTTGGGTATGGAGACTTTCATACCCAGCTCAAAAATACCTGCAGGGCGTCGCAGCCGGCCTTGGTACAATCGTGCTTGTGCTGTTGCTGCGCGCCTTAAGCAGTCCGCATACGCGGCGTGGCAAAACGCAAGAAGGCGTCGGGATCCAAACTCAAAGGAGGAGAAACGGAGATTCAACGCCGCCTCTAGATCCAACAAGAGAGCCTTAGCTAAGGCCAAGGCGGAGCACATCCGCAGAATTGGCGAGCGACTCCAGAGCTATCTCTCTGGGAGTCGTGCTTTTTGGTCGCTCGCCAAGGCTGTGGAGGGTAATTTCTGCCTGTCCAGTCTCCCACCACTGCGTAAGCCCGATAACAGTTTGGCCCACAGTGCAAAGGAGAAGGCCGATCTCTTGGCCCAATTCTTTGCCTCGAACTCGACTTTGGATGACGGGGGCGCCACACCGCCGAACATCCCGCGTTGTGGGAGCCTCCTGTCTGACGTAAAAATCACCCAGCGTGCTGTCAGACGGGAGCTCAGGCTTCTAGACGTCCATAAGTCGAGTGGGCCAGATGGTATCCCCGCAGTGGTTCTTAAAACGTGCGCCCCTGAGTTGACACCCGTGCTCACGCGCCTTTACCGTCTTTCCTATAAAGCCAACCGGGTTCCAGCTTCGTGGAAGGTCGCCTATGTACACCCTGTCCCCAAAAAGGGTGACCGTTCGGACCCTTCGAGTTACAGGCCGATTGCTGTCACATCCCTACTCTCCAAGGTCTTGGAGCGAGTTATAAACAATCAGCTCCTGAGGTATCTTGAGGATCGCCAGTTAATTAGTGACCGCCAGTACGGTTTCCGTCACGGTCGCTCGGCTGGTGATCTTCTTGTGTACCTCACGCACCGTTGGGCGGAGGCTTTGGAGAGTGGGGGTGAGGCGATTGCGGTCGGCCTTGACATTGCGAAGGCGTTCGACCGAGTGTGGCATCGCGCCCTCCTGGCGAAGCTACCTGCGTATGGAATTCCTGAGGGGCTCTGCAAATGGATCGCCAGCTTTTTGGATGGTCGGAGCATAAGAGTCGTAGTGGACGGCTGTTGCTCCGAGACCATGACCATTAATGCTGGTGTTCCACAAGGATCGGTGCTATCGCCGACACTCTTTATCCTGCATATCAATGACATGTTGTCCATTGATAGCATGCATTGTTATGCAGATGATAGTACGAGTGACGCGCGGTACATCGGCCAACGGAGCCACTCTCGGGATTCCATTATGGAAAGACGGAGTCAACTTGTGTCTGAAGTCGAGAGCTCTCTGGGGCGGGCCTCCGAATGGGGTGAATTGAACCTAGTTCAATTTAACCCTTCGAAGACATAAGTTTGCGTGTTCACTGCGAAGAAGGACCCCTTTGTCATGGCGCCGCAATTCCAAGGAGTTACTCTCCAAGGATCCGAGAGTATTGGAATCCTTGGCATCGAAATCTCAAGCAAGGTAGAGTTTAGGAGTCATTTGGAGGACAAAGCCAAACTGGCGAGCAAGAAGTTGGGAATCCTGAACAGAGCCAAGCGGTACTTTACGTCGGGTCATAGATTGACGCTTTACAAAGCGCAAATCCGGCCCCACGTGGAGTACTGCTCCCACCTCTGGGCAGGTGCCCCAAAATACCAGCTCGACCCACTTGACTCCTTGCAGCGACGAGCTTGTCGAATAGTCAATGATCCCGATCTCACGGACAAATTGGAACCGTTAGGACTGCGGAGAGACTTCGGATCTCTCTGTGTGTTCTATCGTTTGTTCCATGGGGAGTGCTCCGAGGAGTTGTTTGAGTTGGTACCACCGTCGCCTATGTACCATCGCACCACACGTTTCCGCAGTAGAGTTCATTCCCACCACCTGGAGGCGTACCGTTCCCGAACGGTACGTTTCCAGCGTTCTTTTCTACCACGTACGTGCAAGCTCTGGAATGAACTCCCTGCATCGGTGTTTCCTCAGCGCTATGACCTGTCCTTCTTCAAACGAGGTTTAAGGAGAGTACTTTCCTCGAGGTAGGCAGCGACTTTGTTGTGCTGGTCCCCTGGCACTACGGAGGTCCATGAGCAGCGGTAGCCGCTTACCATCAGGCGGGCCGCTAGCTCGTCTGCCTACAAGGCAATAAAAAAAAAAAAAAAACTCTGTCTGTGAATGTATTAAGAGCGTATACACCTTGCGCGCAAAGTCAACTATAGGTATTTCTTCGTTAATTTCACGCACACATAAGCGACCAAAGCTGTGTGCGTAGAGCTTCCGCGTCGGCTCGCTATAAAATCGGCTCAAACAACTTTGATCCGTGCGCTTCAAATATTCAATTGAAATGTAACTGTAATATAATATCATAAAAATATTTTATTTGCATTATAAGTAGACAAATACTACTGTGCAAGCAAAGAATAATACAAATTTTGGATACTAATCATATTTTCGTTATTATTACATTGTTAAGTTGCATTCAAATCAGTGTTCAATCAGTAGACACTACGGACGTTTTATTAATCATTTCGTGTTCGAACACATAAATAGTGTTAGGGGCCTTACAACCCCTTACAATTACGAAATATATTTAATTTTATATTACAACTAGCTGTCGGGCCCGGCTTCGCCCGGGTGCAGATAGTTTTTGAGTCCAATCCACATCAAGAACATATTATTTCGCGTGTCTACTAACTATATTTCCCGCGTGCCGTCGACTATATTTCCCTTCCGTAGGAGAGGACATCCCGTGCCAACAATTTGAATTTGAAAGAGTAGAAAATATGTATATTTGGTTTCCTGACTCATCCCACGGGAACACTACATTTTTCGGGATAAAAAGTAGCCTATGTGTTAATCCAGGGTGTCAGCTATCACTATACCAAATTTCATCAAAATCTGTTGAGCCGTTTTTTCATGAAAGAGTAACAAACATCCATACATACATACAAACTTTCACCTTTATAATATTAGTAAGGATATATAACATAATTTAGCCTCGGAATTACGTCCCATTATATTACCTGAAACATAATTTATACTCACTACAAAATCATTGTAGGTAATAAAAATAATTAAATATTTTACTACCAAAGTACTAAGATGTGGTAATCGCATTCCGCGCGTGGCTATTTTTACTACGCGCGGCATAATCGACTGCAGCCAGGCTGGAGCGACGAGCGATACGTCCTCCCTCTAGAAGACCTTGCGGCGGTCTGATTTGATCCACGTCGGACAGCGTGTTTTATAGTGGTTTTTAAAATATTTGTAGAAAACATGAAAACTAATTTTGTTGGAATATAAAAATGGTAATTTATTGATAAGATGTTCTTCTATAATAATATGCAATTGCTATAAAAAAATATGTACGATAAGTTGGTGAAAAAAAAAAATGTTCTTGACGAGAGTTTCTGAATAATTTCGCATTGTTTAAATTTTTATTTTTCAGGAACTAAACACAAAAAGATTATTTTTCTCAGCAAAATCCCCCCACAAGGGTCTTATTAGTCCGATAATATTTTTATTTTCATCTTATATTTAGTGATTTCGGATATCTTAAGCTTCTAAATTGCCATTTAAAGCCTAAATAACGAAACTTGTGTTCAGTAATCCGTATAGTACTCACAAATTATCCATCAATCTATAATGTTTTCCACCAAAATCCCTAGATGACAATCTTTTCTAAAATTAGTAATAATTATTTTTCCTTTAAATTGTTTATTGGTGGCTAATAACTCATTTGAAAAGTCCTGTTTTTAAGCCAAAAAGCGCGTGCAGGGTATAAACGCTCTTAATTCCTCGCGCTCCTCGCGTTAATTCCTGAAAGTTAGTGCTCATTCTAATACCTACAGTAGTAAACTTACATTCTATAATATACACTCCACTAATGCTTCTAGGTATTTTATATTAGTCATAGAAAGGAACACATGTATACACAGTTTATTCATAGCTTTTTATGCCTCTGTGTCATTGTAGAACCGAAATAATGACTGAAAAATATAATTTATTTAATGTAAATGTCATATATCATCTATTTTTTATTTACTTTAAATGAATAAATACACCAAACAATCATACATACATATGCTCAGATTAAGTCTTGTTTCATTTGTATAAGGAACTATGCGACTCTTTCAATCTCACAAAAACCCAGACTCGAGACAAATGCTTGTAATTCTCACAAATATATATGTATCATTATTTGTGGACCAATGGGCGCGTAATGCCATTTCTTGTGGAATGACAACTCACAAGGTTTGTTTTTCCCGCGACTTGCTATATTACACCAAATCCAATCTCATGGCAGCTTGGGATGAGATATGGCAATCTACCAGATTGATTAAAGGCATTCGTTACGGTTCAGTTCAACCATTCATACCAAAGAAGTCATGGTTTTTATTTTTAAAAATGTAAATAAAAAAGTTACATCTACAATTATCTGTATGCATTTGGGTCATGTATGTACTCCGGTATTTCTTGCCAAGTTTCGTATTCGCGATCATTCTCTGTGTGAATGTGGTCTTGACAATGGTACCCTGGAACACATGTTTCTGGAATGCCCCAGAGTACTATTCCCTTTGTATGAAATTCTCCCACCTGGTGTCCCCTGCCCAGTAAACTTATCTTTTATGTTAACATGTGTTTTTTCTCGGTTCATTTATAGTTTATAATTTATAAAACTGAATAACATGTATTTATAAATCTTTTTTCTTCTAGTTTAAATAACATAATATATATTAAAGAACCGGTTTATTATAAGTTTACATAATTTTACGGATAACTTCATAAATTGCTAACAATAACTAATTTTCATATTATATAGTTACATATTTGTCATAATAAGTTTTGTAAACTGAAAATGAAAATGAAAATAATTTATTGAATCCATTAAAATGTTCAACATCATTTAGATTCAGTCATTTTTTTATCTACCACCCGGTTCGGAAAGCTGTTTTCACTAGAGAAGAACGGGCAAGAAACTCTAGTGTTGCTCTTTTCAAAACCAGTTTACAATGTAGTGAATTTTTACAAAATTTACAAGTTGGTTTAAATCAGAGCAGTTTAATAATAATATGTTGCTTTACAATAAATATTTTTGATATGAATATTATTATATTATAGTTACTATGGCTGAGTGAAGTCGCCCAGAACGAAGAATCAGTATACTCTTTTTCGCCAAAGCAGTGAATAATTGCGAAAGCCTTATGTAATCCATCAATCAATGTAAGCAAATCGGATAGACCAGTCTACGCAAGCAGCACCCGTTCACGAGTATGACGCATGTGCCAGCCATCGGCCTCCTCAACCATGTTGCAGGGAAGTGACCGACCTGGCACACGACGCCACCGCAAGCACAGACCTTTAAGCGAGCATGACATACCCAATCACTTACACAGGAAAATAATGTACATTCATACATTGTACTTAACTATCAGATAATAGTATTTTGAGAAGCAAATACTGGAGTGTTTATTCAATGCTGTCATTTGTTTTTGTTGTTTTGTATTTCTAGGATGATTGGTAAGGAAATGAAAAATTACATAAGTTATGCACTTGAATTTTATATTTATTTTCTTCTGATAGACTAAAGTTTTTCAAAATATGTAACAATTTCTAGCTTGGCTTTTGTCAAAATGTAATGATTAAGCTGGTTGATTTACTACTGGTGGGTAGCAACAAATTAGCTAAGAAAAATTCAATTTTGATTTGCTTAGAAATATAGGAAAACAATTCCATGATGAATTTGAGGAAACCAAGGCTCTCCGAAATCTGCCTGAGGAAAATTCTTGAGTTTTTTGGCCACATCGCCCGAAAACCAGGTGACAACCTCCAAAAAATTATTATGACTGGACGAATGGAGGGTAAGAGATCAAGGGGCAGGAACCCAAAGCGCTGGACAGATCAGATCCGCACCACACTTAACATGAACGTGGCTGAAGTGATTCAAGTCGCCAAGAATCGGACCAGATGGAAAAACATCGTGCGCGAAGGATTGCTTCCATGATGAGTCACGACCCCCAGCATTGGGGAATCGACGCAAGGAGATAGGAAAACAAACTTAATCAATGCTGCTAACACTCAATTATTTTTTTCACATCTCAAATATATTATACCGATAACTCTTTGTAATTTGTATTGTTTCAGGCAAGGTAGAGTTAGAGAATCTGCCGCTGAAGAAGATGCCCTGCGTCACCTGGGCCTCCCGATCGAGGTGCGCGCTGGGTTCATCGGCAAGGTGCAGCTGCAGGTGCCGGTGCGACAGATCCGCTCGGCGCCCTGGCTCATCGCCATAGAGAAACTCTACGTGGTCGCCGCGCCTGTCAACTTGGATGAGGTTTGTATACATTTGGTTGTTAACCTGGTGGACAGACAACCTGGTAAATATATTGGGCTACTAGATGGAGGCTACTTCACGAAAAAACTGATGATGGTGATGTATTGTATCACACTAGAGGATTGAAATAAAAATACTCAATAGTTGTCTCGTCAGGCTTATAGCCAATAAAGAATAGTCCAGTTACAATTAAACCCGAAAGATAAGCGTGTTTGATGTGCACGAGAAAGGCGGACAATTAAAATTTGCGCCATACTTTTCGAAGTTTTGTATTGGCAGCCTGTATTCACTATTGATTCTATAAGAAAGTTCCCATTCACATAAAAGCCTTAACTCTAAATAAATTTAAATCTATTATTAAACGACAGTTGTGAAATAAGGCATACTATGACATTTCAGAATAATAAGAAGATAGTACGGATTGGAAATGAAACATAACACTCAGCCATACAGTATAATTATCAATTAATTATTATTATAAATTATTTATGAACTGCTCTGAATTGCAAATCCTGTATAATCACTGTATTGTAAACTTATTTTGAAAAGAGCATGTGATCACATCATGAGAAAAGTAACATTGTTCCTTTTCATTTTTTTATTTTTGTATTTATTACGAAGCTAATAGTAACCTTGGATATTATATCATTTGTTGACGCGGAAAATTATATTTAGTATGTCATAATCGGCATAATCTGATATATTTTGTTATTACTTGTTTATCTTGGACGAAATTTAATCATATCTGCATTTGTATGTAAACATGAAACCCGAATCTCAATCAATTCCATCTACCACACCGTGGCAGACAGCAGAGTTGAGTACTGTGTTACATAGGTAATAACTGAAACTGACCTTGAATACAATTTTAAAATAATTCCAAAAAGAAAGCATTTTCCGCGTTATTGATGCTTGAAACTCTGTTATCTTATCAGAGCACGAGGTTGGTTACGCAACGTGTTGATATATAGGTCTGTACTCTGCACTGATACCGCTGAAGATATCAGGAACGTTGATAAGAAGGATTACAGAGATTGACTCACAGAGGACGTTCGTTTACCCTTGTCTCATGGCTGTCTCGGAGAACGTTCTAGATTATACATGATGAAGGAAAACATCATGAAGAAACATGCATACATTTGTCAGAATTTATTAAGTATGTTAAGTCCGCCAATTACGCCAACAGTGCACCAGGCCAGCGTGGTGAAGTAGATTATCTGCATACCTGATGATCTATTCAAAGATCTTAATCGAAGCCTGTATCAATAGTGATAGGTGTTTGGACTGATAAATATGATAGAATAAATATGTAAAGAATAGAGTGATACAAATGTGCGTATGCTTCCAGTGGGACAGCGCGACGGAGGCGCACTATGCGCACGAGCGCAAGATGGCGCTGCTGGACGCGCTGGAGGCGCAGTGGCGCGCCGAGCACGAGGCCAACGACGCCGGCTACTACGCCACCTCCCTACTCCTCCTGGCTCAGCTACGGCACCGGCCTGCTCGCCACCATCGTCGAGAACCTGCAGGCGAGTCATCACTTCGGAGCCGTGGTCCAGACAGCCACCAATTTCATAGACGTTAATTCACACAAAAAAAAGAAAAGCTCTAGGTCTAGCTCTAATGAATGTATTTTAAAATTTTATTTCGTATAGCTGTCGAGTAAGAGTTGTCTTACGAAAGATTATAATATCACCATTTTTTTCTTTTTGTTACATCCCTTTTATTGAAATAAAACTATTATTTACTGATTTTATCGCGGATTTGGTTTAATTTTTACATTTTTTTAAGTTCCCGACGTTTCGATTACTTTACAGCTTTCGTGGTCACGGGACGGGACTGAGGTATTAGACGTCCGCTCTGTGACTGTTACAATTCAACTACCTACTACCCTTATTTTACAATTATTAAACTAAAAAAGTTAATTTAAATAGTTAGATAAAATCCGTAAATAATAGTTTTATTTCAATGTGTAACATTCGCGTAAATCTAAGAAACCATTATACATCCCTTTTAGTTATATGCCAGTATTGAACGGCTACACATTTTGAACCCATACGTTTCAATGAAAAGTTCTTATAGATATCGATACAAGTTGTTTTACAATGATATCTAATGTGTTGGTGTGGCACGTCAACTCGTTAATTGATTACTTGAAGATAATGCCAATGTAGTAGTAAACACATTGATATGTTTACTACATAAAGTGATTTTGTACCACTAATTGAAAGTTTATATAGATTATATGATGGCTTATCAAGATGAACAAATGACCCTACTATCATTTGCGTAACTACACCATCTGGGGCCCGTGGCAAAATCATCGGATGGGGCTCCCCTTTTTTGTATGGAGAGGAAAACTGTTAAGCTTATTTTCCGGTACCCCGGAGGAGACCGAAAGGAATATTATATCAGTGTCACTGGCTTGCCAGCAAATTGCGGCCGAGGCGGGTCCCTAACAAAAACCTGCGCTAGCATACCGAATAAAACCCTGTCTTCCGCATTTCGGGCGGTACTGCACATCTACTAATCGAGTGAGTCGGAATGTGTCCCTGCAGTGGTTCTTAAGACCCGCCCCTGAGATAACCCCCTTCTAGCGTCTTTTCTATTAAAACAACCCAAGCCCGGCTTCATCGAATATCGCCCATGTTCATCCAGTCCCCAAGAAGGGTGACCGGGCGGATCCTTCGAATCTCAGGCTGATTGCTGTCACATGCTTACTCTTCAAGGTCTTGGAGTGAGTTATAAATATGCAGCTCCTGACGTATCTTGAGAATCACCAACTGATTAGTGACCGTCAGTTCGGTTTCCATCAGGGTCGTTCGGATGGTGATCTTCTCGTTTATCTCACCCACCACCAGGCGGAGGCATTGGATAGTGGGGGCGAGGCGATTACGGTAGGCCTTAATATTTTCATCGAGTGTGGCGTGGCATCGTTCTGGGGGCTTCCCCGGTAGCTTTACCGGCCTGATATTTCAACCTGAGGACTCTGAAAATACATCGTCAACCTTCTTGGATGATCGGAGCATAAAAGTCGTATTGGGACGGCTTTTGCATCGAGGCCAAGCCCATTCATTCTGGAGTTCCATAAGGCTCGGTGCTTTCGCCGACCCTGTTTATACTGGATATCGATGACATGTTCTCAATCACCAACTAGCATTGCTATGCCGATGCTGGTGCGAGTAAGGCAAGATACATCGGAGTACAGAATATCTATTGGGGATCCGTTGAGGAAAGGTAGTCTCAACTTTTGTCGGAAGTCGAGGCCTCTCTGGGGCGGGCCTCTCAATAGGGTAAATTGAAGATAGCACAATTTAACCCACGATGGCACAAGTTTGCTCGTTTATAACCAAGAAGACCCCTTTTGTCATGGAGACACTCTCTCTAAGCATCCGAGAGTATTCCTTGACCCGAAATATTTAGCAAATTGCAGTTTGGGTGTCATTTGAAAGGCAAGGGCAAATTGGCCAGCAAAATGTTAAGGATTTTCAACAGAGCCAAGCGGTACTTCTCACCGGATCATCGGTTATTGCTCTATAAATACGACGATCCGGCACGACGTGGAGTTTTGCTCCCACCTCTGGGTAAGAGCCCCAAAATACCAGCTCATGCCAGTTGACTTAATACAGCGCCGAGCTCTTCGAATCGTCGATAGTCCAGATCGCACGGAGAATGTGGATCCGTTAGGATTGCGGTGAGACTTCGGGTCTCTCTGTGTAATCTATCGATTGTTCCATGGACAGTGCTCTGAGGAAGATCACTATCGCTATTCTCCCATCACAATTCCCATCAACGCAGTAGAGTTCATTCTTACTATCTGGAAACTATCCGTTCCCGGAAAGTACGTTTCCAGTGTTCTTTTCTACCACGCACTGTGCCCTGCTTCGGTATTCCCTGAGCGCTATAACCTATCCTTCTTTAAGCTAGGCTTTAAGAGAGTGCTCTCCTTACGCTAGGCAGCGACTTCATTTTGCTGGATCCCTGGATCTGCGAAAGTGCTGCGGTGACCGCTGACCGTGAGGCGGGCTGTATGCTCTTTTGCCTGCAAGGCCATAATAAAAACTCCACAACGAGACCAATAAGTCGTCGTAATATCTTTACGACGCTGGTGGAGCCCAAACGCAGCAATGGTGATGGGGCCCTCTCGGAAGCCTAATATTGAAGATTCATTCTTTTTTAAACCAAATCCGCACTACAATCGGTACATGATAGATTAAAAATATAATATTTGCGCAAATCTAAAGAACCACTATTATGATTTTTATGTATCACAAATAAACCTTGGTATCTTTAATGAAAATTAAGAAAATAGTTTTTGATTAATAATTTTGTTGGTAATAAATTGGCTAGGTTTGCTTACGGCCTCTCGGGCCTGAGGGGCTGGACCGCCGGGAGGTCCTAAGGTCGGGGGCCCGTGGCATTTTGCGCACTATGCCACCCTATTGTTACCACTGCCTACTATAATATGTTCCCCTTCCTTTTTAACACCTTGACACATTTGATTTATTTAAACTTAGTTTAGGAACAAATTGAATCGTTTTTTCTCTAACAATTAATGCTATCTGTTAAAGAGCAATTCTAAAGGCTTTAATTAATATATGAAACACTTAGCACTATTAGTTACTAATATGTTTTTGTTTAATTGGAAAATGTGACCTTGTAATAGTATAAAGTGCGTTTATTTTTATGATTATTCATTTTAATATTGCATGCTTATGTACAGGCCCTCTTAAAACTTTACAAATTCATGAAATTCTGTCAAAGAAAGCGTAAAACAAGTAATTAGATGTATTGATTGTGTGCAGTTGAAGCTAAACGACGTGCACATCCGTTACGAGGACGCGCTGACGTGCGCGCCGAGCGCGTTCGCGTGCGGGCTCACGGTGGAGTCGCTGGCGGCCGAGTCGTGCGACAGCGAGTGGCGGCGCGGCTTCACGCTGCTGCCCGAGCCCGACGGCTGCTCCTTCAAGCTGCTCGAGCTGCACAACCTGGCCGTCTACTGGGACGTCATGCCAGTGCCCGCCGGCATGTTCGCAGACTGCAGCGTTTCTGAGCTCACGGTATTATTCTAATTGTGTTGGTGCAAATCACTGGCTACGTAAGATGTTCCAAGTATCTAAATACATTGAGTGTTTGAAAATATTTAAGAATGAGTGGTTATTGTTTGAATATAATGTTATCGCTATGCCATAGCAATAATATCAACTGTACGTTTGTATATTCAGGAGCGCATGTCTCAAACTTGGAAGGGCACGCACCGATACCTGGCGGCGCCTAGTCGTGCATGCGCGCGTGTCCGCCGTGAGCGCACGCACTTGCCGCTGCGGTCACGCACGCGCCCGCGTTTCACCTGCCATCTCACGCTCGATTCCGTGTTGCTCAACCTCACATCGGTTTGTTATGCCCTCATTTTTTAACCTAGTATCTAAGTGAAATAAATAAATTCATGTTTTTCTTACTTAATAAATTCAATAATTCGCTTATTGATATAAGTCAACTATTGGTTTTCAGTCCTCCATTAAAATCCAGTTTATGGAATTTGCCTGTGCTGTACTGTTGTAGGTAGTTTTATTTGAACCTTGTTATGCAGTAAGTAGTAAGGGTAGTCGTGTTGTGTTGTGGCAGCGGCAGTACGGCGAGGCGCTGCGCTGCGTGCGCGGGCTGGGACGCGTGCGCGGCTGCGTGCGTGGCGCGGGCGCCGCCCCGCCGTGCCGCTCAAGGGACACGCGCGCGCCTGGTGGATCTACGTGCTCTCCTGCCACAGGCCGCACCACCCGTGGTAAGCGACATTTTACTCATAAACATAATATACAAGTTTCATGTTTTCTTTTATTCTTCTGCGTTTCTTTATTTCAAACTTACACCAATGTCTTACAGCATAACATGGTGACTTGATCCTGTGGATTATTTCATATTGTAGAGAACTCCTTATTTATTTATTTATTTATTATAAACTTTATTGTACACCAGAAAAAAAAATACAATTACAGAAATTAAAACAATATTAAAATAACAATATTAAACTCCTTAAGTGTACAATTATATTTATGGCCAGTTTATTAATCGTTGTATTAAGCCATGGTTAACTGATTTTATTAGCTTAGTTTTTTTTTCTTTGTACCAATTATTAATTATTTTTATTGTTTATTATTATTCTCTCACTATTTGCACTACCCTATATTTCAATTTCACAATAATCCAGTCCATCCAAAGGTTGCCTGGAAGAGATCGCAGCTAGCGATAAGGCCGCCTATTGTAACCATGCCTTTAGTTTGTAAGTACTTGTATGTGTCTTTCATTTTGGTGTACAATAAAGCATATATAAATAAATAAATAAATAAATTATTATTCAAGTGTATAGAGTATATTATATTAAACATATTGTTTTAATTGTAAATATATTTTACACAGACAAAATTCTATATTTAGACAATATTGGCACATGTAACACATACTTGTCTCATAATATCCTGAATCGTAAGTCATTAACCCTCCCAATAGAGTGGTACGGAGTGTTGACGTCAAGAGGGCGGTGCGTAGGATGCACAGATTCGCGCCGCAATGGATTCAACCTAGTCGTCATTGCATCTAATTATTGAACACGTCGCAATACATTATTACATCAAAGTCATTTAAGAGCGTTTACACCTTGCGCGCAAAGTCAACTATAGGTATTTCTTCGTTAATTTCACGCACACATGAGCGACCAAAGCTGTGTGCGTAGAGCTGCCGCGTCGGCTCGCTATACAGTCAGCTCAACCAACTTTGATCCGTGCGCTTCAAAATTCTAAGGCCCTATTCAGTGCAACGCGGACGGTCCGCGCGCGGATTAGTGCTTGCGTCCGTCGCGGATCAAATCATCGTTCAGTTCGACGCGGAACGCGGTTGAGAGTGGTACAGTTACAACAGTAAGGCTAATGATAAAAAATTGAAGTTGGTGGTTGCTGCCTATTTATTAAATAGCAGTTTGTTTTTTTAAACCAATTTGTTTTTTTTTCTTCGCCTGAACTATCTTCAAATTTTGGATACACAGCTTTGCAAACATCCAGCCACGCCTTTAGTTTAGCATCCTTATTTTTATACAAGGAGTCGCGGAGATTCCAAAGACATGGTTGTAATCGTACTTCTTGTATAACCCTCTCAGTTTGCACGGTTGCAGCCATGACGACGACAGTACTTTTCGTCCGCGTCGCACGACCGTCCGTCGCGCACTGAACAAGTCTGTACAAGTCACAGATCACTTCCAATAGATACCGCATTACGATAGTTTTGTTTTGAACCGAAAACGCCAGCGCAGGGAACTGCGCGGGGGGTGGGCGGGTTGCAGCGCGGTCACGTGGACATCACTAGAGAGATGAAGCATAAGTCCATAAATAAAAAAATGTATCGATAGTTCGATTTGCCAGTAAGTTCATGTGTTATGATCGCTTCTATAACTTAATTACCAACTTGTTAAATGTTTGATAATATTTTTTCACCGGCCTGTAGGGCGATTCACGTATTATAATAAGTTCAGTTGCAGTGCAGTTGCGGTTAAGTTTCGATCAAAACAGCTCTTATCGTATTCTCGTAATTTTGACAACCGCTGTCAAATACGCTCGCGTCAAGTTCGCGTCACGCAAATGTTTTAGCGTATTCTATTGCTGCGCGTATAAGTCTATCTCAAAAAAATTTCATACGTCTGACGTACAGTTGACGCGCAACTCACGCGCAGTTCACGCGCAGCTAAACACTTACAAGAATACCATTTTGTACTAAAGCGTATACTTAATTGTAACCGCACCGCAACTTGATCGGCGCGTCAAAAAGTTACGTGAATCGCACTACATATCTGATAAATTATACCAACCGGCAACAGCTAACTACGAATAAAATAGGATTAAGATTTATACTTTAGTATGTAACGGTTTTATTTCTATTATTCACTGTGTATTTTTGTATGCCATAATGGCGAAATACCCAAATTAAGTGTTGATATAAAAGATCAGATAAAAATATGAAATAGTAAATACCTAAACCTTACGCCCTAAAGGGCTACAATAACTTCCGTTTCTTGAATTCTGACGACGGCTGTAGTAAATGTAATATCGACAAGTGACGATGAAACCCACTTGACGAACTATGAATGTTTTTGAGACGATATATACAACGTATGTTAAAATTAGTGCAATAGCTTGTGCTACTGATTCTCAATAAACTTAGTATACTAAAACTTATGGTAAATACCCTCCCATTATATTTGAAAACGTATACAACCAGAGGGAAAAAAGGAAATTTAATTACGCCAAAGATAATTAAAAAAATATTGTAAAAGTACCTTGTTAACAAATTAACTATTTCAAATTACATAAAATAACGTAATTATGGTAATTTGCAATTTTTATTTAAATCAATATATATATTTTGTGACATTTTCATTTAATAAAATTAATTTACATTATTTTTTTACAATATCGATATTTCTGGGAATTATATTATAAACATGAGTCAAACACTAGAAGAACGTGTGATTTCGCCAAAAAAAGATGGCTTATTACGGTTATTGCTATGCGAAAAAGAGAGGGCTGATTCTCCATCCGAACTCGACTGTTTGACATTGATACATTAACCAGTATAAATTAAGCTCGCTCGGGACCAAATTAATTTAAAGAATATTAGTTATCGATGGTTGGATGGTTTGGTCAGGGATGCTCCTATCTAGTGGTCATGGCCTGTCCTAGTATAGGTGCTACGAGTACGCGACCTCGGCCCCGAGCTACTGCAGTGACCTTAACTTCCCGTCCGTGACTGCAGTATCCACTCCCTCAGGCCATACTCTCCTTTCCTATAACATCCTCTACGCACAAATCCTATTTCCTTTCCCCGGTTAATGGCGGGCAGCAGCGTCATTAACGTCAGTCCCCTACTGCGCTCGCCAACCCGCCTGCCAAGCGTGGCGAGTAACGGCAAATACCCCCACAATGGCGACACAAATAGAGACCAGGCCCCCAGTCCCCGGCAGCCCCACTATTCCTGGCTATGGTAGCGGTCATGGTTACGGTGGGGCAGGGGGTGCTAAGAATCCCCGGGTTGGCCCCGGCTACCACCCCCACCGACGACGACTGGCCCTGGTAACACACAACGTACGCACATTGAGGACAGACGAGAAGATTGTCGAACTGGAAGAAGAATTGAGCAGGTTACACTGGGACATTCTGGGGTTATCGGAAGTCCGAAGAATCGGGGAGGATACGATAACCCTGAAGTCTGGTAACCTGCTCTTCTACCTGGGGGACGACCAACAGTCCCGAGGAGGTGTCGGATTTCTCGTCCACAAGTCTCTCATCAACAACATCGTATCCATCGAAAGTGTGTCGAGCAGGGTAGTATACCTTATACTCAGAATATCTAAAAGATATTCGTTGAAGGTCATACAGGTATACGCGCCGACCTCGACACACCCAGATGAAGAAGTAGAGGAAATGTATGAGGACATAAGTCGGGCCATACATACTTCCAAAACCTACTTCAATGTTGTTATGGGGGACTTCAACGCAAAGTTGGGCAAGGGAAGCGATGCAGAGTTGAAAGTGGGGCAATTTGGACATGGGCAACGGAACCCCAGGGGTCAGAGGCTGGCCGACTTTCTGGAGAAAGAGGGACTCTTTGCGATGAACTCTTTCTTCCAGAAGCCGCCTCACAGGAAATGGACCTGGTTGAGTCCTGACGGTTCTACGAGAAACGAGATAGATTTCATCTTGACGACGAATAGACGGATATTCAGAGATGTCTCTGTGATCAACAGGGTGAAAACCGGCAGTGATCACCGAATGGTTAGGGGCACCCTGAATATCAATGTCCAATCGGAAAGGCGTCGCTTGATGAAGTCTACGCTCCGACCTACTCGCGCCCATATCCAAAACCCAGAGAGCTTTCAACTCGAGCTGACAAATCGCTTTGATTGTCTAGGAGAAAACCTTGCAGTGGACGAGCTAAACAGCGGTTTGGTAGAAGCTGTCCATACGGTGGGATCTAAGTATTTTAGACCTCGCCGTAGAGATAGACCACAAAAACTCTCGATCCACACTCTGGACCTCATGGCCGAACGTCGATCTTTGACGCTGCAGTCTTCCGTTGACGCCGAAGCATATCGGCGGCTCAATAGACAGATCTGGAAGTCCTTGCGACACGATGTCCGTGCTCACAATACTGTGAGCATTAAGGAGACAATCGAGCGGAACGGAGGCTCCAAAGTGTTTGCAAGAGACTTGTCTATTGGGCAAAGCCAGTTGTCTAGGCTGAAGACGGAGGACGGCCGCGTAGTATCGACGAGGGCAGAGGTATTAAGGGAGATCGAGAGGTTCTACGGACAGCTTTACACCTCGGTTGCCAAACCTGCTGTTAGCTCGGCCGAAGACCCGAGAGCCGAGTTGATCCGACACTTTAGCGATGATATCCCGGACATCAGCCTGTGTGAGATTGAGATGGCCCTGAAGCAACTTAAAAACAACAAGGCGCCGGGCGAGGACGGAATAACTTCAGAGCTTCTGAAAGCGGGCGGAACGCCGATACTGAAAGTCCTTCAGAAGCTCTTCAATTCCGTTCTCCTCGAGGGCTCAACGCCAGAGGCATGGAGCAGGAGCGTGGTGGTACTGTTCTTCAAAAAAGGTGATAACACTTTGCTGAAGAATTACAGGCCCATCTCGCTCCTGAGCCATGTCTATAAGTTGTTTTCGAGGGTCATCACAAATCGTCTCGAACGCAGGTTTGATGACTTCCAGCCTCCCGAACAAGCCGGTTTTCGAAAAGGCTTTAGTACCATAGACCACATCCATACGCTTCGGCAAGTTATACAAAAAACCGAGGAATATAACTTGCCGCTTTGTTTAGCGTTTGTGGACTATGAGAAAGCCTTTGATTCGATCGAGACTTGGGCTGTGCTACAGTCTCTCCAGCGGTGCCATATCGACTATCGGTACATCGAAGCGTTGAAGTGTATATACAACAACGCCACCATGTCGGTCCGAGTACAGGATCAGAGTACGAAGGCTATTCCACTACAGAGAGGCGTGAGACAGGGAGATGTCATATCTCCGAAACTGTTCACTGCCGCGCTGGGAAAACGCCTTCAAGCTCTTGCAATGGAAAGGATTCGGCATCAACATCAACGGCGAGTATATCACTCACCTTCGGTTTGCCGACGATATTGTAGTCTTGGCAGAATCGCTGGAAGACCTTAGCACTATGCTCGAAGACCTCAATCGAGTCTCCCAACAGGTGGGTCTTAAATGAACATGGACAAAACGAAGATCATGTCGAATGTCCATGTTGTGCCCACTCCCATCGGTGTTGGGGGCTCGACTCTCGAAGTTGTTGACGAATATGTCTATTTAGGACAAGTGGTCCGGTTAGGCAGGTCCAACTTCGAGAGAGAGGTCAATCGTCGAATCCAACTCGGTTGGGCAGCGTTCGGGAAACTACGCGACGTCTTCTCGTCCAAAATACCTCAGTGCCTTAAATCGAAAGTCTTCGATAGTTGTGTGTTGCCAGTGATGACTTACGGCACCGAGACGTGGCCTCTCACTATGGGCCTTATTAGGAAGCTCAAAGTCACTCAACGAGCTATGGAGAGGGCTATGCTCGGGGTTTCCCTACGAGATCGAATCAGAAATGAGGAGATCCGTAGGAGAACTAAAGTAACCGACATAGCCCACCGGATTAGCAAGTTGAAGTGGCAATGGGCAGGGCACATAGCGCGGAGATCTGATGACCGATGGGGTCGGAAAGTGCTCGAATGGAGGCCGCGTAGCGGAAAGCGCAGCGTAGGACGTCCACCCACAAGATGGTCCGACGACCTGGTAAAGGTCGCGGGACGTCGCTGGACACAGGCTGCCTCCAACAGGTCTCTGTGGAAATCATTGGGGGAGGCCTATGTTCAGCAGTGGACTTCCTTTGGCTGATGGATGATGGATGATGAGTTATCGATGATCGAACAAATCATTATTAACTGTAATATTATGTTTCCAAAATGTAATTTTCGCTAACGTGCGACGACATGTGCGGGTCCACTACTTGGACGACACTGATGACGCGACATTTGGCATCGGTTTATATCTATCTGATAGCTTATATGTGTTGGGCGCAACCGCTGCCCTGCATTTGGTATCTATTGGGAGTGATCTGTGGTACAAGTGCATTACCGTCCGCGCGCGGACGCCCGCGCCGCGGACGAGCGACGCGGAGTGATTTCGATCCGCGCGCGGACAGCTCTCCGCGGCGCGGGCGCTCCGCGTCGCTCTGAACGCGTTGTATGGGATTGATACATTTTACCGTCCGTCGCGGACATCCGCGTAGGTCGTCCGCGTCGCACTGAAGAGGCCCTAATATTCAATTGTAATGTAACTTATGATTTATACCGGGTATCTCAAGACTGCTACCGAAAACGAAGCCGGGTGGTAGTTTTAGTGACTACAAACACAATGCAACTAAAAATTTCACAAAGAAACACGACAATTATTTTTATGATTTTTTAAATATCGTCATTTTTGGGTGGTAAATTCATAGTTTTTGCTAAAATAATAATTTAAACTCTTTTATACCTTAGATTATTTATAAATAAAAGGGTATACACTATTATTTTAGGAAAATATGCATTTACCACCCAAATATGGTCATAAGAAAAAAATAACAAAAAAAAATTGTCGCTTTTTTTTTTGCAACTTTTTCTGTTGCATTGTGTCTGAAGTCGCTTAAACTACCACCCAGCTTCGTTTTCGGTAGCAGTCTTGATATACCCTGTATATTGGTAATATAATATAAAAATATTTTATTTGCATTATAAGTAGACAAATATTACTGTGCATGAACAATACAAATTTAGATACTAATCATAGTTTCGTTATTATTACATTGTTAAGTTGCATTCAAATCAGTGTTCAATAGCCGCGTACTGACTAGCCGCGCAGCCTCAGACGTTTGCTGCGGGACGGTTGCCTCGCGAGACATCCTCGATGTGTACATTTTTTGGGTCGAGGCAGCTTCGCGCGGCATGTCCGAGCCAGTTTTGCTCAAGAGAAGTTTTGAGGCATTACGTTCGGAAAGCTACCGCCACCACTGCCATTCAAATAATTTTACGGCTTGTAAAGTAAAGAAAACGGAAACCTAAACGTTTTGGATGAAACTATTATACCAAAACAGATTAGATTTTTTTCTTCAAGTCAGCTATTGGAATGTTCATTTTCTAACTTATTCTCCGTGCATCTTCTCTTAATCCTCTATTAGTATAATCGGGACATTGCGCATCCCAAAGTCTTCTATATTCACGGTATAGTTGTATTAATTTAAGACACTGTTCTTTATCCATGGCGCTAACCTGCGACGAACAAGCGAGGCGAAACACAACCGTCTTGATTGAGCGCGGCAAACGTACCGAGGCGCCTTTGAGCATGGACAAAATACCGACAATGCTCGGCTCGGGCCGCGGCACGCTCGGGCGAGGCGGCGTGTGCGTTTGCCTCGGGCGAGGCACGTCCCGACTAGCCGAGCATTTGCTTCGGGCGGCAGGCCTCGCGAGGCTGCTCGGTCAGTCAGTACGCGGCTATTCAGTAGATACTACGGACGTTTTATTAATCATTTCGTGTTCGAACACATGAATAGAGTTAGGGGCCTTACAATCCCTTACAATTACGAAATATATTTAATTTTATATTACAATACATAACATAATTTAGCCTCGGAATTACATCCCATTGCATTATCTGAAACATAATTTATACTCACTACAAAATCATTGTAGGTAATAAAAAATAAAATAAAATATTTTACTACCAAAGTACTAAGATGTGGCAATCGCAGTCCGCGCGTGGCTATTTTTACTACGCACGGCAAAAATCGACTGCAGCCAGGCCGAAGCGACGAGCGATACGTTCTCCCTTGCGGCGCGGCGCGGCGGTCTGATTTGATGCAGGTCGGACAGCGTATTTTATAGTGGTTTTTAAAATATTTGTAGAAAACATGAAAACTATTTTTTTGGAATATAAAATGGTAACTTATTGATAAGATGTTCTTCTATAATAATATGCAATTGCTATAAAAAAATATGTACGATAAGTTGGTGAAAAAAAAAAATGTTCTTGACGAGAGTTTCTGAATAATTTCGCATTGTTTAAATTTTTATTTTTCAGGAACTAAACACAAAAAGATTATTTTTCTCAGCAAAATCCCCCCACAAGGGTCTTATTAGTCCGATAATATTTTTATTTTCATCTTATATTTAGTGATTTCGGATATCTTAAGCTTCTAAATTGCCATTTAAAGCCTAAATAACGAAACTTGTGTTCAGTAATCCTTATAGTACTCACAAATTATCCATCAATCTATAATGTTTTCCACCAAAATCCCTAGATGACAATCTTTTCTAAAATTAGTAATAATTATTTTTCCTTTAAATTGTTTATTGGTGGCTAATAACTCGTTTGAAAAGTCTTGTTTTTAAGCCGAAAAGCGCACGGAAGGTATAAACGCTCTTAAGTATGAGCGAAGTTGTATTTCTTTGTGTTGTATTTTAAAGAGACTATCGCATACTCAAAATAAACAATTACAGCTTTTATTGCGGCATGGGTTTGATGTCTACCTGTGTTAGCCATGAAATGTACGGAACTACTGAAGGTAGGTCACTCATATGTGAGAGGCCGCCTGATGAGGTACCACCGCAATGTCTATTTCTCCCTTCAAACAGTTTACAGTAGTGTAAACGCACTGCCCTACTATATTCATCCGAAACGAAGTTCGAAACTTCGGATGATCGAAGTTTATATACGATACGAATGTATGCACATATACTTATGGTCGTTATTGACTTATGGTCGTAACCTTAGACTTATGGTTCCGATGTACGTTATACAAATTCGAAATTTACAGAGTAGATACATTCGTATCGTATAAAAAACTACGATCGTCCGAAGTTTCGAACTTCGTTTTGGATGAATATAGTAGGGCCCCTGTTGCGTTTCGATTTGAAGCATACTGTAGCTAGAGTAACTACTGGACATATTGAGACTTAACATAGTCCAGTAAACAAAGTTCAGCATTGCTTTTTATTTCAAGGTATTGCTTGGTTTTGTTACTGTTCATGAGCGGTTGTATCCGCCTACCATTAAATAAAAGTAAAAAATACTTTCTAGTTATACAATTTAATTTCGAGTGATTTATTCAATTCATTTTTTTCTGTTTATATGTGATTTGTGTTTAATGTGATGTTTTCTGAAATATTACATTTACAATAAATCATTCAGAGCTAAATATTTTTCTGAACTGAATAAAATACTTGCTACGTCGATTATGGTGGTGCAGAGTGATTTAATTTTTTTGATTGTCATGGCATTGTGGACGGAGCATGTCGGTAAAATGTGTGTTGTCAGGGACGGAGCCGCGTCCGACGTGGGAGTCGTGCGTGGAGCGCAGCCGGCAGGCGCGGCAGTACGTGGAGCTGTGCGTGCAGCTGCTGGGCAACCCCGCCGCCACGCTGCCGCCGGACAAGAACAGCGCCAAGGAAGACTTCGAGTGGCGCACGCCGCTGCATGTGCTCAGGGCTCTTAGAGAGGCCAGTACATTGAACCTTAATACATCTCATAGAATAAATAGCGTTGATAGACTTAATCATAGCAGCGTTAAAAGGGGAGATATACAACCTTGATGCGACCGATGGGCATTAAATTACACTATGTTTGCTATAAGTCCTTGGTATTAAATCGGCACGGCACAAAATTAATAATACCAAAAATGAAATTTTGTTTGTTTCAAACAAACTAAATAGCTTCCAAATAAGAGTACTCAATACTCAATACTCAATATCTTTATTGCACACCACATGTTATAAAGATGTTACAATCCTGTGTAAATAAATTTCATTGACCGGTAGATACGAATAAATAACAAATTGGCAACGTTGTCGCGTCACGCGCCGCGCCGCCGCGCCGCCGTGGGCGCGCACCCTGCTTAGTTACTTTTGAAGTACGCGCACAACATACATTTCTAAAATTACACATTTTTACATTTTCGATATGTCCTCAATTTACGCACAAGAACGCACAAGTTATGGCGCCGGACAATATTATTATTGTTTAAATTCTAATTAAGTCAGTGTCCAAGTCTAGGCATTTTATTTTTTCAAATGATTAAATAACCCTATTTTTAGTTCTTTAATTATGTTTACTTCTGAGGCATACATTTCCCCCTTAATGTAGCCACGCAAAAATAAATCCAAGGGGGCTAGGCCCGGAGATCGCGGTAGCCACCGTGCAGGTCCGATACATTGCTGTCCAAAAGTCAAAAACACAAAAACACTAACACTAAATAATTATATTATCCGAAGTTACGGGTCCTGCCACAATGACAAAAAGAAATAATGTCTTAAAGTTATTAATACTTAGTGTCAATAACAAAACAAAATTATAATTGTCGGCGCGAGATCGGCAAGATCAAAGCGGCGCGGCGCGGCGGCGCAGGAGCTTCCGTGTTACATCCGTTCTGAAAGGATCGCCGCGGCACACTAAAAACTATTTTTTTAGAGGTCAAATTACGTACGGGTCACACACACACTGACCTATTTCTATTTCTTTTACGCGCGGGTTGTTTTGCTATGTGTGTGTGTGTGTATTTATTGCTTTCTTGTTTGCAATTTAGTTGTACTTATTATTGTGTGACTTGTGTAAGAGCGGCAACAACGCGCAGATTTTAGTACGATCTATCGTTTTAAGGTGAATGACCATGCGTTAGGCGTAATCAGCTATTAGAAAAGCTACATCGTGTTCAAATGGGGCATAAACTTAAAAAATCATTTATTACTAAACTACTGCTCCTATTTAAGTGATTTTTAGTACAGAGCTTAAAAATGGTACCTAGTATATGCAGTTTAAAGAAACGCCCATCGGTCGCATCAACGTTGTATAAGAGTGTGAGGTGATGGGAGGAAAACTAAGGTTCGATGTGCCTCTCCCAATGTTAACGTCGGATTTTTAAGTGACAATGATACCACACAAATTAAGCTAGCTGCTAACTGCTCTGTATTTGCTGATTGACTTGGTAGATTTAAAGCAGGATTCTCGCATTTCCGAAATTACTTTGGGTATACCAAGTAGAAATAACGCCTCAGATATATCCGAGACATTAAATGTGTCGACAAATAATTGCGAAATAATACATTGTCTAAATCGGTTTAGTTAATTTAATTTTAATGTACAGGTGGCCATGAGGAAAGTGCCGAAGTCTAGTCCAGTAGCAACCCCAGACAAGCCGTCGTCAGGGCGCAGCATGCTGGTGCACTGGTTCCCGCAGTGGTGGGGGTGGTACTCCACTCCCGCGCAAGGTATGATTTTTAAATCTTGCAGAGGAAATCAATAATATCAGAATCATGTCAGTTCTGTGTTTAAGTTAAGAACGTGCACAAAACAATCGACCCGTTACTGCGTGGTTGCCTGAAAAGATTTGTTCTTAACACATTTTCGTACCTATACATTGCAATAGCATGAGATGAGTTAATAAATACACAATATCAACATGGAGTTTATGACGGTATTTCAACGGGGGTAGGCAAGACATAGATCCCCACTTTTCTCAGTCCTGACGTAGCATTTTCGTCCTCCTTCACCAACCTTTTTGTGCAATCCGTCAGTTCAGGCTCTAGGGTGGTTGTAACTTAACCCTTGTTTATCTTCGTCTCCAGGGGAACCCCCAGCCGGCGCGGTGGTGTCCGAGCCGGCCCCGGCGCCCGCGGCCAACCACACGCCCGCCGACCTGGAGGAGGAGATCCTCGACGCCATCGCCGACTCGCTCGACGACAACACGCTGCTCAAGAAGGACACCGTCTTCGCCAAGTTCGAGTTCATACTCAACAAAGGCTCGCTCAACTTGAATATGGATGATGAGCAGGATAAGTAAGTTTTTATGGTGTATTGGAATTTGTATTTATATAGATGGATAAAAGGTTAGTTTTGAATGGCGTTATGAATTTGGCACTGCTCTCTTTTAGCCATGTGATGCGTAACTGAGAATGCAGATTGCACAATTTAGGATTTCATTTAATTAATCATCGTTGTAACGTTCCATTTCGTCAGACACATTATTCTGATTTCACATTAAGATACAAGTGTCATATCGTGAGTATAGGAAATCACCAGAGGCTTTTCGATTTTGTATCCTCACAGCCGAAATAAAAAAATTATAGATTACTTAAAATGTTCTCTTAGTGCGATAGTAGCACTTACGACATTTAGTTACATACACGGAGATTGTAAATTATCACTGATTCCATGAAATGTCTTTGATCCTATCGGATATACCAGTAAGGAGTATGTGTGCAGGAGTACGGAGTGCTCGAACGGTCCGCACGTGCCGGACGGGGCGGCGCTGGAGCTGCAGTTCTGGTGCGTGGCGGCGGGCGTGGAGTGGCGCGCGCGCGCCGCGTCGCTGGCGCTGTCCGTGTCGCTGGGCGCCGTGCTGCTGCAGGAGCGCATCACGCCACACACGCTGTTCCCCATCATCTGCGCGCCGCAGGTACGCATGCGCACGCACGCGCACGAACACCAACGCTCACACACGCAATGGCTCCAAGTACAGAGTCATGTTTAACATAATACATATACATGTTTGTGTATACACACAATGCAGTGTTTTTTTTTTCTAAAAAATAACTAAATACATTTCGGTTTACAAATAAAATTATGGGAAATATTTTGGTTCTCTCACACCCAGATAAAGCATAAATATTGATTGATATTTTGATCTGATTACATTTTTTGCAATCATTAATTTTTATCACAATGAAATTTTAAGTTTGTATCCTTTGTTACCAGGGTGTGATACGCGAGGGTCTGGGCACGACAAGCGCGGCGTCGGCGACGTGGGGGCGCGCCAACACGCAGCAGGACCCGCTCTTCCAACTTACCTACGAGAAGAAACCATTCGGACTTAACTGCGACCACAAGTTAGTAACTATTAGTCCGAAAACTCACCCTCATGACTCTACAATGGTTGGTCGAAGTTCATTAGTATTGTTGTTTGCTGAATTAATACTATTATTTCAGCAAATTAGTTAAATTAAATTAGTACTAAAAACAAATTCAGACAACTCTGGGAATATTGACAAAATATGTAACCATATCAATAGATTGAATTTCTATTAGAAGGCTTTCATTACAGCTCATGATTATCGAAAAGGATATATTCTAAAGACAACATTGCTTGTTCGTCATCATGTTAAAAAAATTCTATGATATTGTACTGGCTAAATACATTGTTTTGTGTGCAGGTTGTGGGTGAAGTCAGCGTCTCTGGAGGTGGTGCCGCGCGTGGAGGTGGCGCGGTGGGTGCGCGCGTTCTGCGGCGAGGGCGAGCAGGTGTCGCTGGCCGCGCCCAAGGCGGCCGCCAGGCTCATGGACCGCTGGGAGCACGCGCTGCGCACCAGGCCCGTGAGTCACACGCACACTTAATATCGATGCTCAATGTTAAAGCATACTCTAATAAAAATCGATTAGAAAAATGTAGTTTGTGAGGATATTGTACAAACTTTGTCAATTTTGAAATAGGCATAATAACCTTTTCTGATAATTTCTTAATAAATAAAATAATTGATGAAAAAATAAATGTCCGTCCATACACCGTTTTCCACACTCTACATACCATTTTCATCCGCCTTCATTAACCTCTTTGTGCAATCTTGTAGATTCAGACTTGGTGGTAACTTAACCCTTGTTTACCTTTGCCTCCGGGGGAATCTCCAGCCGGCGCGGTGGACATTTTTTTCAAAATTATTCGATATCTCTATATATTGCAATGAACTTTTAAAACCCAGTGCCTGCAATGGTTGTGATGTTACAGGGCGACCGTCAGTCGTGGCACATCGAGCTGGACATATCTGCGCCGCAGATCCTGCTGGTGCAGGAGGTGCAGTCGCGCGACTCGTCCGTGCTGGTGGTGGACTTCGGCCGGCTGCGGCTCGCCAACGCCACGCTGCCGGAGTCGCAGCCTGAGCCCGTTCTTGACGATGAAGGTGTTAAACGTTGATTAATTGTTCTTTGTTGAGATGTATCTATATGACATGCCACATTGAACTATCGATACAAAGACGTATTTCAAAATCGATAAATTCGTTATCGATCTATCGATATACAGTGAACACATAACGACAGCAAAGCGCCAGAAGACTTGAGTGATGAGATATTTATATAAAGAGAAATGAACGATATATGTTGTGTGCAGAGATGTTCATGACGCCGTGCTCGACGCCGCCGGGCTCGCTGCTGTCGCCCAGCTCGCCGCCCGAGCCGCCGCGCGCCGCGCCCGCGCTCGACGCCGCGCATCTGCACAGCCGCCTCTACGAACGGTACGCACATGCTGTATACGTGTTATATTTTTATTGTAAAAACCACTAAGCATAGAAAAATAATACGTTCATCAGACCGTCGCGTTGTCAGATTGACGGTCGGTTGGCGATATAGTTGATGAAGATTAATAGTATTTTTTCTGCTATAAACGCAACCACCGAACAGTATATTTATATGCATATCAACTGGTCCAAATTCTTTCAAGTATAATATCATTTGTAGATACAAGATCGAGCTAAGCGATCTGCAGATCCTAGTGGGACGCGTACGCGATAACTGGAAGTATGCGCACGCAAAGTCTACGTCTTCATTGCATCTGCTCGACCGGTTTAGCATATCGCTCCAGGTTAGTTTATCACATCCTGAATATAATTTGTCTGGTTTTAGTATCAGAATGTATATGTCAATTTATTTGGAGTTGAACTAATCGTTTCGAATAAATGACACAGCCATCTTTTATTGAGTAAGGTGGTTGGTATTTGTGGTTGTGCAGCAAGTCCGTAAGTATTAATATTGGTGCGTGGTGTCAGGCGGAGCGGCGCGTGGTGGCGACGTGCGACCCGCAGTACCCGACGGCGACGCTGTGCGGCTCGCTGCCGGCGCTGGTGGTGCACCTCAGCGAGCACAAGCTGCAGGCCGTGCGCGACGTGCTGCACACGCTGCCGCACTTCGCCAGCCACAGGTACGTACACGCACACAGACACCATACTTCTTTTGAATCTGGTTATCATGGAAGCTAAAGTTACTTAGCCGATACTAATGACGCAAATCACGGTCCTTATTCTTAATATTCAGATTTAGAGTATGATTATAATTTGTATCTAATTACTTCTATTTATTTTACGATTTCAGTATATTTGGTGGAAGTTAAAAAAATGAACGCTCCAAAATACTTGTTAAGCTTGGAGTATTATGTCAATATAATGCATGCTGCCTTTCTTTCTTCCAACAATTCCAATGGTGAGATGAGATGATATTATCTCTTTGTATTATTATTGCAATCACCCATGCAGGGCGCAGATGTCTCCTCAGGCGCAGCAGAGCGCGGAGGACGTGGAGGAGAGCAGCGTGAGCTCGGAGACGGAGCGCTCGGAGCTGTCCTCGCACCAGAACTCCACGCTCTTCATGCTACAGTTCGCCATCGACCAGATGTCGCTCGAGGTACTACACTTAGATATTTCCAATTGCGATATTTGTTTATGTTGTGCTGTGTCAGGCCAGATACGTCTCACTCCAGCGCACGGGTCTCCTCTACGATCGAGAATACAATTGGGAGTGGTTAGGCCATATAGTCCACTACGCTGGCCTAGTGCGCTGTGGCGGATTTTACGTAAGGTGTAATATAAATACGCCTATAAATAAAATATGAAATAATAATTATTCGCGTGTGGTGGTGCAGGTGCAGTCCCGCGGCCGCAGCATCGCGGAGGTGCAGGTGTGCGGCGTGAAGGCGGCGGCGACGGCGCGGCCGCGCGACGTGTCCTTCTCGCTGTCCGTGCACTCGCTGCTGCTCGTCGACGCGCTGCAGACCTACGGGCCCGACTTCGAGCTGCTCGTCGCCAGCCACAAGCATGTCGGGTGAGCATCACGCACCACAACTACACACTGAGTGTCAAATTAATAATAGAAAAGTATTCTTTATTCATATGTTTGAGAAACAATCGAATAGAGTTAAAATGTCCCGATTACGATTTTAAGTGCATGTAAAAAAATATATATATAAAAAAATGTTATCAGGGGGCACGGCAGTGCCCCCTCCAAGTCGAGCTAAAAAGCGGCACTGTCGTACCATCCTTTTCTCGAAGCAATTCAGACCATTTTCTACCCTCTATAACTTCGTTGTGGTTAAAGCAAGAAGCCTGAATTTTCAGTTACCAGGCAGGCATTGTATAAACACGCTATATTTAAAATTTCATTCAATTTGAACCAGTAGTTTAAGAATTGTAACATATCAAACTTTCTTAATTTTGTCACTCACTGACTGACTGACCGATCATCAAAAGTCTAAGGCACTTCTAGCAGACATAGAACCTTTAAATTTAGGATATAATTAGTTTTTAGTGTCTAAAGTAAGAAAAAATTTAAACATTTCATAATTTCTGTCTAGTTTTCTAGATACACCAACTGCATGAATAACTTTGTAATCCCATATAAATGTATAGGATTACAAAGTAACATTTGCAGTTAATCATTGTACCCCTATATAAAGGAATTATAGTTCTAGATAGGTATCTATATACATCAGGCATAACAGGAGGGGGAATAGAGAGGGTATTCAGCCCATGAAACTGTACAACATTCCTCCAGAAAAACATGTGGTGCCCTGTTGGTAACCGGACTAGACGCGGCTGCCCACGTGTTCACGGTGGTCGCGGGTTCGAATCCCAGGGCACATATCTGACTTTTGGGAGTCATGTGTGTATTTATAGTCAATCACCACGCACTAAAACGGTGAAGGAAAACATCGTGAGGAAACCTGCATACCATAGCGATTTACAAGAATTTATATGGTATGTAAGTCCGCCAACCCGCACTAGGCCAGCGTGGTGGACTATATGGCCTAACCACTCTCAATCGTATTCTCGATTGTAGAGTAGGCCCGTGCCCTGCAGTGAGACGTATATGCGCTGATACAGAATAACTTTATACAGAAGGTTCTTTAAGCAAGGACTAAATATATTAATCGAGTTGTTATTACATGCATCTCACAACTTTTTGCGGTAGAAAACCTGACCTGCGAGAGTTGGAATTTTTTTAGAGGATGGTTTTAATGGGATTTATTTAAGACAAACTATTGCAATTAAATCATCAGGCCATAGCGTCTGTTTATGAGGTTGCTACGTATTGTTAACTATCGTTAAGTAATATTGACATTGCTTCAGTTTGATGAAGTTGTTTTGTTAGTATGCATGGAGTATATGTTTGCTTCTCGTTGTTGTTCCATGTCATAGGATGGACACGACATCCGGCAGTATCCGTGGGTCAGAGCCGACGTCGCCCACCTCGCCCACGTCGCCCACGTCCCCAGCCTCGCCGGACGGCCGCGGCTCACTGCCGCACCCGCATGCGATTCACCAGGCCTTGTACTCCTTGCATCATGGCACTCCTTACAAGTGTAAGTTCTACTGAAGTTGATCTGTTTGGTAAAACTTACAAGAATACATACTTTGTATGATGTTTATCTTGGTATTTCTTAAAGTTTTCTAATCTGTTCAGTTTACCAGTGTCCCTATATGAAATAGAAAAAAAATAAAGTATTTGTCAAATTAGTCCAATTATACTTGAATTTAAATTTTCAGTGCATCTATTCTATAACATGCCACATAATAAAACATGAATATTTTCACCAGATCCATCAGAAACAGAACGTACAAGCCCGGCTCCAAGTTGGTTGACAGGCAACAGTGTCAGTTTTACTGGGTCCAACACGCTGTGCGGCAATACAACGTGGGACACGGCCACGTGGGGCCAGGGCGGGGCCACGAACGGCGCCAGTTGGGGTGGGAATGGAGCACCCTGGGCCAACAACGGCTCCGGGTGGGGCGCGGCTGGGCTGGTGGACTCCGAGGCGCTCATCGCGGTCGAACTGTGCATTGTCAAAGGAGATGGAGACTCGGAAGAGCTGAGGATAGCCAATATATTGTTTAACAATTTGGATATCATAGGTGAGTGGTATTACGTGTTTTTAACGGGATTAAAAAGTAGATAAACACAAGTGAAAGTAATAATATATTGAAAATTGACAGTAATACGTATTTGTAAGTGTCTTAAATATGTTTTAATGAGAATTATTTTGACTTGCACCCTTCCATTCGTCTTGCTATATGTTGAAATCAATATAGAAGTACGAGTAGTCTCACGTTATATACCGATAAGTCCAAACATCTGAATATTGTTTTCCAGCCAATCAAGAGACGATAGTAGAGCTGATCGGGTTCACTCAACGAGTACTCGGACCCCGCGCCGGCAAGAAGCATTCGGAAGCGCACCGCGATCACGCCGCCGCCGCCATGATGCAGTCGTCTGTCGAAGAACCGGAAGTCAAGGTATACTTTTTTTTATTGCAGTAAATGGCGAGACGAGCAAGCCGTTCGCCTGATGGTAAGCGATCCGACCGCTCATAAACAGTAGCAACATTCCACTGCGCTCGCCATCCTGAGACATAATGGTACGGGAGCTAGCAACGTTTGAAAAGTAAGAATTTTAGGTCAGCTGATTTTGTGATATGTCGTCCTTCTTGCACTTTCGGTTAGAGTCTGGGCTATCTGGCTGGCGGTAGTGGTTGCGTTCATTAGTGCGCATCCTACCTGTCCAGGTAATAATCCTGGATTTAAAAGCATTTTAGAAGGCGTAATTTTTTATTTTTTGTTTTTAAATAAGTCTACCTGACATACTTTTTTATTACCAGACATTTTTGACAATGCTAACTATGTGCCATACGCGAATCTTATTTTCTTTTTTATAAAATTTCAAAGTATTTATAATGTCTGTAATTTTAATATTATGTTATTTAAAGATAAGAAAAACTTAAAATAAATTTGCCAGACATTAATTCGATTGTTAAGTCTGGAATTAAAATGAAAAAGTCATGAAAAGTATTGCAGTAGGTATAATGCTAGTATTCGGAGAGAGACAGTTGCAGAATAAGTCGAGAATGATACAGAGAACCATTACAAAAGTAAATTACTTGTCACTGTACATGTAATAAAAAATAATAATAATATTCAAACACTACGATTATTTTTCCATTCCAAATTCCATGAGTCAGAACTACATAGAGCTGTAGTACGAGCTGATCATAAATATACACCACTTAACCTGTTAGATTCCATGATGGACTTAAACCCGACCACTAACACACAAAAGCTGAATGCCTGGACACAAAAATCTCTCCACGGGAGACACCGCCTCGACATAACTAATCCTATCGTTGACAAAATAGCGTCAAACGCGTGGCTTAAGCGAGGCGAAATGTTTCCCGAAACGGAGAAATTCATGGTTGCCATCCAGGACCAGACAATCGACACAAAAAATTATAGGAAACACATAATCAAAGATCCTACAGTCCAAAATGATCTCTGTCGGCACTGTCATAGTAGTCCTGAAACAATTCAACATATAACCGGAGCCTGTAAATCTATAACCCAGACGGATTACAATTTACAAACATCGACATGACCAAGTAGCTGCAATAGTACACCAATATCTTGCATACAAATACGAGTTAATAACAAATAAAACGTCATATTATAAATATTCACCCAAAATAATACTAGAATCGGACAACTGCAAGCTTTACTGGGACAGGACTATTATGACAGACAAGACAATTCATCACAATAGACCGGATATTACACTACACGATAAAAGAAACAAAACAGTTTTTCTAATTGATATAGCTATACCAAATACCCATAACCTACAAACAACATGTATAGAAAAAATAGCAAAATATAACCTTTCTATAGAATTAAAAAGACAGTGGCGAGTTGACTCCGTGCGGACCGTACCAATTGTGGTGTCAACTATAGGTGTAATTCCTAAGGATCTTCATAAAAGTTTGAAGACACTCCAAATACATCCCCTAACATATACCCTCATGCAAAAAGCTGTCATTTTAAATACCTGCCGAATAGTTCGTAAATTCCTGTCAATAGAAACATTTTAATAAGCTCATCCATTATTTTTCTATTTCTTACGTGTTTTAACTATCATTTATTCATTATCAGTTTCGTTTTGGCCGCAAGCCTGCGTAGCTGATTATTTCGCCAGAAATAGTAGAAATTATTTTAAATACCATATAAATAATAATAATAATAATAATCATTCTAGTCAGAGCAAGTTTCCAAAAAAAATTAATGAGGATGATAATTGATCTCCCAAAAACCAGACAAAATCATATTTGTCACCGTTAATGGTCCAACCGAAAGCCATTGGAGATAAAGATGTTGGATGTTTTGAGTGAGCATTTCTCCAAATTTTCGTGACGTAACGAACCCTCAATAAATGCTGTTGCAATTCCACTTTACAGGGTGGCAAACTGGATGACTTCAGCTGTCTCTGTCGGACTACTAGCATTGCATCATACTGCAATACTTTTCATGACTTTTTAATTTTAATTTAAGGCTTAACAATCGAATTAATGTCTGGCAAATTTATTTTAAGTTTTTCTTATCTGTAAATAACATAATATTAAAATTACAGACATTATAAAATACTTTGAAATTGTTATAAAAATAAATATAAAATCGCGGCTGGCACATAGTTAGCATTGTCAATGATGTCTGGCAATAAAAAAAGTATGTCAGAGAGACTTATTTAAAAACAAAAAATAAAAAATTACGCCTTCTAAAATGCTTTTAAAATCCAGGATTATTACCTGGACAGGTAGGATGCGCACTAATGAACGCAACCACTACCGCCAGCCAGATAGCCCAGACTCTAACCGAAAGTGCAAGAAGGACGACATATCACAAAATCAACTGACCTAAAATTCTTTCTCGAAAACGTTGCTAGCTCCTATACTATAAGATGTTAAGTCTCAATATGTCCAGTAGTTGCTATGGCTACAATGTTCTTCAATCCGAAACACAACAGTGCATTTAAGCAGTGTTGTTTCACGGGAGAAATAGACATTGCGGTGGTACCTACCCAGATGGCCTCTCACATATAAGGAACCTACCACCAGTATAGTCAAGACATTTGGTCTAACCATAGATTTAGTATAAAACATAGATCGGCAATGTGAAAGAGATAGAATAATTTAACTCATATGTTAAAGCGAGATGCATGAAGCGACCATACGTTTACACAGAAGTAGCCTGCAGTGACCCAGAGTCGAAATATGTCAAACTAAGCGAGCAACAAAATTCGCTTATTTTCATAATTTATTTAATTTTACAGTACTTGGTTATATTTATTAAACGTAGTTTATTATAGTGCATTGTGCAGTGCCAAGGTGTGGTTCGTGCAGGCGTAAAAATCCGAAATAATTAAAGTTTTCACAGGTACCGGCCACTTTTGCACAATACTATTTTGTGACGATATTATAGAATAAAATGGAAATCTGTGTATACATATCGGTAGAAAAGAATATAGTATTTCATTATATAAATACGCTGAAAGTATCCATTACGTATAAAAAAAATTATCAAATACGTGAATTTACAATAATTTCAACCAAAAGTTGCTAGGGATTGACTGACAGGTTCGATCAATAAAAGGTTGTCGATAAAATAGTCGATGACAACACATGTTTCCCTACATTTTTGTGGAGCTATAGTATGTTGTGATAGTGTGCATTCTTCTTCTTCTTCTACCTGGCGTTATCCCGGCCATATTTCCCCGGCCATTATTATCGTATTCATTCTACAATATTAGTTATTACTTTACTTTTTCTCATTTTTTTATATTTGTGGAATAGTTAATATAACACTTCATGTGTGTGATTAATGAATTAAGAACCTGTTTCAGTCTCTGCCAAGAGGCTGTCAATTTATAATAGTAAATCAAGAACATATTCGATATTATTATAAAATATGCAATACTTCTATGCACAGCATGATCGTCCAAACCTTGTAGCAACAATATTCATGTATCATAACATCAGGTATAGGTTTAACATTTATAATTCTCTTAGGAAAAACATTAGTTTAGGTGACGTGATCGAGAAAAGCTTCATAGTTTATTAAACTGTCTCTTTCTTCAGCCACAGGAATGCGACTAATGAACATAGGCCTTCCACAAGAATGTCTACATCAGTTTGTTGTAAGCTACCTGCATCCAACGACTTCCTACAAGCTCCTCCGTACACCTCCAACGCGGCCTAGCAGGCGTCCAACACTTCCCAATGTGTTACAAGTCAATAGGCTATTTGACTGTATAAAAAATATTGACTTATTTGTTTCCATCCGTGTACATAATTTAATTTTGAAACATATTTCATTATCATACATTAAAAATATTGTTTATTTTGGCTAAAAAACACAATTATAATTTAATTTATTTTGAGTTCGCGCCACGTGATCGTAAACGATTTTGATTGGCTATGACGTCATGCGTTTGTATGAACTACTCACCTACAGGAAATGAATGGGATTGATAACGGCATAGATGCAAATTAAATATTAAAAATACCTTTAAAACGAGTTATTTGACATTAATACCCGTGAATTAATAATATTATCATGTCCAATGTAATAAAATGTGAAGAAAGAAATATCATTCTATTTTTTTTTGACAAAAACTCGTTGATGTATACAACTGGAGGGGATCTAGACCAAATAATTTGGAACATTTGCAAGGGTACATGTACCCTTACGCTGACAGTTGGCTATGACAGTTGTCATTTATGCTATTTATTCTAATTGCTTTAAAAATACCGTACTCCCAACTGAAGACATATAAAAACCATTCCAGTTCACTTGAAAAAAAAATATAGAATTTAATTCCATACGTAAATTAACGATAATTTGAATAAAGTAGCAAAAATATTAATAAATTAGATTATGTACCAAAGCCGTTTTGACAAATGTCATATTTTAACAAAATTATAGAATAAGATTAATGTTACGGACAAATAGGTAAATATTGAAAAATTCGTTTATTTATTTATTTAATATATTTATTATCAGATACATTGGATATTGTAAATATATTTTTTCACTATCCATATTTTTGACACAAAAGTATTTTTTAGTAGGATAACTCAATACGCTATTTGACTATTTTCTGAAAACCATAACACATTATGAAGTGGAGTCTATAGACCTTACAGATAAAGGTTATTTTTAATTACTATATATATATCATTTAAAAATAAATTTACAAAATACACTGAATAATTACATTGTCAAAACGCTCTGTCTGGCAATGTGGCATTCAGTTCGTAAACATCCATTCCAGAGATTCGTTCGCATGTCACCCACTCTCTAATCAACCCTTAGAGTATGTACCGCTTATTGGAACAGGTTGTGCAACATACACAAATTATTTGAAAAAATAATTTAAAATAAATAGTTTAGATCTATTTAATTCCACTCAAACTCGTTTTAAAAGGATAATAGTTAAATATAATTTCGGCTAATAAAGGAATTTATAGAAATTTATTGCTACATTTTGGCTAAAAAACACAATTATAATTTAATTTATTTTGAGTTCGCGCCACGTGATCGTAAACGATTTTGATTGGCTATGACGTCATGCGTTTGTATGAACTACTCACCTACAGGAAATGAATGGGATTGATAACGGCATAGATGCAAATTAAATATTAAAAATACCTTTAAAACGAGTTATTTGACATTAATACCCGTGAATTAATAATATTATCATGTCCAATGTAATAAAATGTGAAGAAAGAAATATCATTCTATTTTTTTTTGACAAAAACTCGTTGAGGTATACAACTGGAGGGGATCTAGACCAAATAATTTGGAACATTTGCAAGGGTACATGTACCCTTACGCTGACAGTTGGCTATGACAGTTGTCATTTATGCTATTTATTCTAATTGCTTTAAAAATACCGTACTCCCAACTGAAGACATATAAAAACCATTCCAGTTCACTTGAAAAAAAATATAGAATTTAATTCCATACGTAAATTAACGATAATTTGAATAAAGTAGCAAAAATATTAATAAATTAGATTATGTACCAAAGCCGTTTTGACAAATGTCATATTTTAACAAAATTATAGAATAAGATTAATGTTACGGACAAATAGGTAAATATTGAAAATTCGTTTATTTATTTTATTTAATATATTTATTATCAGATACATTGGATATTGTAAATATATTTTTTCACTATCCATATTTTTGACACAAAAGTATTTTTTAGTAGGATAACTCAATACGCTATTTGACTATTTTCTGAAAACCATAACACATTATGAAGTGGAGTCTATAGACCTTACAGATAAAGGTTATTTTTAATTACTATATATATATCATTTAAAAATAAATTTACAAAATACACTGAATAATTACATTGTCAAAACGCTCTGTCTGGCAATGTGGCATTCAGTTCGTAAACATCCATTCCAGAGATTCGTTCGCATGTCACCCACTCTCTAATCAACCCTTAGGGTATGTACCGCTTATTGGAACAGGTTGTGCAACATACACAAATTATTTGAAAAAATAATTTAAAATAAATAGTTTAGATCTATTTAATTCCACTCAAACTCGTTTTAAAAGGATAATAGTTAAATATAATTTCGGCTAATAAAGGAATTTATAGAAATTTATTGCTACATTGTTAATTCAATTTTTACTAATATAGGTGCGCTACTAACATTACGAACAAGAAAATATCTACGTTTTTCAAATCGCGAATGTATGACAGCGCTCCCTCTATATATAAATACTCTAAGAATCAACCATAGATCAATCAATCAATCAATCAATAGCCCGAATGAGGTTTTGTTAAAAAAATTAGTTTTTTTTTTCTTTCTTCACATTTTATTACATTGGACATGATAATATTATTAATTCACGGGTACAAATGACAAATAACGCGTTTTAAAGGTATTTTTAATATTTAATTTGCATCTATGCCGTTATCAATCCCATTCATTTCCTGTACGTGAGCAGTTCATACTAATGCATGACGTCATAGCCAATCAAAATCGTTTACGATCACGTGGCGCGAACTCAAAATAAATTAAATTATTATTGTGGTTTTTAGACAAAATATACAATATTTTAATGTATGTTAATGAAATATGTTTAAAATTAAATTATTTACACGGATGGAAACAAATAAGTCAATATTTTTATACAGTCAAATAGCCTATTATAGGTTTTGTTGTTTTTAAAATCTATATAATAATGTAGCTTTATAAGTTATTAAAAATGTATGATTATATTGGGCTTTTATATTTCGTTTTACTTTATTCTGAAACATTAGGTAAAAAATGTAACAAATATATGAAATGTCGTATCTGCAGCAATGCTGACTTGATCTATAATATAATCCGCTCCAGTTGTAATACCTCAATGCAAAAACTCATTCGGACGATTGACTGATTGATTGATCTATGGATGATTTAAGAATGAGTGATATATGCGAACGAATCTGTGGAACGGATGTTTACGAACTAAACGCCACATTGTCAGACAGAGCGTTTTGACAGTGTAATTTTTCAGTGTATTTTGTAAATTTATTTTCAAATGATATAGATATAGTAATTAAAAATAACCTTCATTTGTAAGGTCTATAGACCCCGCTTCATAATGTAGTATGGTTTTCAGAAATTAGTCAATAGCCTATTAATTGACTTAAATAAACATATTTTTTTTAACTCTAGTATACATATAGTAAAAATTTGTTTCTTAGACTTACGCGAATGTTACTCATTGAAAAAAACTAATAATCACGGATTTTGTTGCAGACTGAGTCCACCCTGTGACTACGAAAACTGTAAAGTAATCGAAACTTCGCGACGGGAAATTAAAAATGAAAAAAAAACCGAAAACGCTAAAACTTTGTAAATTATAGTTTTATTTTAATAAAAGTTTTTTTTTGTTCTCAATTTAATTAGTATACCGGGTATATCAAGACTGCTACCGAAAACGAAGCCGGGTGATAGTTTAAGCGACTTTAGACACAATGCAACAGAAAAGTTGCAAAAAAAAAAGCGACAATTTTTTTTTGTTATTTTTTTCCTATGGCCATATTTGGGTGGTAAATACATTTTTTCCTAAAATAATAGTGTATATCCTTTTATTTATAAATACTCTAAGGTATAAAAGAGTTTAAATTATTATTTTAGCAAAAACTATGAATTTACCACCCAAAATTGACGATATTTAAAAATCATAAAAAATAATTGTCGCGTTTCGATGCAAGTTTTTAATTGCATTGTGTTTGTAGCCACTAAAACTACCACCCGGCTTCGTTTTCGGTAGCAGTCTTGAGATACCCTGTATGTACTATGTATACATCACAATGAAAAAAATAATTTTGTTCAGGTGAACATAAAGACCCATACAAAACATCTCAAACAAAATGTTTTCAAATAATATGACAATTTATCTTTATTTATTTGTGTGTTTATCAATCTGTATTGAAATAAACACATCAATAAGTTTCTGTTAATATATAATAAAATGTCGCATATATCCATAACATTTTATTTCACAACTACAGGCCGACAGCTAAATCGATATCGATATGATAGTATCGAAAGTGCATGGTACACCACTATATGTCAAGCACACATGTAAACTTCACGCACACACTCGTAAATCAGTTTTGGTCGCGCTCGAAAAGACACATTGCCGATCTATGTTCTATACTACATCTATGGGTCTAACAGCATAATATATGCAGTTCTCTTCTGCATAGATGAGATATACAGGGTGATATTGACATATGGTATTAAATTTAAACCACATGTTCCTAAGCACCCCTAGTTTGAACAAAAACTGCCTGATAGTTTGGTCAAAAATTAAGTACCATGTGTCAATATCGCTCTGTAAAATAACATCTTAGGTCTGTTAGGAAAAATTCAAATAAACAATGGTGCAGACCGGTATACTCATATTTGTGTTAAATTGTGAGATATAATGGTCTGTGGCTCGTCAATAATCCATCTACCCAACACTAGACTGAAGCCTTTGGTTAAGCCTAAGACAATGATTACTTACCTTTTTGGTTATACTTGTTTAGAAGGAAGTCCGCACGGAGATCACGTTCGACTTCCACCGGCTGGGCGTGCTGCTGCTGCGCGCCGCGATGCACGAGGGCAACGTGGTCGCCAGGAAGATCGCCACCGCTACCATCAGCGAAGCCAAGATACAGGCCACTGTTGGTGAGGAAATAACATTCATTAAATTAGCTGTGTTTACTAACAAAGTAGTTTTTTATGGTCGCCCTATGTAGTGACCACACTACTTAATACGATTTTGCTGGTATAATTGAAAACTTAGAATATCGAAAAATGTCGGTCCAATAGTTTATTGGCTTGTTTGATAATTTGCAATGTGCAACGTTAGCTAATCAGCCCAATAATTTTTGGGTATATCAAATGATAAATACCATAAATATAGGTACATTTTGTTAGTACAAAATATTATATTTCGTATAGTTATATAGTATACACTGTGTTTGGCCAGGACTATGTATGTGTCTGTTGGGTTTTATTTATTTATTTTTATGTTTACCCAGACGCGTCGCGCGTGGAGGTGGGCGGGTCGCTGGGCGGCGTGGCGGTGGTGTCGCTGTGCGAGGGCGGCGGGCTGCACTCGCGCGTGGTGTCGGCGGGCCGCGCCGCGCACCACCACCACCACCACCTGCCCGCCGACGACGAGCGCGCGCTGCACTTCACCATACACAGGACACTCATCACGCCCGCCGATGGAGCCTCGCCTGGTAACACTTACACTATCGATATAACTCTACATAGCTTATCGATAATAGATATCGTCTTTATTATACAATGCTGTCGATCAACAATTGAGAAAAAACGCTCTTGCTAATTTGGAATATGTAAAACAGACCTCACCTATTAACATATGCCCGATATTGTTAGAAAATAATTCCAATAACCACTTAAACATTAATTGCTTACTACCAATATTATCGATACAATGTACTGATGTTATTTTCTACTCTTGTGTAGTGGTGGAAGCGAAGGTAGCCCTGCACGTAGCCAGCGTGTGGTACACGCACTCCGGGCCGATGTTACGGGAGCTGCGCTCGTGCCTCACGGAGTTCAAGCAGTACCTGGCCAACCTGGCGCGGTCCATACGCGCCGCTGCCGCTGACATGGCCATCGGACTAGTGCATCCAAGGTACAAAGTACTAACTTATATCATCCGGATAACATAGTGTTCGCGCACGAACAAAATAAGAAGAGATTTAACTCTTAAACATATATTCAATAAAAAATACAAATTGAATACTAAAATAGTGCGCATGTGGAGCGCTGGCGTTGGGTTGTCACCGAATGTTCTCGGCTGCGGCGCAGGCGCTCACCGCGAAGGCCCACGATTCGCCACCGATGTTCTGGCGCGCGCCTATTGGTCGGACGCGCGATGACGTGATGCAGCGTCCATCTGATTCGGCGCAACACGCGGCGCTCGCGCACCGCCGATCATAGATGATGCAGTCGCAGAGCTGCATCGCGCGGCGCTTGTGCCGCCGATCATAGATGATGTAGTCGCAGACACATAGTCTTATTGTTACGCCTCGTTAGTGTCGGTCCAAAATGTTTGATTACTGGAAATTTTTCAGTGAATTTAATTTTGTTTTTGTGGTGTTAGGCAACTTTCTGTAAAAAAATCTCAATTTCAGAAATAATTGTTGTCTTTTAGTTTGGTTCTTCGTTATGGATAATGCTATTGACACGTTGACGATGTTTTTCTTATTGCAGAGGCGAGTCGTTATATTCAAACCCCAAGTTATCTCAGTCCACGGAGGGCGTATCACCACGACGTCGCACCATCAGTATGGGCACGTCTATTGAGGATTCGACAGATCTCGGCTCCGAGAATATTGTGCTAAGGTATGTGGGAAATGAGGACTGATTACAATTCTTGTATTAATTACTCAGATGTTTCTTAGGTCTTGGGTTAGCGTATACTAAAAACTGCAACGTTAGAATATGATATTTCATTGAGGAAATATCTACTGCGTAGAATCTGTGATATTAGCTGAAATGTTCGCTATTATTTAATAAACAAACATAAAAGAATAAAATAATAAATACAATATTCCGTAAACCTGTTTCAACTTTGTGTTCAGATACCGTTGAGTTGTAATGAGTGTCGCATGTAATGTTGAATGACCAAAGTGGAAGTGTGTCGTGTTGTCGGCAGCGTGAGCGTGGAGCTGCAGTCTCCGGTGGTGGTGGTGGCGCGCGCGGCGAGCAGCGGGCAGGTGGCGGTGGCGCACCTCGGCCGCATGTCGCTGTCCAACCGCCCCGGCCCGCCCACGCTCGCGCGCTACCGCGTGCGCGTGCGCGACATCTCGCTCGCCACCGTACGTACACACTGTCTGCTGCTGACATCAGTCACTACGAATACACTAGTTTATTATTATTGTTTTCAAGTGAATAATCTTTGCTGTCCCACTACTCGGCCGAAGTCTCTTTATGCAAACGTGCGTATTTCTTTTCATTTATATTGCTGGCCAATCGCTGCTGAAGTGCTTATATTTGTTAAGCTGGAGGTTTAACGTACACTTATAGATATTGTGTGACAATTATCTCCCCACTAATGTAGTAATTTATTTATTTAGTTGTTTATGTATATATTTTATTTATATATAAAATTATATTAGTAAAAATATAATTATATACACATATAATAAAAATTTATATATCCGTTTAAATATTATTATTTATATTTTATATATTTTCTCTTTTCATTTATTGTTTATTTGATTAATAAGCACCTGCTTCCGTCTCTGCACTACCTTAAGGTTGGCTGGTAGAGAATGCCCTTGGGCATTAAGTCCGCCTGTACTACATCTGTGTACAAAGTGTTTAAAATAAATAAAATAAATAATTATAAACTCGAGGTTTACTTTAGTGGGCGACTATTTATCGATATTAGCTCTCATTTAAATCATAAGCATAGTTTTTTCATCAATTATTTTGTATGCCCATTTAATCTATATATTAATACGTGATGCAAAAACTTTGGATCCCTTTTTACGAAAATTGCGCGGACGCAGGAGCATAAAATTTGGCACACTTATAGTTTATGTGTAGGAGAAGTGGAGAATGCTAATATTTTTCAATAATAATGCTTATAAAGTACATTAAATCAAAAAATAAAACATTACATACACTGCCATGCATTTCACACACACATCCATACACAAGTATACATACTCTGGTGTCAAATTGTTTCTTTTCTTTTTCATTTTGTTCTTCTGACATAGACATATAAAAAAAAAGGTTTTATTTGCCTAATGAGGTAATAATATTAATATTAAAAGAGAATATTAATTTTAATGAGGCAATAATATTAATATTAAGCCTAATATTAAATGTAATATAAAACAAGATTTTAATAATAATGCATAAAAAGTACATTAAATCAATAAATAAACCAGCATGCATTTGACACACGCATACACAAGTATTTGTACACGTATACATACTCTTTGGTCAAATTGTTTCTTTGCTTTATTATAGACATATGTAGTTGAATGTCAATCAGAAAAAATTGTTTACTGTGGTTTTGTTGAATATCAAACAGAAAAGATTTATTTGACGAATACTACGTAAAATACTGAGCGCTATCATCCATTATATGCATAAAGAAAGTTTTGTAGCAGCAATCTGCAATAACAACATTCAGGTACAAAAAATATATATAATTTACTATTGCTGGTTCAAAGAAATTATTGTAGTTTACGATTTTAGTAATTGCATATACTTCAGGGGAAATAAGTGATTTTGAGAGATACGTACATTTAAATGTGCACGATTTATCAGAATAACAACATCATCATACAGGTAAAAACTTTTTCTCTTCTTGATTTGGTCGAATTTCGACCGCTAGGCGACCACCAGTATGATTAAATATGCCGCAGTTGGACGTGACGGAGAAGCTGCGCGGCACGCAGCTGACGTCGGAGAACATGGCGGAGATCTACGACGTGTCATGCGGCAAGCCCGTGCTGCACAACACGGCGCTGCAGTTCGCCGTCAACTACAATGACGTCGAGGCCGACGGGGACACCGTGCACCAGGTACTCAATATTACCAACAGACAAGTTTATCCACTAACTTGTAACTAATATGTTGTGGGAACCAAAAATACACGAGCTTCTTTGATCTCAGAACTACAAAATCCGATAAAATATAAATCAATTCTCTCGGTGCGGGCGAACTCTTTTACATGCATTTACGGTAATACAAGTACATTTCTCCTGAAGCTAATTATGTAATCCAGTTAGATCTTCCACCAATGTGAGATTAATTCTCGCCCGTTGACACGCGACATGCGCGACATCGTACAATGGTCCTCGTAGCCATAAGGGTTGTAAGCACATCAGGGGAAGTCTACGTTTAGCCAGTTTAGTGGACTTCCTATGTTAAAAATAGGGAAGGAAAGTCAGCGAACGAAGCTATTAAGGGGATACCTCGAAAAATTTGGCTTTTTTAAAACCCCACATATCATAAATTGCTAAGATTAGGTAGTCCATTTTCAGATATGTTTTAATTGATGATATAATTACCAATTTTATGAATCAAAATACATGATTACGCCACTTTGCCTTAACAAAAATACAGTCCAAAGTAGCAGCTGTTAAGTTTTTTATGAACTATTGTTTTGAACTGTATTGTTAAGAACTCGGAACTCCTAACTTACCCCGTGTAGAAACTCAAGATTAATTTGACATAAACATATTTTTAAATAATATTATTTCGCGAGAAAAAAACAAGAAATAAGTAAATAGTACGATGACAATAAAATAAAATATGGTTTGGCGCTTATGTTGTTTTATTTCGAGAAGCGCATGGGCCATCCTATTCCATTCTTGTACGTTACGGCCATATAAGCTATCTCATGGGGGCGTTCCCGTCAGACGGCCGCGGGCCTTGGTGGACGACGGATCTGCGCTCGACGTTTTGAAATTCTAGCCCGCCGATTATTTTTTACGTATTTTCAAATTTACGTAATTCTTATTATTTTAGGTGGTACTCTTTTGTGTTTGTACATTTTAATTTTTTTACATATATTTAAAAAATAAATAGCAGTATATATTCATTTTTAAGTTCATTTTTAACTAGCTAAGTTACCAAAATAAAAGAGAAAGGTCATTGACTTACGTATAAGCGCTCAACGAAATTAGTCGAAGGGAGCGTAAAATTTTATACATTTTTGCCTCATAATATAATTACGACGCTGAATTCGCGGGTTCGAAACCGGGTCATTTTAATTTTTGGTTTTTTGATATTTATCCGAATGGTTCTAAATCGATATTTGAAAGAACCATCGTTCCGAAAAAATTAAAATATTCTCAGAAAAAAAAACATGTGGTCCGCATTTTGATTGATTTTTTTGTTATTGTTCGCGTGAAATTTTATTCATTTTGCCTCATAATATGATTACGACGCTGAAGTCTCGGGTTCGAGTCCCGGTCATTTTAATTTTTGTTTTTTGTTATTTATCCGAATTGTTCCTAATCGATATATGAAAGAACCATCGTTCCGAAAAAATGAAAATATTCTCAGAAAAAAGAATATGTGATTCGCATTTTCATTGATTTTTTTGTTATTATTCGCGTGAAATTTTATACATTTTTACCTCATAATATGATTACGCCGCTGAAGTCTCGGGTTCGAGTCCGGGTCATTTAATTTTTGTTTTTTTTTTTGTTATTTATCCGAATGGTTCCAAATCGATATTTGAAAGAACCTTCGTTCCGAAAACATGAAAATATTCTCAGAAAAAATTTTTGGTCAGCATTTTTATTGATTTTTTTGTTATTGTTCTGATTGGTTTCTAATTCGATATCTGAGAGACTCTTCATTTCCATAAACTAAATTCAAGGTCAGAATTGGTAATTCTGTGTCAGCCCATATACCGGGTATCTCAAGACTGCTACCGAAAACGAAGACGGGTGGTAGTTTTAGTGACTACAAACACATTGCAACTAAAAATTTCGCAAAGAAAATAACAAAAAAAATTGACGCTTTTTTTTTGTAACTTTTTTTGTTGCATTGTGTCTGAAATCGCTTAAACTACCACCCGGCTTAATTTTCGGTAGCAGTCTTGATATACCCTTTATAGACTAGCGACCCGGCCCAGCTTCGCCCGGGTACAAATAGATTTCTGTACAAAAATATGTACGTATTATTATTATACATATAAACCTTTCTACTTAGGCACGCTACTGCCGCCCTGGCCGGCCAGTACCGCCGCAAGCGCTACGTCCCGCAATTTTAAATCTGTAATATCTTCGAAAATATTCATTATCTCGTGCTGTAAAGGACCATATAGATCTATATTAAACCAACAATGTATTTAAGCTTTTTAATTGGAGAAGGATTAATGCTGTATTTTTCGTAAAAAGTAAATGACAAAAAAATGTTATTGTGGGATATCCATAAGAGATGGACATATACCATCGCGGAGTTTTCTGTAGACCTTTTCAATGTGTACAAATAATTACTACATTATTTTGATAAATCTCGTAGGGTTCAGCCTGCGTTTGCAATGTAAGCGGAAAAAAATTGATAATTAACGACATCACATTAGAAACCTCAAATATAACAGTATTTCTCCACTATTTAATGGATGTTATTATACACGTAAACCTTTCTATTGAATCACTCTATCTACTAAAAAAACCGCATCAAATCCGTTGCGTTGTTTTAAAGATTTAAGCACACAAGGAGACAGAGAAAGCGACTTTGTTTATACTATGTAGTGATACCTATCTAGAACTATTATTCCATTATATACGGGTACAATTATTCATTAACTGCAAATGTAACTTTGTAATCCTATACATTTATATGGGATTACAAAGTTATTCACGCAGTTGGTGTATCTAGAACACTAGGCAGAAATTACGAAATGTTTAAATTTTTCCCTACTTAAGACACTAAACACTAATTATACAGTCCCTTGCCATATTATTAGACCCACGCAGCAAACACGTTACTTTTTCATTGTAAGAGTTGATATTGGTCAAAATTACGTGCTATTTACTATTTTGAGTTTTTGATACTATAATTTAATCTAATACCACGAAAATGAAATAACTTTTGACTAAATATTTTATACTTATACACAATCATTTGTACAAATTATAACACCGGTTTCGTTTAATTAAGTATTTTGCTAGTATTTTGTTGACCCTCCTTTAGCCAACCAAAAGTGCCTTAATTCTTCGAGGCATGCTTTTTATGCATTCCTGTATAGATTTTTGAAGCTGAGGATTGTAATTCCACTCGAAAATTAATTTATCTATGAGTTCTCTTTTACTTGTAACTGTATTTTTGATATTTTCCTCTTCAGAAGCTCCCAGACATTCTCGATAGTGTTCATATCTAGCGAATTTCCAGGTCATTCCAAAACTTTAATATGTTGCTGTTGTAAAAAGCTTGTTATGCTATTTGCTTTATGGCAAGAGGCCCCATCGTGCATAAAAATTGGTTCTTCTTCTTCAGAGAACCATTCTTTAAGTTGGGGTATTAATTTTGTTATAAGAACTTTTTTGTACTGATCCTGGCGCATTGTCTTCTCTACGATATACAGGCGACCTGTCCCTTTGCCTGATATAACAGAACAAACCATAACAGAAGGGGGATGTTTTACGTAAGGGACAATGCAGTCGGGTTTGTATTTCTCGTGTGGTCTTCCCCGTACAAACATTGATTTTTCTATTGAAACTTGAAAGACGGACTCATCGAAGAAACAAGCCTGTTATGATCAATTTTTTTTATTAAATATATTTCGTTGATTGATTATATTCACTAGAACATAGTGAAAAATGTTTTATTACCTTTTCCTAATCTTCTATGGTAAAGTTTTTATATTTACGGGCTCAATCAAGCCGTTTCTTTATCATGGTCGGAGTCAACATTGGTTTCCGCACAGGTTTCCGCGCGTTCAATTTATTTTCAGCAAGAGGCCGCTGCACAGCTCCCTGAGAAATGAGTATTCCGTCATCCCTAATGTTCGTCGTTAATAAACGGACCGGTAATTTTCTATTTTGGATACAAATATCTCGGATTTTTCTGTCTGTTCTTAGAGTTGTAATACGTTTCCGTCCACACGCACCTTTTCGTTTCGGCGATAAAGTTATCCCGCGATTACTTTTTTTTTAATATTCTTCACCGAACTTCTCGATATGCCTGTCGCTTTAGCAATTTGGTATTTAGATAATTCAGTAGCCTTTAAAAGTCCCTGTACTTGCTCAACTGTCTTGGAAGAAAGATCATGATTTTTTCCCATCTAAAATATTCAAAAAGATCAATTTTCGGTAATTTTCTCACTATACATGCTATATGTATACAAAAAACAACAAATATAATAATATTCTATCATAATGAAACTAAAATTCCATCACAAACTTACCTTTATTTGTAAAAACAACCCTTTTTAATTCCAACAGATTTTTAGGTTTGAGTCAGTAAATTCACTCGCGAGCCTTTAATGATATTTATTTATTTTTTATTGTGTTGCAAGCATTGATATATTTAGCTAAATTTTGTCAGAATAAGGGATTTTAAAAACTAACACATGTTACGCCTGTATAATGGCGCTAATGTCTTATAAAGTGAGCAAATCTAATTATTTTTGTTTGGGTCTAATAATATGGCAAGGTACCGTATTCTAAATTTAAAGGTTCTATGTCTGCTAGAAGTGCCTTAGACTTTTGATGATCGGTCAGTCAGTTAGTGAGTGACAAAATTAAGAAAGTTTGACTAGTTACAATTCTTAAACTAGTGGTTCAAATTGAATGAAATTTTAAACATACCGTGTTTACACAATGCCTGCTTAGTAACTGAAAATTCAGGTTTCTTGCTTTAACCACAACGAAGTTATGGGGGGTTTAAAATGATCTGAATTGCTTCGAGAAAAGGATGGTACGACTGTGCCGCTTTTTAGCTCGACTTGGTGAGGGCATTGCCGTGCCCCCAGATTTAGAATATTTTTTATACGAATCTATTTTATATGTCACTGAAAGTCTATATCTATACTAATATTATAAAGCTGCAGAGTTTGTTGTTTGTTTGAACGCGCTACTCTCGGGAACTACTGGTCCAATTTGAATGATTCTTTCAGTGTTGGGTAGTTCATTTATCGAGGAAGGCTATAGGCTATATATCATCACGCTATGACCTATAGGAGGAAAGCAGTAGTGATATTACTAGCAAATACGAGGAAATTTTGTTCGTTTTTCTTGGTCCGATTGGTCGATATTCTAAACTGATAGTCAGAATTAAACATTTTGACCGCCATTTTAAAACGTGTATGCACCCGGGCGGAGCCGGGCCCGATCGCTAGAATTACTATAAAATTAATATTTACAATGCTTTTCATATAACGAAAGCAAATAATTGTAATTGATATCAATAGTTTCGCCGAAAAAATTGTCTAGCGTAAATAAAAGAAACATTGTTAAACAAAAATTATCCCTATTTGGTTGTAAAGAAGGTTCAAACTGGAACGGGCGGGTGTGATCGCCGTCATTCTCGCGCCAAGCGCATAGCAGTAATAATAAGAGCGTGAGCGCCGGTGTGACCGCACAGTTCGAAAATCAATAACAATTATTTTATGTGGAATTTAAACAATAATCTAATGTAATTACTTATCGTTTCCGCTCTGTGTACATACTTCAGGAATACCTAGTCAGTTTAGTTTGGTTGTTATTACAAAATTCAAATTTATTTCACACATTTTTATTAAATTTACTGTTGTATCGTAAGTCAAAAATCACAAAACAGCAAAACTAAGAATGACGTTGTTTTATAGGCGAAAGTCAGTGGTCAAATCACAGGTCAAATGAAGTAGAAACAAATAAATCATCGCTAGGCGCAATGCCTTTGGCGGCATTTATCAAAGGGCGCCTAGACGATTAGCGCTTCACACAGTAGAGTGAGTGACCGGCAAAACAATTGGTATCTTGTATTTATACAGATATTATTGTAAATGTTTTTGAGGTTTTCGTAAAGTAATAGTTTAAAGTTCGTGTTTTAACACTTAGATTGTAATAGATTTTTGTATCAATACAAAAGTATGATAAACAATATATAGGCACATTGTCAGAATCATACGGATTATAAATATACACAGGTCTACATTAATTTGTTATTACTAATGTTAATAATACCAGTAGATAATATTTAATCGGGTAATGTGCGCCAGTAGCGCAGTGCCGCGGCGTGATGCGGCAACTTTCGTTAACCACGCCCCAAAAGCTGCGAATATTTTTCGAGGTAGGCTCTTAAACAAATAGTTTAACATGCAATAAAATACTGAAGTGTTGAATGGATGTGTTGCAGTGCGAGATCAGCGGCAAGATAGTGGGAGGCTTGCACGTGTCGGCGTGTCGCGAGCAGTACGAGCAGCTGCTGGAGACCATCAACTGGATCGCCACCTCCCCGGAGGCACCCGCTGATGTCGCCGGCGCCGCGGGACCGCCGCTACAGGTATATATTCATGCTTTAAATTATTTTTGTAACGAAGGAATGGTGAGACGAGCATGCCATTCGTCTAATGGTAAGCACTAAGCAATACCAGAACTGAACAAAAGCATGAATTACAAAGCGATGCTTGGCATTCTACTACGCTCACCATCCTGAGACATACGATGTTAAGTTTCAATATGTTCAGGAGTTACTCCGGCTCTCTTTGAATTTAAAATTATTTGGAAATCAAGGAAACTATTTTATTGAAATATAACCCCACTAACGTATGTAATGCTTACTGATTTTATATTTCTCCAATGAAATATTTATTGGCCTGTGTAAAGCCTTGCTGGCAATTGGTGGCGTAATATAATCAATGCGCAGGTTCGTAATACTAACTCAAAATATATTATCATGTTGCGTATAAATTGTCGATAAGTTTCACGGAGCGTATGTTGTTCGAGCAGGGCGGCGTGATGATGGAGCCGGCGGTGCCGACGCTGCGGCTGGACCCGGCCGTGCGCGCCGCCGTGCTCGCCGTGCCGCGCCCCGCGCCCGCGCACCCGCCGCCGCCGCCCGCCAGCCATCTGCACGGTATCACATCACTCTCATCATCTAGATCGTTTTACAATAACACTTCTTACTATTACGGTAAATAAACTTTAAAGCAACACGGATAATGTACGGCCAGTTTTACTAATATAAACTTTGCATCTATAAGAAATTAATGGTCCTTCGAGTCGGATAAGTATTGTAAACATTTGTTTCAGTAACGTTCGAGGTGTCGACGTTCAGTGTGGAGTTGCGAGCGGATGTCGGCGAGGGCGAGCGCAGTTTGGTTGAGCTGTCGTTCAGAGAGTTCTTGTTGCGATTCACAAGGGATAATCCGCATGAGACTATGCTGCAGGTCACTACCATTTTTATATTGGCGAACTTTTAAATACAATATGAACTCTTCAACAATTGATAAAGTGAAACTAGTGGCGATCATCTTCCAACGGTATATTTTTTTATTATCGACTATGTAATAAATTAGTTTTTTAAAACTCAAGAAGATCTTGAAATATACCTTATTTAACTTTACTAACATTGGTCTTTGCGGTTTAGGTTATAGCCATAACAAAATGTTAAATACACTTGCAATCTAGTGATGGAGTTACATTTTATACTCATGTGTGAAGTTTTTGTCGCTGTTCCCAGGTGTCGCTGCATTCCATCGCGATGGAGGACCTGACGAAGGAGCCGGACTCGAAGCACCGTCTGCTGATGGTGTCGCACGCGCCGCGCGTGGCGCCGCGGGCCACGTTCCTGTCCAAGTCCAGCCCCGACCTGGTGGCGGGCCGCGCCGCGCCGCTCCAACACACCAAGCACTCCTCGCGCTCGCTGCCCGCGCAACTCAACTTGCTCGCTAAGGAGGTGCGAACCCGTCACCTTGTATTTTATTTAAGTTATCTTAGTGGAATGTTCTCTGCATTTAAATATTGAGGATTGATTCAAGTTTTGATGATTAAATATTCTGTGCGTAAAATAGTTTAGGAGCTTTTTAAAATAATATTTTAAAAGCTATTATTTTAAGGCGAAATGTCGGACGCCCGCCAACTTGGACGGACGACCTGGCTAAACTTGGAAATCGCTGGATACAGGCCGCTTCCAACAGGTCAATGAGGAGATCCTTGGTAGAGACCTATGTTCAGCAGTGGACTTCCTGTGGTTGTGATGATGATGATTATATTTTAATAATATAAATTTGTGATGTGGGTATCAAAAAACTACGCAAAAAAGTTATTCAGATCGGTAAACATATTCGTTGTTTACACACGGACTTACTACAATGTGAAGATCGAACACGACACATTTTATTGCACACAAAGCATTTCGTTAACTGCACCGCTAGGACATGAACTAATGTGCGGCATGATTCCGCAGGGCATAGAGAAGCGCAGCAAGCGCGACAGCATGTGCGGCGTGACGCCGCCGTGCTCGCCGGAGGGCGTGGAGCAGGACTCGGGCGGCGAGCCCGACGACGACGCCGATACTGACGGGGACCGCCGCGCCTCCGACAACCTCGTCTGGATCTCCGTGCACACACGCGATCCTAAACATCCGCTATTTGACGAGAAATATAATAAGGTAATAATATTATCGAATATATTTGGTAATCATTGTTGTCTTATTCGCGCGACTAGTACTGGAAACTGGTCGATTTCCATTTTAGGCTATTTACTTTGTGCAAGGTGGATCGAAAAATATAAGATCCCTTAAAACAAAACAAACATTTAAATTACACTATAAAAGATATTTATTAACTGAACAAAAAAATAAAAGTATTTTGTAAAGTAACCTTATACTTACACATGTTTTATGACCTATGTGTATATGGTACGAAGTCAAACTCCAAGCAGTTGGCTCCGACAATCACTATTCTAAGTGATACAATTATATCCCTCTTGGTGTGGTTTCCCGTAAGAACGGTATATTTTATGGCGCGTAGCTATAACATTATACCCACTTTAGGTGACATTTGTTTGTTTCCAATTGTTGGTTATATTATTTATTTGCACACGCCGCGCTCACTCTGCAACTTTCGCCTGCGACGGCTTGTACATCGCAACTAAATAAATTATAACGACGCAGTTGTGTGCACGTGCAAACTTCGATTGCGAAACAGATGTTATTGTAATTTTATAATATTGTGCATTTTATTAGTTATTTTATTTTATTTTTTTATTACTATTATTTTCGTTTCTTTTTTTATTTGTATATAAACTTGAGTAATTGGTTTGACGTCCGTACGTCACTTAAGGTGGCCACTGAAAATCAGCGTTGTGTTGTGGTTTGCACCACTTCACAACATAAAGCTGAGTGGCCACCTACCGGTCACAGACGCGATCAGCCATTTTTTATTATTAAGTTTTATAATACTATGTGCTTTATGTACGTTGCGTCTGTGTATCAATAAATAGTTTTTCTTTCTTTCTTTCTTTCTTTCTAAAAAAATCGAATTGCTTTTGACTGAATCACTTGTGAGGAATGCTAGTATCTGTATCAGCCCATATACGTCCCACTGCAGGGCACGGGCCTCCTCTACAATCGAGAGTACAATTGAGAGTGGTTAGGCCGTATAGTCCACCACGCTGGCCTAGTGCGGGTTGGCGGACTTACATACCATAGAAATTTTATAAAGTGCGTGGTGGCCTGTTGGTAAACGAACTAGACGCGACTGCCAACATGTTCACGGTGGTCGCGGGTTCGAATCCCAGGGCACACCTCTGACTTTTCGGAGTCATGTGTGTATTGATAGTCAATCACCACGCACTAAAACGGTGAAGGTAAACATCGTGAGGAAACCTGCACACCATAGCGATTTATAAAATGCTAGTATAAAAAGTTTTATTATTCTGCAATCAAGAAAATTACGTATTGACATCCTTTCATTAGTGTGGGACTACCTAGAAGAATATGTCAAAAATCACTTTCCACTTAATACTATGTTTCATATTATGCAGGTGTGGAAATTGACAAAGGTGGAGTTCAACAGTTTAAACCTGGTTGTGAGTATCGACAGCTGGGTGGCGGTGCTCGACTTCTTCGGCATCGCAGGAGACGACCTGCCTGAGGAGCAAGAACACGAACGACAGCAGACAGGTAAATTATATTTGGCATCAACAATTTGTAGTGCTTAATTGCTTGTGCTCAGAATAATGAATCAATTGTGTCGGATTTTATTCTCTAAATGGCCGAATACGTTAATCATGTAATTATTTTTTCTGTGCACTTTATGATTACCGGTAATATTGTTGTAGGTGGCGAAGTATCTCTCGTGGATGGCGGTGTGCGTCAGACGGAGATGTCGATCCGCTCGGTGTCGGTGGTGGGCGTGGCGCGCGGACGCGAGCGCTGGCGCGTGCGCGTGCGCGGCGCGCGGGTGGTGGGGCGCACGGGGGGCGTGGGCGGCGCGGGGGGCGCGGGGGGCAGGGCGCGCACGCTGGAGGGCCGGCTCGGAGCATTGCGCGTGTGTGACCTCAAGCCGCGCGCGCCGCTGTGGCGCCGCAGACTGCGGACGCGTCCGCCGCAAGCGCTCGCTTTCACATATTGCAGGTAATTACTATATTCACTTAAGCGTAACATTAGGTATCAAAGATAAAAGTTCGTAGAATTATTATTATATGTAAAATAATACTGTGTCTTGGGGAATAGGTTGAGCAGTTCAGAAGCGGCGGCAGCAGGCTATGACACCAGCTTGAGCATCGAGATGGGCCCTGTCACGTACGTGCACACCAAACGCTTCGTGCAGGAACTGTACGCGTTCGCCACTGAGTTCAGCCTGTTGCGTCGCGTCATTATGCAAGCCAGGCTTAAGGTAACATTTTCATTAAGTATGTCGTGAGTTATACAGTAATTATTAATTTAGTTTAACATGTTGTTCTTAACAGGCTCTTTGACTAGTTTCTGGAAACCATACCACATTATCAAGTGGAGTCTATAGACCTTACAAATAAAGGTTATTTTTAATTACTATATTTATATCATTTAAAAATAAATTTACAAAATACACTGAATAATTACACTGTCAAAACGCTCTGTCGGACAATGTGGCGTCCAGTTTGTAAACATCCGCGCCACAGATTCGTTCGCATATGTCACTCATTCTCAAATCAACCATAGCTCATAGATAATATTATTAATTTACCCGTGATATTAACCCGTGAGGGTATAAATGACAAATAACGCGTTTTAAAGGTATTTTTAATATGTAATTTGCATCTATGCCGTTATCAATCCTATTCATTTCCTGTACGTGAGCAGTTCATACTAATGCATGACGTCATAGCCAATCAAAATCGTCTACGATCACGTGCCGCGAACTCAAAGTAAATTAAATTGTAATTGTGGTTTTTAGCCAAAATATACAATATTTGTTATGTAAGATAATGAAATATGATTTAAAATTAAATTATCTACACGGATGGAAACAAATAAGTCAATATTTTTTATACAGTCAAATAGCCTATTACAAAATGTTATCAGTTAGTACTTGTAATAAAATTATATTCACAAAACTTGTTTTTTTTTGCTGTGAATATTATTAATAAAATGAATATGATTTGTTGCATTGTTGGCTACATGTATTGTCATTACAGGTGTCGTCGTCTCGCGGGTTCGAGGCGGCCGGCCGCGCGGAGCGGCGGCGGCTGCACGTGGTGTGCGACGCGCCCGTGATCGTGCTGCCCGTGAGCGGGCGCGCGCGCGCCGCGCTGGCCGCGCAGCTGCGTGCGCTGCGACTAGACAACTGCTTCCAGCTCGCTGGAGATCCCGGCACCGTCAGCGTGCGCGCCGACCCGCTAGCAGGTTACACTCTAACGCTTCGTCTGATCATGCCCTTATCCCATTATGAAGACGACCCTAGGACATTTTCGAACTAATAATATACTACATCGTTAATTATATTGATCGACTCATAAAAGAAAAAATATTGGGGACGGTGGCGCCACTAATAGGATTTGTGATATACCCTTGCATCGTGGTCAAGTTAGTATATTGTAAGACTCGAGTAGTTAAATCGTTCTAATGTTTAATAAACTCTAAATGATGCACATTGCACACATTACCGTAATGTTATGTTAAATAATTGATTGTTGAATGTTTATGTCCAGAGCCCCGTGAGTTGCTGGAGGTGCGCACGGTGCAGCTGGAGGGCGTGTCGCTGGCGGGCGCGGAGACGGTGGGCGGGGCCGTGCGCATGCGCGGGCCGCCGCTCCTGCGTGCACCTGCCTGCTTGACACTCAGACTAGAACATAACCTTGGACAGACGCACAATGGTAATGGTTTCCGCTACCTTCATTACTCCATTGAATTAAATATGTAATAATTTTATTACTCATACGGGGAAAGTACTATCTTTGCACTTGCTTTTGGGGTTGAAAAGATGCTAATTGCCCACGTCACAATTACCACACGAGTTTCGAGTAAATTTAATGTCGATTTGAGTGCGACAAGTAAACTTTTCGCGCCCAAATTTTCATTGGCACACGCAAATTCGCAAATTGACGCCAGTCGAAGTGTCATAACAAAGAAGTGAGGTTGACATTTTAATAAAAATAATTAATACTCGCGTTTTAATAAACCAAAATTAAAAATTAAAAGAAAGAAACATGAGCAATAATCCCGACTGGATTCCGGAAAGTGATGTAAGTGATAATGATGAGTTCATATCGCCTGAAATTCATGAAAGACCAAAATATGATGAGTCTATTCCGCCTGAAATTCTTAAAAGAGCAAATGAAGTGATTAATAATCTTACTCCTGCAACATCACGGTCTAAATATGAATCGGCATATAAATATTTCATGCAGTGGCGAGCAGCAAAACGGATTACAAGTCTCTCTGAAGAGGTGTTTTTTAACATATTAATTCTGTTTACTTTATATTTTACGGTTCGCAATTTGTGTTAATGTGTTGTGTTTGATTGTTTTAAATAAATTGACTTTTTTTCACAATTTTTCACAAAAATTCAAATAACTTTTTCAGTTTTTTTTTTTGAGTGGGAGGGCTCTAGCGAATGAGCGAACTCGCTTCGCTCGTGCGTTCAACTTCGCTTTCGTGGGCAATCGACAACTTGTCGCACTTGTTGCACAATATACTATTATGATAGGCCTCCGTAAAAAATATTACTGTGTTGGGAATGTTAATATCTATTTGACTTAGCACATCTTAGGATGTAAAATTAGCATGGCAATAACATAATAAATAAGTAGTATAACGTGTATGAACCGCGGCAGTGGCGGACATGACGGTGCAGGGCACGCTGACGACGCTGGAGTGCTCGCTGGACGTGGCGCAGTACCGGCTGGTGCGCGGCGTGCTGGCGCACAACCTGGCCGAGCCGCTCGACGACCTGCAGCCGCACCACCCGCACCACCCCCACCCCCACCACCCCCACCACCACTACATCCAGCACCACCAACCAGCCGCGAACACTCAGCAGGTAATGTACCAGTTGTAGTACAGTACGCATTTCATTTTAACCTCCTCAGTGGAGTGTGACTGGAACACGTCGATACAATGCACAGATCACTCCCAATAGATACTTATGCAAGGCAGCGGTTGCGCCCAACACATATAAGCTATCAGATAGATATAAACCGATGCCAAATGTCGCGTCATCAGTGTCGTCCAAGTAGTGGACCCGCACATGTCGTCGCACGTTAGCGAAAATTACATTTTGGGAACATAATATTACAGTTAAAACTGATTTGTTCAATAAAATGGTGTGCAAAATACTCAAAAAAATAAAGTATCTAAAGAAACGCAATAAGTTTTCATTGATAACTAATATTCTTTAAATTAATTTGGTCCCGAGCGAGCTCATTTTATACTGGTTAATGTATCAATGTCAAACAGTCGAGTTCGGATGGAGAATCAGCCGTCTCTTTTTCGCATAGCAATAACCGTAATAAGCCATCTTTTTTTGGCGAAATCACGCGTTCTTCTAGTGTTTGACGCATGTTTATAATATAACTCCCAGAAATATCGATATTGTAAAACAATAATGTAAATTAATTTTATTCAATGACAATGTCACAAAATATATATTGATTTAAATAAAACTTGCAAATTACCATAATTACGTTATTTTATGTAATTTGAAATAGTTAAATTTGTTAACAAGGTACTTTTACAATATTTTTTTATTTATCTTTGGCGTAATTAAATTTCCTTTTTTCCCTCTAGTTGTGTACGTTTTCAAATATAATGGGAGGGTATCACTACATAGTATAAAACAAAGTCGCTTTTTCTGTCCCTATTTTTCTTGTTCGCTTAAATCTTTAAAACTACGCAACGAATTTTGATGCGGTTTTTTTTAATAGATAGAGTGATTCAATAGAAAGGTTTATATGTATAATAACATCCATTAAATAGTGGAGAAATAGAAATATTTTTGAGGTTTCTAATGTGATGTCGTTAATTATTATCAATATTTTTCCGCTTACATTGCAAACGCTTGAAAAGATTTATCAAAATAATGTACTACATATTTGTACACATTGAAAAGGTCTACAGAAAACTCCGCGATGGTATATGTCTATCTCTAATTATGGATATCCCACAATAACATTTTTTTGTCATTTACTTTTTACGACAAATAATGGCTAATTTTCGAAGCGATTTTAACCAATAATTATTAATCCTTATCCAAATAAATAGCTTAAATAAATTGTTGATTTAATATAGATCTATGTGGTCCTTTACAGTACAAGATTTAAATGAATATTTTCGAAGATATTACAGATTTAAAATTGCGGGACGTAGCGCTTGCGGCGGTACTGGCCGGCTGGGGCGGCGGCAGCGTGCCTATATAGGAATGTTTATATATATAATAATAATACGTACATATTATTGTACAAAAATCTATTTGTACCCGGGCGAAGCTGGGCTAGCTCGCTAGTTTATCATAAGTTTTAGTATACTAAGTTTATTGAGAATCAGTAGCACAAGCTATTGTACTAATTTTAACATACGTTGTATATATCGTCTCAAAAACATTCATAGTTCGTCAAGTGGGTTTCACCGTCACTTGTCGATATTACATTTACTACAGCCGCCGTCAGAATTCAAGAAACGGAATAAGTTATTGTAGGCCTTTAGGGCGTGAGGTTTAGTTATTTACTATTTCATATTTTTATCTGATCTTTTATATCAACACTTAATTTGGGTATTTCGCCATTATGGTATACAAAAATACACGGTGAATAATAGAAATAAAACCGTTACATACTATAGTATAAATCTTAATCCTATTTTATTCGTAGTTAGCGGTTGCCGGTTGGTATAATTTATCAGATCAGGCCGGTGAAAAAATATTATCAAACATTTAACAAGTTGGTAATTAAGTTATAGAAGCGATCATAACACATGAACTTACTGGCAAATCGAACTATCGATACATTTTTTTATTTATCGACTTATGCCTCATCTCTCTAGTGAAGTCCACGTGACCGCGCTGCAACCCGCCCACCCCCCGCGCAGTTCCCTGCGCTGGCGTTTTCGGTTCAAAACAAAACTATCGTAATGCGGTATCTATTGGAAGTGATCTGTGATACAATGGTTTGTGTTAACTTGCAATTCATTGATGCCAGAATTTAACACATTATTTGCAACGTCAAGACAACGAAATGTTCATCATTGTATGCTGTTTTTTTAATGATAGTGAATGGGACGGATAATAAATTGGCAATACTGCGCTTCGTGGCTAAAATTACGAAAACGTGTCGGTATAGTTGTTGCGCCTATCTATGGATTGTAAAATATAGCTTGATAATTATGACAGCTCACGCCTATAAAGTTACGTATATTTTTTGTTAAAATGTCATACAAATAAAAACTGTACTTCATGGACAGGTACCGCCCACTTAGAGATGTGCCACGCATAACGATTAACCACAGAATATCAATAATCGTATTTGAAATGAAAACAACACATAACAAAAATTTAAATATAAAAGTAACTTGTTTCTTATTTGGCGAAATATGTTTCATTTACTGATTACATTAAAAAAATGTGCATTGAATAAAAGTTACCGATAATATAGTTAGTATATTTTTAGATGTTATTCTAAAGAATGGAAATAAAAAATAGTATCTAATGACTGCACGATTGTAACAAAAATATTTCCGGTCCGGTCCGTCCGGTACCGGACGGTTGTTGTGAAATGGCAAGGTGTCGACGTGCGAGTCATCGAGGGTGAGCGGCGCACGGCAACCAGAAGTATCCAGAAATTGACGCGGCCAATCACAGCGCAGTACATGGATAATTGTATGGTTCACCCGCTATATGCTGCGAGCTGTATTTTACTTGATAAGATTTATTTATTTATTTAAAAGACACACCAACGACAGTAACACAAAACTTACAAAAACATATAACATTATAGCTTCGGACAGAGTGCACTATCCTTACAGGTGTATACAACATTCATTATAACTAGCTTAAATTAATACAATTTACTTATACTAAACAAAATGGGAATAAACAATAAAAATGAAGTGGGTGATGAATAGGTACAATCTAGATATTTATTAATAATAACTAATTTATGAGGAATACTATCAAAATAGAAAACAGAAATAAACAAAAAATTAACTAGGCAATGGACCACTAAGGTGATCTAGCTTAATCATGTTTCAAAGACCTTAGTAAGGTATTCTTAAATTTCCCATTAGGCACACTGAAGATGTCAATATCATTGTAGTGCTTATATATATCTATGGCCCGGTTTAAAGGAGAAGTTATTTTTGTCTTGTATGATGTTTTACGGAAGATCGTAGATTCTAAGTTATGATTGTGGTTCAGATTGGTTTATCAGCAAAACATTTCAGTCAGGAGAAAGTGCAAAGTATTGTCTCCAGTAAAATAGTGAAATAACAATCCACAACAGCTTTCTACTGTTCAGTTGGTTATTTTTTGGAAAAAAAATGCCTAAAGAACGAAAAAGACTGTTTTGAATAGCGAATGTCACGAGTTTGTGGTTCGCTTGCAAGAATATTTTGAACGTGAGTGTCAAACTGGCGGACCATTGTTACCTTGTTACCCTACCCAAGTTGGTAACAGAGTTGCGGATGCACTTGGCATTGGCCGAGCGACTGTGTCTCGAATAATGCCTGAAAAGTATGGCGAGCCGTCATCAACGCAAGGTACAAACGAAGAGTCAGAAAAAATATTGTCAACACCCATTGAGGTATTAAACTAGAGCGGACATCGGGAACAAAATCTCTGCGTATGGTGCGTGCACACGGGTACACATTGAAGCGAGAGGGAAGATATGTTACTTCTAGTAGTATTAGTAATAACTTATTTTTAAAGTACTAATAATAAATAATAAAAAATAAAAAACTGTTTTATAAAATCCATACATTAATCACGCAATTATCGATAACAAGATAGAAAAATAATAATCGAATAGATTCATTAACGTTTATACACTACCCTCATCCCTACTGCGATCTGTCAAAATTATCAAGCTATATTTTACAATCCATAGTATTTGTTTATGAATGTAATGTTGTGGTCAGGTGTGGACGACGCTGTCCATAAAGCTGGACCTGCACGACGTGACGGTGAAGCTGGAGCCGGAGCACGGCGTGTGCTCGCTCGCCTGCATCAACTTCATCAAGTCCAAGCTGCTCGTCGAGATGTACTCCGACCTCAGCCAGGACATCGACCTCGTGTCGCAGGTCTGGGGAATTAGAATTTCACTGTAACTCATAGGATTGCCATAAAAAAGTGTTATAGATAGATTTAACACAGAAAACTGCGAAATTGTAACAATATTGGCATAGAACCTGTAAGCCCATTGGTATAAATATTAATAATGTAGTTTTACCTTTAAAAGCACTTCGCTTCTATTTTTTATCTATGAAGAATATGACGCGTTATTTTGAAACCACTACTCTAAAATGCGAGTTTAAATCGATAATTGAAAGCTTGCAAGACCTGGACCCCGCTGTGGCACAATTATAACCTGATAGCATATAGTGTAACCAGTCGGATCTTATCGCTTATGTCCAGGAGATCCTGGTGAGCGACACGCGGTACGCCAAGGAGCCGGCCAACCGGCGCGGCAACGTGTTCAGCCACATCGTGCAGCCCATGGCAGAGCAGCGACACAGCGTGCAGGCCGAGGTGCATGCCAGGTACGGCGCTTTTCTATAACAATACCTGTCACCCTAACCAGTCTCAATAACATTTCTTACCAGACATTAGAAGTCTTTTTTATGTTCTTTAAAACGATATTGGTCAGTGCGCATATATATTTTGCATTAAAAAAATCAAAACCGTTGTTTAGTAGAGTTTTACATCCAGTGCTTCACTCATTAAATCAGGGAAATTTAAACATAGTTGAAACTAGTGATTTGTGAGATTATTTGGATCCTGTATAGTGAAATTATACGTGTGTATAGGATGCGTCGCGAGTCATCTGCGTACACGATCCTGGTGAACAACATGCGTCTGATGGCGATCCTGGACTGGTGGGAGGCGGCCAACCAGTTCATCATGCAGCCGCCCGCCACGCCCGCTGACCCCGACCAGCCGCTCTTGTATGTACATATTTAATCTGGTATTTCAATTTAATGGACCTAGATAATATCGCAATGTAGTAGTACATATGTTTTACGACTCTTCACAATAAGTGTTTTATTTTAAGGATCATTCAATGTCTGAACATATTAAGTGAGAGTTCATTCATTCAGTGAAAATACTTACATCATCCCGAGCGACCCTATCTATATTTCGAAATAATATAATAGGGCAGAATTGTGGTTATATTTTGAAATGAAGATGTAGTGTATGATGAAATGACGTGATGAGTGGTTGTATGCAGCGTGGAGGAGGCGGCGGCGCTGACACCGGCGGCGGCGCACGCGGCGGGCGCGGCGGGCGCGGCGGGCGCGGCGGGCGCGGCGCAGGAGGCGGGCGTGGAGCTCAAGCTCAACATCACAGACTCGCAGCTCGTGCTCGTCGAGGACGCCTCCGTGTGGGACACCAACGCTGTCATACTCAGGGTCTGTACCGATGTAAACACACAAATCATTATCATACCAACTCTCGGATGTAACTCATAATTAATCGAAATAAAACTTTTAGATTGTCATACTGTATGTATGTAATCCAGTGTAATCGGTTTCAGTTACAAAAGTATATATTTAATACAATAATGGTGCGGCATGTTAATGATGTGAATTCCTTTCATTATTGTGGCTGTCTTTGTTATTTGAGTTGAAATATGGCTGCGTACTGAGCCCGTGTGATGATATGTTTGTAAGTGATGTGTGTTGGTAGAGTACGACGGTGGTGACGTACCGTCGCGCGGCGTCGCCGGTGCCGCTGTCGTGTTCGCTGAACGAGCTGGAGGTGTTCTCGTGCGTGCTGGGCCTGGAGGAGGAGACGGCGCTCTCCATCATCGAGCCCGCCGCGCTGCATGTCTCGCTTGACGCCCACAAAGTGCTGCACGTGCGTACTCATTACCACACTATAGCTCTTATACTGCTTCATTTTTTTAACTTGCTTCTACTTCCTATTAGTACTGCTTCTACCAACTATTAAATATTATGTGTACAAACGTGGAACCACTCAACTCAAACACTGGCACGTTTCAGGTACAAATGGGCACCTTGAATCTCCGTCTATCATACCACGATATGAGGATGTTCGCATCGATGTTGCAGTCGCTCCCTGTGCAGTTCAGAGTTGCATTATCAGGTGACTTATTGGCTAAAAAGTTACTTAAATACTTTACATAAGAGATTGGTACATTTTAAATTATTTTTATTTTTATTTTATTCAGGCAAATCGATAGTATCGGATCCTGTAGACGACGCGCCCGCTAACAGCGTGTTCATGCGCGCGCATTCGCACGCAGCCACGTCGGACAGCGGAGGCGTGGCGAGCACGTGGCCCGCGCCGCCACGCTGGGCCCGCGCCGCGCATGCGCCCGCGCCGCCGCCGCCCGCCAGCAAGCACGCCAACACCGGGCCCGTACACGCCGTGCAGGTATACTCACTGCTACGGACGGAAGTCGACAAAACATACTTTCCAACTCCTCTTATTATTTACTTCATGATTAATTTGGTTGTGGGTTAAAGACAAGTCGGACATTCCCGAAGACTCGCCGATTTTCAATGCTTGGTATCATTAAAATGCGTGCCACTGTTGATCCTGGGTTACAGGAGTTTCAGTGGCGGGTGTGAGGGCGGAAAAGTCTCCAGTCTCAAAACAGAGGCTCTTCGATTGTAACGTTATATTCCCGGGTAGCCGTTTAGATTGTTGTCGTTGTTTGTGTGCAGGTGAACGCGGAGTGCATCACCCTGTGCGTGATCGACGACTGCATGGACTCGGACGTGCCGCTGCTAGAAGTGTCGCTCAGCGAGCTGCAGGTGGAACAGGTAGGACGCTGCAATATTCACTCAGTAAAATGATGACATTGGTGTTAATATTAGGAAAACTACCAGTGGAGTATTTTCGTACAATGATCAGTGTCCTGATAGGATATCTTAGTCAATATGTACCAATAGACATTTTCGAAATTGTAATGGAAAGCTTATGTTCGAGATGGAAATCTAGCAAATTTTCGGATATATAGTGTTATTTAATTATTACTAGCAGCCCCGCCCAGGTTCGCCCGGGTACAAATAGATTTCTGTACAATAATATGTATATATTATACATATAAAACTTCCTCTTGTATCACTATCTATTAAAAACCGCATCAAAATCCGTTGCGTAGTTTTAAAGCTTTAAGCATACAAAGGGACATAAGGACAGAGAAAGCTACTTTGTTTTATACTATGTAGTGATTTTCTCTGATTCCAAATATCTGTGACAAGTTATTTTATCTTTTATAGCTTAGATTATAAACTCGTCTAGATGACATATCACACCTCACCGCACGGCTCAAATAAAGTCTACCAAATTTGGTAGACTCGCTTCTCACATACGGCAGTGTCATTTGAACTACATATGGATAACGTGCTCCCGAAAAATAATTAATTATGCCGGTTTGTGCTGTCGAATTGTATCGCAATTATATGGGAAAACTGTATAATAATACCAATATCACTTTTTTTACCGATATAACGTTATTGTTAAACCACTAATATTTGAAGAAAACATGAACTTTTTTTAATTCGTTATTTTGAAGATTAGTTTCATTGGCCAGTGTTGTCAATTTATTACTAGGAAGATTTGTTGAAACTATGGGAGAAACTATAAAACACAAATATCATTACATCATATTTCGATCAGAAGAACAACAAGAAGAATGGCATTATTTATTTAATGAGTAAATAATACTTACCTACACGATATTAATGAAACCCACGACGTGATGCACTTCATAGTAATTTTGTTAATTCTTTCTAATATTTTTTAGACTTCCTACGGATTACGTACTAGCAAATTGCTGCAGAGACATTACACAGCGGAAACGAAAAGAAGACCATTCGTAGCCTCACAAGACTTCAGTCATGTGTTCCGAACATTTTACTTATGATGATTTATATTTTACATAAATACAGAAATCAGATAACAGCCCAGGCAATAAATCCAAAGAGTTAATTCTATTCCGAAACAAACACTAGGAGATGGGTTTAGATCTTTATTGTTTTTACTAAAATGCGTTATATATATAATATAAATATAATTAATAGTATTATTACTTTAAATAAGGAAAAAATATTTTATTTAACCTATTTTGTTTATCAAATAATGGGGAAAACAATACAATAATTACACGACCGGTACTCACACATATCAAAGAAAGTGAGGACAGTTTTAGCGCATCGTTTGTTGGCATTGCTCAATCTAGACGAGTATATAATCTAAGCTTTTATAGCTTTAATCATTGTGTTTGTATGCAGGACCTGCGTAAAGTGGAGGACTCTTTCGAGGACCCGATGCTGGTGTCGACGCCAGGTACGCCAGCCCCAGGTGGCAGCGGGGGCGGCGGCCACGGCGCGGGCGGCGGCCGGCTGGGCGCCGTGCTCAGTATCGACTACTACAACCGCACGCTGTCCGGCTGGGAGCCCGTCGTCGAGCCCTGGAAGTTAGTATTAACTCTCTTATTGCTCGAAATTGTATGTGACAGCCAATGTGGCGCATTTGGTTAGATGCCAGCTATAAAACGTGAGGGCGCGGAGTCGATCCTTGCACCGGCACAAATCCGATCCACAGGTATTTGTTTTGGATCTGGGTTTGTGAGACCGAAAAGACTCATATTTCCTGATACCCCCGATACAAGACTCGATCTTAGTGTGGGGTCCGGACTATATTTGTGACTGTTGGCTGTATTTATTTATTGTGCGAGCGCGCTTGACAATGGCCAGTGTACAAATCCAACTTATATTACTAATCTAATTCAGTATATTTTTGAGTGGTGTTACATTTGTTTCAGCTTTAAAACTATAAATATTAAGGTGTTGGCTAAATTAACATACGATTTTAATTAGGTTCGAGACTCGTTGGGAACAAACGTTGACCAGTGAGCTGGCCCCGGGGCGGCTTCAAGTAGAAGTGACGTCATCAGAGACGCTGAGTACTACTGTCACTTCAGCTCTTATAGAACTGGGTCAGTTAGTGCGCGCCAACTGGACCGCTGACTACTATGCGCCTGCGCAGAAACAACAGGTGCCAATTATACATTACTAAAGTATATCTAAATCAAGAAGTTCTATTTGACATTTCATACTTATATCATAAATAACTTTGTGCAGACTGAAGATAATCGTAAAAAATGTTTTGGGAAATATTGAATTTAACATTTATTTCGAACTGCATAACTGAAAAATGCAGACGTTCGAAGTACACAAGTATAGTAGAACAGACCAAGATTCAGAAAAATAAGGTTTCAACGCAGGATCTAGCAGGATTTCGTAGAAATTTAGGTTTTTATTGCATTCCATACATCAAAAATCTAAAATATTTTTATTAGCCAAAATTATAGGGTTAAAAAAAATGTACAAAGAATAAATATTGTAAGGAATAATAATATCGAACCTTTGGCGTCAAAATAAATTGGAAAATCCAAAAAAAATCCTGTCACAAAAATTGCCATTTCGACCCACTGTGGGCTGGGCCGCTAGTAATAGATAAATCATTGCTTTTGTTCCATAATACTAAAGTGACTTATGCAATTGTGGATGTCTCATTAGGATAAAGATGTATATAAAAAAAAACGAAATAATGTGAACAAAAAATATTTACTGTAATCGATTAAGAAATACAAACAAATGGTATCAATATCTCCTAATAATCGGATATTGTGCTAACCGATTTATTTGACATAATCCCTATTTCACAATGTTGAGACACTGTCAAATGGAACTTCTTGATTTAGAAATGGTTGAATTTTTTTATGATTTTGACATTTTAAGTAACCATTTATAGAACAACAATTCGACTCTTCTGCAGAATGAGATGAATTTATTTAAGCGCATGACGAAATGATTTGATGCAGTACGTAGACATCTATTCTCTGATGTCATTCACTCGCTAACATTAATAACATATTGCTTTCGTCCAAGTTCCTAGTCATAAAGTTGGTCGGTAACCGTTGTTGGCGTGTGCAGTGGTCGTCGCCGAAGGGCAGTCCGGCGGGGCACCGGCGGCGCGCGCCCTTCGTGCCGTACGCGCTGCGCAACCACACCGGACACCCGCTCTGGTTCACCACGCTGCTCACCACCGCCGACCAGTCAGTATTCCACCAAACACTCTCGGCCTTATTCGTAGACAGTTTTAAAACCTTTTCTATCGCATGTTTTGTCTTCTGGGGGATGTTACTCGCGTCCGTAGGAATTACCACCTTTCCTACGCCGACCCTACACGTGTCCTCTGGGTGGTGCCAAATGAGTAACAATGCCGGGTCATAGGCGGCGGTGAACTAACCTACTATGCAGGCTTAACAGTCAGCATTCGTAGAGGTAGGAAATGGCTTCTACAAACCGTAAACTTGCGGTCATGTCTCGTAGGAACGGTGGCCCTGGCTTAATCGCCCGGACCAAGAGGAAGACAACCTCCATAAAAAATAACCCCAATCCTAAGGTGGGAGACGCGCCGATAGGATGAATGGCTGAGGGAATTCAGTCACTAGCGCCAACCTCGATGAACCTGGCCCACGTCGTTGTATTATGCCTTCTCACAGGAAAGGGCGTTACCCTGTGAGTGACCTATACCTATATAATTCGACCCTTCTCGTGGGAACAAAAATGAATACAAATTCCACAAAAAACCCCCAACCGAAACAAAAACAGCTAACTCAACAAATATTTCATCCTGGCTTATTCAACAAACAACGATCCTCATCGCTCCCTGACTTAGAAAAGACAGCCCAAGAAACCCCACGGCTTATTCAAAGGAACCAAGCGAGACTAGTAATTCTCCGGAAAGATCTCTACTAGAAGACATTCCTCAATATCCTGCTCCTCCACCATGGCAAAGGGTACCATCACCAAGCAGCAGAAACAGCAAAAAAAGAAAGTTCTGCAATTCCCCGCCAGAGTCCCAGAGCACGACTATAAATAATCGCTTCAGCTCCTTACCGTTAGACCCAACGGACGACCCTAACACTACCTATCAACCTAAGCCAAGTAAACCTCCACCCATAGTTCTTAATGGCATAGAAGATGTTACTGAGCTATCAAAGCTACTTCAAACTGTCACCAGTAAAGAAGACTTCAAACTCAAGTTGATAAACAAATATCTTTTACATATTCTTGTCAACTCTACTGACGAGTATCAGAAAATTATAACGGTCATAAGAGCAAATGACCTGATAGGACACACATTTACCCCTGAGGATAGCAAATGCTACCGTATCGTCATAAAAGATCTTCACCATACCACTCCCCATGAAGCGATAAAGGAAGCCATTGAAGCAACGAATAATAAAATTAAAGGGGAAATAATCAATGCACGATATGGACCTGACAAGAAACCCACATCAACCTTCTTTGTGAACATTGAGCCTAGTGTCAATAACCCTTAAGTCAAAAATATAAGTTACATATTTAACCAAAAGGTCAAGATATAGGATCCTCGAAAATCAAAAAGTATAGTTCAATGCCAACGTTGTCAACGCTACGGCCACTCGAAGAACAATTGCATGAGACCATACAGATACGTAAAATGCGCGGGAGCACACAAAACCTCAGACTGCATGAAGAAAGACAGAAACACACCTGCTAAATGCGCTCTTTGCTTATGCGACCACCCGGCCAACTACAAAGGTTGTGAGATATACAAAGAAATCCTCGCTCGCAGAAATAAAAATTATACTACGAGAGCAAACCAACCCACTACAACAACCGCAGCCCCGCCAATCAACCCAAGCCCTACCATCACAACAACCGAGGATAATGTAAGACCCATCAATCAACACTCCTACGCTGAAGCTGTCAACGGCATGAATGCCCAATTAAACCAACTGCAATCCTGCGCCAAGCTGGAAGATATCTTGCTCAAACAAGCCGAGAAAATGGATCTCCTAATTCAACAAATTGGCTCCCTAGTAAGCCTTGTCACTACTCTCGTCTCTAAGCTAACAAAATGACTTCATTAAGCATTGCTACTTGGAACATCAATGGCTTAGCCCCTAACAAACATGAACTAGAGATGATCATTAAAACTAACAAACTTGACGTTTGCCTCATATTTGAATCGCACACTACATCAAGAAGCCGTATATGCATCCCAGGCTATTCTATATATATGACCTGTCATCCTGACGGTGGAGCCCATGCTGGTACTGCGATAGTTATTAAGAACAGTCTAAAGCATTGCCCGCTGGAATCCACTGCAGCCCCTTATCTCCAAGCTACAACTGTAAGGGTAGAAGACCGCTCTGGACCCCTTAATCTCTCTGCAATATACTGCCCGCCACGCCACACTATAAAGGAAAATATGTTTACTGACTTCTTTGCATCACTGGGCAACCGGTTCATTGCAGGCGGTGATTGGAATGCCAAGCATTCATATTGGGGATCAAGACTAACAGTCACTAGAGGCCGAGAACTAAAAAAGAGCATTGATGGCAATCACCTATTGGTCATGTCAACAGGGGAGCCCACCTATTGGCCTACAGACAGAAACAAAACACCTGACCTCTTGGACTTTTTTGTAACAAAGGGCATCAGCAAGCAGAACACTGTCATAAAGTCAAGTCTCGATGGTAGCTCTGACCACTCACCTGTCTTACTAATGGGTAGTTCAGTGGCCTTGCCTGGAGATACATTCACTGACTATCCACAACCATAAAACAGATTGGTTTTCCTTTCGGGAATACCTGAAATCAAATGTCAATCTCAATGTCGCACTTAAAAGCCAAGAGGACGTTGACGACGCGTGCCTCTACATCACAAATTTGATCCAATTGGCAGCTTGAACTTCCACGCCTGAACTGAAGACTTCATCGCATTCGGCGCCAGTACCCCTAGCTGTCAAGGAAAAAATCGCCGTAAAACGTCGTCTTCGCAGAGTCTGGCAGACGACTCACAAGACCACGGATAAAACCAGACTAAATAAGGCAATTAAAGAACTTAAAGTACTCCTAGCTGATACTGCAAACGAATCGCTTAAACAGAGACTAACGTAAATGTCTTCAAATGAAATTGGTACTCACAACCTTTGGAAAGCAATAAAATATCTCCCCCAACCGCAAAAATGCTCTCCGCCTATTCGATCTGGTGACACAAGAACTGACCAAGAGAAATCTCAAGCCTTTGCGACATATCTAGCTAGTGTATTTCGACCCAACGACACGGATAGCCCTGAGGACCCAGAAATCGACCACATACTAAAGCAGGACCTGCAACTATGTCTACCATTACTCCTGATCACCCCAAGGCTACTAAAAGAGCTGCCCAAGAAGTGTATTGTCTTCCTAACCTCTTCAATGCCACACTAAGAACTTATCATGTACCTGCACTATGGAATTTTTCAGAGATTATTATGATCAAAAAGCCTGGTAAACCGCTTAATGATGTTCATCCTATCGCCCTATTAGCCTGACGCCGGTGTTATCAAAATTGTGGGAAAGGATCATCCTCGCAAGATTATCCGCTTGCTTAGATTTGGACCATGTAATACCTGATCACCAATTCGGCTTCCGGAAACACCACTCAACTATAGAACAAGTACACCGAGTATATCGAACAATAAGACACTGCCTAGAAAAGAAACAATATTGTTCGGCCGCTTTTCTAGACGTACAACAAGCCTTTGATCGGGTATGGCATAAAGGCCTACTCTGCAAAATTAAAAAGTACCTTCCACACTCCTTCTACTTGCTGATGGAGTCCTATCTCAGCGACAGAAAATTCCAAGTCAAACTCTGTGACGCTAGGTCTTCCCTTTTTAACTGCAGAGCTAGAGTACCCTAAGGCTCCGTACTTGGCCCGGTCCTTTACAACATTTTTACCTGTGACCTCCCTCAAGCACCTGAAATTGCTGTAGCAACCTTGCGGACGACGCTGCCTTCCTCAGCTGTAACTGTGACCCAAATGTAGCGACTAGACTGCTGCAAACCCAACTTAATATGACCAATGCTTGGCTGAACAAATGGCGCATAAAAGCAAGTGCCCCGAAATCTCACCACATCACATTTACCCTAAGACATGAAACCTGTCCCCCGGTCAACCTGGGCTCTGACACGCTGCCGCAATCCACCTGCGTCAAGTACCTAGGATTCCACCTGGACCGCAGGATGACATGGAAAGACCACATAAAACAAAACGCAATGAAATCAACCTGAGATTTAAAAACCTACTTTGGCTCCTCGGTAGACAATCTTCATTATCGCTGTCCAACAAACTAAGGGTATACTGCTCCATAATAAAACCGATCTGGACATATGGCATCCAACTGTGATCCTCAGCAAGCAAATCTAACATCCAGTGCCTACAGAGAGCTCAAAACTGCATTCTAAGGGTCATCTCATCGGCGCACAGTGGGACGGATTTCGGGGCTCCCTTTCATAGGATTTTTCAATATTTTTTTTACCTTGTTTCCCAAATATAAGTATGAGGTATTATTGTTATTACCATAACATTAACTAATATTAGAATTTTGAACCGATTGGCATCTCAAATATTTAAATAAATGACTTTGAAGATTTTAAATGTATGAAAACGGATTTTGTTTTCGTCCTAACTTTTTTTCATATCAAGATGTAAAGCTGAAACTTTTAGGGATTATAATTTGAACCCACACCAAGCCATACAAATTGACCTTGACCTAAATTTGACCTTGACCCCGACCGGTCCCGTTTAGGAGATATGGGGTAAGGAAATGTGCACATTTAGCCCGCATTTTGACACGGGCTAATGTGTTTGCTTTTACCTTTTTTCGCAGATCTAAGTTTAAGGACTGCCTCGGTGGCGTAGTTGTACTCCGGTACGGTTACAAAGCTGAGGTCTCGGGTTCGAATCTCGGGTTGGGCAAAGTGATATTGGATTTTTCTATTCATTATCAGCCCAGAGTCAGGAATTTGTGCCCGATATGGCGATAGGCTCGTCACCTATCACATTGTGGGACGGAACATACAGGGCGAAATGTGGGTGCCCTAGCACCTCTGCCTACCCCTTCTGGGAAAAAGGCGTGAGTTTATGTATGTATGTAAGTTTAAGGTATTATTTTAATTACCATAAAATTAACTAATATTAGAGTTTTGAACCGATTCTTATCTAAAATATTGAAAAAAAAAACGACTTTAAAGATTTTCAATGTCTGAAAACGGATTTTGTTTTCGTCCTATCTTTTTTTTATATCAAGATGTAAAGCTGTAATTTTCAGGAATTATAACTTAGACCCACACCAAGCGACACAAGTTTTGACCTTGACCGAGCCCCGTCCCGTTTGGGAGATATTATGGGGTAAGGAAATGTGCACATTTAGTCCGCATTTTGACACGGGCTAATGTATTTTTTCTTAACTTCTTTCGCAAATCTTTGTATGAGGTATTATTTTTATTACCATAAAATTAACTAATATTAGAGTTTTGAACCGATTCTTATCTGAAATATTGAAAAAATAATGACTTTAAAGATTTGAAATGTATGAAAACGGATTTTGTTTTCGTCCTTACTTTTTTTTATATCAAGATGTAAAGCTGAAACTTTCAGGAATTATAACTTAGACCCACACCAAGCGACACAAGTTTTGACCTTGACCCCGACCGGTCCCGTTTGGGAGATAAGGAAATGTGCACATTTAGCCCGCATTTTGATACGGGCTTAATGTGTTTAAATAAATTAAATTCTTACATTTTTCTAATTAAACATCCCGAAGATGCTCTGATGCTCTGAGCTTGTTTGAACTCCAATCAGTGGGCTAGCTCCGCTGACAAGGCATTAGGTATTGCACAAGTTCTTTAAAGTTATCTTAGTGGCAATATATGACATTGAGGAAAGAAACAAAGGATTTAGGATGTGATATTTTCCCATCCTATAATTGTGTGATAAATGAGAAACAGGAGTGTTACCCATAAAAAGAAAATATGACAATAACCAAATCTGAAGTAAAACTTAAGCTGCAGTCAATATTAGATATTACTATTAAAAGATTATTTAAAACAGTAGAAACTTATTCTACGAGATGCAATTTGATTCTTACCACTAAATGGGGTTTTGTCGGTGCTTTTGGATATAGCAACTATAAAAAAAATGGACGGTGACGATTCCAACGTATTTATGTGTTCATTTGTTCCATTGAAGTTGACAAGAAATGACACTGCTGAAGCGGCATGAGAAAATCCGAAAGCTTTTTCAACGTTTTACTGTCGGCCATATTGGTCGACAGTAAAATTTTAAGTTTGCTAAAGAAAATTATTTGAATATTAAGGAAGAAATGGCTTCAGTAGAGAGAGAAATTGCTGCTCTACAGCCAACTTTGTTTGAAAATGTAAGCGTTAGCCACAAATTTCACATGATTGACGGCTAGATATCCTTGAAACTGACCGATACGTTTACGGCAACATGTGATATTTGCAAAGCAAAACCCACAGCGATGAATAATATCAACATGCTTTCACAAGAAGTTATCCCGTAGATATGCTTAAGTTTGGTTTGTCTTCTCTCCATACACTTATAAGATGTATGAAATGCATATTGCACATAGCTTATCGCCTCGACTTTAAAAATGAAAGGCTAAAGGTGACGACTTAAAACAACTATTGGCAAGTAAGAAAAAAGCAATCCAAGATCAATTTAAGATGAAATGGGACTTCTCTCTCTAATGATGGGAATACTGCAAGATATTTTTTTGCCGATCCCGAAACTACTGTGCGCATCACAGGTGTAGATGTATAATTAATAAGCCAGTTTAAAAGTCATCATCCAAGTAATTCCATGTGGAGAATTTGTTAATGACGAAGAAAGTGATGGCTTAAATAATGGATTTTACCTTTCTATCATAGAGTAATGTTTTTTCAAGCACCCATTCATCCACTATTGACATAAACTTTATACAAAATATGACTACTTCAAACCAGACAACTAGTTTCGGCTATGTATTTCTCGGTCAATAATTCTATTCTATATATTTCATATTCCTGATTTTTTTATTCGTATGTACCTTTTGAATGGAATTCTTCAAGATTAAGGTCAAAAGTAATAATTTAGGGCCTGAAGCTAACATGTTTCAAAAATCCTGTTATTTTGGATAGCAAATTTCAGATACAAGCTAGTTACGAAACCCCATATCCGTGTAACAACATATTCAGAAAATGCACTTTTAAATTATTCATATCTGTGGAACGGGGTCGTTCAAGGTCAAGGTTATGAGTTGCAGGTGTTTCTTAGATATCATACGATATTATTACATAGACAAATGTAAGAATTTAATTTATTTAAACACTTTAAGCTCGTGTCAAAATGCGGGCTAAATGTGCACATTTCCTTACCCCATAATATCTCCCAAACGGGACGGGGCTCGGTCAAGGTCAAAACTTGTATCGCTTGGTGTGGGTCTAAGTTATAATTCCTGAAAGTTTCAGCTTTACATCTTGATATAAAAAAGTTAGGACGATAACAAAATCCGTTTTCATACATTTAAAATCTTTAAAGTCATTTTTTTCAATATTTCAGATAAGAATCGGTTCAAAACTCTAATAATAGTTAATTTTATGGTAATAAAAATAATACGTCATACAAAGATTTGCGAAAGAAGGTAAGAAAAAACACATTAGCCCGTGTCAAAATGCGGGCTAAATGTGCACATTTCCTTACCCCATAATGTCTCCCAAACGGGACGGGGCTCGGTCAAGGTCAAAACTTGTATCGCTTGGTGTGGGTCTAAGTTATAATTCCTGAAAGTTTCAGCTTTACATCTTGATATAAAAAAAAGTTAGGACGAAAACAAAATCCGTTTTCAGACATTGAAAATCTTAGTCATTTTTTTTCAATATTTTAGATAAGAATCGGTTCAAATCTCTAATATTAGTTAATTTTATGGTAATAAAAATAATACCTTATACTTAGATCTGCGAAAAAAGGTAAAAAAAAAATATTGAAAAATCCTATGAAAGGGAGCCCCGAAATCCGTCCCACTGTGCGGTGCCCTGGTATGCTCGTAACTCGGAAATTCATGAGTACCTGGGAATCCCCACCATCTTGGAAGAAGTCAAACACTACTCCGATAACTACAGGAATCGACTATCAATACATCCAAACATGATGACTAGTGAACTCTTGCAACCAAATCCGTTTAAAAGACTCAAGAGAGCCGACGTGCTGACGAACTAAGGGGAGATGGAGTAGCGTCTCTATCTCGCCAAATCCCAACCTCAAACAACCTACCTAATTATAGTCTAGGCGACTGGTCGCAGGTGTTAGAAAAAGGAAAAAAAAATGTTTTGTCTTCTTCGCTCAGTCTGAATTCAATAGTCATTTGAAAGAACATTCGATAACTGAAATAGGTTTTAAAACTATAATGAATAAGGCATATTTTTTACTTTCAGCTCTAAGATATAAAGCCTGAAAAAAATATTAAAATAGTCTTTAATTACATCTAGGTATCGTAAAGTAACAAGTAACATAGAAGCACTTGACTAAATAGCTCTTTTTAAATATCCTTGATTACAGATCTACTTTTCGGTTTCATTGCACGGAAAAGATAAAATATTTGGAGTCGAACCTGTTGCTTAGCATTTCTCAGTAGACTTTGTCACATCATTACACATTGCGTCATTATATAACAGTGGAAAGTTTAGTGAGTAATGCTAGTGTTACCGTGTTCAGGATCCGCGAGCCGAGCTCGTGGTCCGGTCCGGACGACTCGTGGGTGGTGGTGCGCGCGGGCGACACGGAGCCGTTCTCGTTCGGGTCGCGGCGCGGGCGAGCGCGCGGGCGCGGCGCGGGCGGCGACACGCTGCACCAGCTGGCGCTGCGCCTCGACGGCTGGACGCCGCCGGACCCCGTCTGCGTCGACCGCGTCGGGGTCTTCTTCAGGCATCTCACGCACAATGTATGTATCATGTTACCCAATATATCACTTATTGATGGAGAAAACTCATTCACATTAACCGCAACTCAAACTATTCGCCTGATTCTTAAGAACTTGACGTATAATGTTTTAGAAAACCGGTGCCGAAGCCCGCATAGTGTTCGAAGTATCCTTGGAAGGTTCAGCTCGTAAACTGGTGACGGTGCGTTCTGCACTGCAACTCGTGAACAAGCTGCCACACCCCGTGGAAGTGAGGGTGGACCACGCGCCTTCCGCCGGTAAGTGTTGACTTTATGCACGTTTCAGTAAACACTAGAAATACGTTATTATAGTTTTTATAAATGGGCGCGATTATTTGCTTCGCTATGAATCCGGCTCGAAGGATCATACCATTTAAAGTTCTGTTGCTACTGATTAAAATAATGAGGTTGTGTATAGATCATTATCAATCTAAACCTGGGGATATTTCGGTTAATGTTTAAAAATCATCATTATTCGCTAGAAGATAATAGGTATCGGTTTGCGAGTTTTTATGGTCGTGGCACCTGTTTGATATTTGAATATCGGCACGAGGTTTGTAATGTAAGTAACGTGCGGTTGCCCTGCGTGGTGCGGGCGCGTGCGCGTGGCTGTGCGAGCGGCGCGGCGCGCGTGCGGAGCGGGTGCGCGCGGCGTGCGCGTGCGTGTGGCGAGCGCGCACGCTGCCCGTGCTCCCGCGCCGCGCTCCCTTCGCCATCTATGCTGGCGCCGCTTGGCCACTCTCACGTTTGTCAATTCCGATGATCTGTATCTTTTCAATTTGTATTTAGGTTTCGCAATCAAAATTGTATTTTAGCCACGTTAGTTTGGTTTCTGAGTATGTGATATGTATGGTCTCCCTTTTCATTATTAATCTATAGTATTATAAATAGATTTAGTTAGATATTACATAAGTGTGGTAGCAGGTGCCACTTGTATGATTTACATTATATTGTCGTATATGAAATATTTGTACATATCTTTTTAGAATTTATTAATAGCTAATTGTAAAAGAATTTATACTAAAATAATCTTTTACAATATGTGAAAAGTACACATTGATTAAAGCTAATATTGCGTGTTGTATTGTGGTGTTGCAGCGCAATGGAGCGGCGGCGCGCGCAGTGCGCAGGTGGCGGCGGGCGCGCGGTGGGCGGCGCCGCTGAGCGCGCACGCGGCGGCGCTGTGGACGCGGCCGCTGGCCCGCGCCGCCGCCGCGCCCGCCGCCGTGGACTGGCGCGCCGCACCCGCCACCCGCGCGCTGCTGCACTACGAGTGCACGGCGCCGCCCGACCACGTCTACAGGTAGCACACACTTGGCATACCAGATATCTTTCTAGTTGCTTATTGTTGCATTAAGTGCTTTAACGTCCAATTACCGACGGGCCCAATAGTATTTTGTTTTAATTTTTAAATATACTTTATTTATATTAACATTGACAGTTTAAATACAAGCCTCTATAGAGGCCGGGGCGTTACAGTAATTCATATAACATGAATCTAATATAATTATAACCGAGGTTCCATAACCTGTCGTTTTTACAACTTAATTAACTTTGCGTAGGTTTTGTTGTGTGATCGTCCGCGAGCGGTTCCCGCCGGACCGAGGGCCGCCGATAGCAGGCCACACGTTGACTCTGGTGCCGGAGCTGCGGCTGGAGAACCTGCTGCCGCTGGAGCTGCAGTACCGCGCCGCCAGCACCGCGGGCGACGTGCGCGCCGCCGGCAACGTCGCGCCCGGCGACACCAGGCCCTTCCACGAGGTCAGCTCTTGTCACTATCGACACTAAAATTAAAGTCAACACACACACATCAACCTACGCTGTCCCACTGCAGGGCAAAGGCCTCTCTACCCTCCTTCCATTCGTCCCGGTCCAGGGCTCGATCTTGCCAATCTCTGTCCCACCTATCCAGCTCGTCTCGCCATCTTTTCCTGGGCCTGCCGCGACGTTTCAGCGTCTTTGATGGTTTCCATATAGTTGTTGTTTTTGCCCACAGTTCGTTGGGCATGCGGCATATGTGACCTGCCCAGTTCCACTTCAGGCTAGCTGCTTTCTTCCCAACGTCTAGTATTTGAGTCCTACAGCGCAATACACTGTTTTTAACGTGGTCCACCAACTTTAACCCCAGTATACTGCGCTCCATGGCTCGTTGACATACTCCGAGGGCGGACTTCTGAATTTTTGTCAAAGACCAAGTCTGCGCACCGTATGTTAAGACCGGTAGGATGCATACATCCATAAGTTTTTTCTTAAGGGAGAGGGGAAGGTTTCCCTTCATCAGGTCTTTCATGGACCAATAGTTCCTCCAAGCATTTTCGGTGCGGCGCACAATCTCCTTTTCCTGCCGCGCCTGGAAGGAAACCAACTGGCCCAGATATATGTATTCATGGACGTATTCTAAATCCGTACCGTTGATGTCTATTTTGTGCTGTTTGGTGTTGGTCATTAGTTTGGTCTTTGACATGTTCATCTTCAGTCCGACCTCGAAGCTGGCTTTACTTTATTCTATGATCATGGAGCCCAGTTCTGTAGCTGTGTAGGAAAAAAGCACGATGTCGTCGGCGAAACGAAGGTTTGTTAACCTTCTCTCCCAGATAACAATGCCTCTCCCTTCCCAGGATCTTCTTAACTTTTTAAAAACCTCTTCTAAGGTAGCATTGAAGAGCTTAGGTGAGAGCGGGTCTCCTTGCTTGACTCCTTTGCGAATTGGGAAAGATTGTCCGTGTTTGTGTAGTTTTATGGATGCTGTGCTTTTATGATATATGTTTTTTAATAGGTTTATGTATGGTTTATGTACTATCGACACTAAAATTAAAGTCAAATAAGACATTTAAAGCTTTTTTACTCATTAGCCGCGTACTGACTGACCGAGCAGCCTCGCGAGGCCTGCCGCGCGAAGCAAATGCTCGGCTAGTCGGGACGTGCCTCGCCCGAGGCAAACGCACACGCCGCCTCGCCCGAGCGTGCCGCGGCCCGAGCCGAGCATTGTCGGTATTTTGTCCATGCTCAAAGGCGCCTCGGTACGTTTGCCGCGCTCAATCAAGACGGTTGTGTTTCGCCTCGCTTGTTCGTCGCAGGTTAGCGCCATGGATAAAGAACAGTGTCTTAAATTAATACAACTATACCGTGAATATAGAAGACTTTGGGATGCGCAATGTCCCGATTATACTAATAGAGGATTAAGAGAAGATGCATGGAGAATAAGTTAGAAAATTAACTTTCCAATAGATGACTTGAAGAAAAAAATCTAATCTGTTTTGGTATAATAGTTTCATCCAAAAACGTTTAGATTCCCGTTTTCTTTACTTTACAAGCCGTAAAATTATTTGAATGGCAGTGGTGGCGGTAGCTTTCCGAACGTACTGCCTCAAAACTCCTCTTGAGCAAAACTGGCTCGGCCATGCCGCGCGAAGCTGCCTCGATCTAAAAAATGTACACATCGAGGCTGCCTCGCGAGGCAACCGTCCCGCAGCAAACGTCTGAGGCTGCCGCGCGAGGCTGCGCGGCTAGTCAGTACGCGGCTATTGTTTAATATGGTGGCATAAATTGGAGAATTCATCGTTTTATTTTGAATAGAACTTATCGACGATTATTTCATGGATTATTGATTATTTAAGCAAGATACCTAACAATTATTAATTAAATTGATAGTAAAATATCGACTGACTGGGAATCCAATAGTACAAATTTATGCCAAATGATTGTTGGTTATGTTATGCAGGTGAACGTGGAAGAAGGCGTGGAGGTGAGCGTGAAACTGGAGGGGTTCGGATGGTCGACGGCGCTGGTGGTGGGCGGCGCGGGCAGCGCGGGCGCCTCCTTCTCCGCCAGGCTCAAGCTGCGGGACTCGCGGGGGCGGCGGCTGTACCTCAACGCCAGGGTCACCATCAACAAGACTGATGGAGTCAAGGTACCACAATAATTCAACACAGTGTATATGCTTATCAGTGTCACTATAGATTAAAAAGTGAGGACACTAATGGCTTATTTGCAATGTTTGTGTGATGTGATGTGTCGTGTGCGTGCAGGTGTCGGTGTCGGCGGCGTACTGGCTGGTGAACCGCACGGGGCTGCCGCTGGTGTTCCGCGCGGAGGGCAGCGCGGCCGAGGCGGCGGGACAGTTCGCCGAGCACGAGGTGGCGCGCATGGTGGCGCCGCTGCTCTTCTCCTTCGCCGAGGCCGACGGCGGGCCCACGGTCTCCGCGCGCCTCGGACAAGGGATCTGCGCCAACCCAGAGGTATACGCCTGCGTGTTTACGAGTATAGCGTTCTAGTTTCCTTATGTGATTTATGTTCATATTTGAATAAAGGCCTGATAGTTTCGTTCGTTTTACATAATTATAAACCTTGCGAGTCACCGAAACTAAGGGTATATGCAAGAACTTCCGGTACACCACCGCCTTTAAAGTATCCTCAGTTACTGTAATATGAGGAATTATTGTGTTGTGTAATGTGTGCAGTGGTGCTCTCCGTTCGGTCTGGGCCCCGGCGTGGGCGTGAAGCGCGTGGTGTCGCGCGCGGAGGGCGGCGAGCGCGTGTTCGCGCTGGGCGTGCGCGTGCGCGCGGGCCGCGGCCGCTACCGACATACCAACATCGTCACGCTGGCGCCGCGCTACCAGCTGCACAACAACACCTCGCACACGCTGCAGTTCGCGCAGAAGTGTGCCGCCACTACTCTAGTGAGTGTTTAAAATTGAAGTAATTTTAAATACAAGCAACACTTTCATTAGAAGTAGAGAATCTGGTTGAGCATATCGACGTGTTGTACAGACGGACCCTGGCGCGGCGGCGACGCACGTGTCGGCGGTGCCGGGCTGCTACCTGCCGTGGCACTGGGCGCGGCACGAGCGCGAGCAGCTGCTGTGCGTGCGCGTGCTGCACGCCGCGCGCGCCGCGCCGCTCACCGCCTGGTCCGGCGGCTTCCGCATCGACGCGCCGCGCGCGCTGCATCTCGCATGCAGGTCGCACCATCACTCACTTACTCTATATTCCACATGCTGCTGTAACATTGACAACATAACACAAGGCGTGTCGCACAGGGAGGGGGGCGGGCGCTACGTGGTGGTGCGTGCGGAGGTGGTGTGCCAGGGCGCCACGCTGTTCGTCGTGTTGACGGACGCGGAGTGCGCGCCGCCGCCGCTGCGCATATACAACTACTCGCCAGTCTCCATCATGTTCCACCAGGTTAGGGGTACTTATAAATCAATATAATAAAATAAATTAAGATTGAAGGTTAAAAAATCTGTTAACTTATATCTAACTCAGTATTTTATGAACTCTGAGTACTGCACGAGTTAATTAGAAAACTTGAAGTCAGTGCTCTCGTGTACGCCACCGCGTTAGTTACTGTATGTTTGCGATACGTGCGGGCGCGTGCAGGTGGGGTGCGCGGAGGAGTGCGCGGTGGGTGCGCACGCGCGCGTGACGTGGGCGCTGCCGGAGCCGGAGGGCACGGCGGCGCTGGCGCTGCGGGCGCCGGGCGGGCCGCGCGCCACGCTGCCGCTCGACACGCTGCCCGCGCACCACACGCTGCTCTACCAGAACTTCATCTACGTCGTCTTCACTGCCACCATCAACAGGTTATATCATATTTTGCTCACTTATGTTACATACTATTTACATTAATTATTTTTTAATATCGGAGTACATTGTACTAGGGATCCGAGTGTGACGACAGCGGACAAGTCTTCATCGCAGGCAGGGCACGCGGACGACAACGCTTTGGTGCTAGAGGTGCCAATGGGCTCCACTCGTGTCGTACTCGGCAGGAAACGATATGGTGACAGGTATGAATTGTAAAAAAATCCTTTTAATATTCATTATAGAATATATGAACTTATATGGATTGTGTCTAGGTCACAATTATGGCGACGAGGTCCCAATGACCAACTAATTCACGAAGGCAGCTCTCCGCCACAACCGACAGACGCTTTACTATCAGAAGACGCTCCTCTATCGCCGCACGCTATGGTAATATTCAAATAAAACAAATACATTTATTTCATTTTGTCTATGCTTGTGTTTGGAACGAGTAAAAAAATCATGTGTGTGTTGTCAGGTGCTGGACATCGAGGAGGCGGCGCCGCGTCCGGGGCGTGCGTCGGCGCTGGTGCTGCGGCGCGCGGACCCGCGGCGCGCGTCCACGCAGGCGTGGCGCGTGCTGGCGCCGGGCCGCATGGCGTGCGCGCACCGCAACCTGTGCGTGCAGCCCGACGGCGCGTCGCTGCTGGCGCTGGCGCCGGGCGCGCGCGTCGTGCTGGCGCTGCCGGCCCGCGCCTGCTCCACCACGCTGCCGCCCGAGCAGGCCGTGGCGTGGCACACGCTGCGCCCCGGCTCCGGCAGACTCAACCTCACGCTCGCCGCCGACGGACCCACGCGCACTGTGCGCATCTACGACCACCAGGACCCAGTGAGTACTTACTGATGCTGCAAAGATGAACTTCCTTACATAAGAACCAGCAACACAGTTGAAACATTCGCCGATCTGAATTTAAACTTTGTAGGTTTTTTTTTTCACTAGCATTAACTTATTGATAGGTACGAAAATTGGTATATATCACCGGCTATATATGTACTGAACTTAACATCAAACTCGTATTAGTCACTCTGTAGTGACAGTATCAAATACTTTATCATTTCAAAACTAGTCTTACATACCTAACGAAGTGATTATTCTTTAGGACTCAGGTTGGATCGAGGACTCTGAGCAGGAGGAGTGCGCGGCGGAGGGCGCGCGGCGCGAGTGGGAGGCGCGCGTGTCGGTGGCGGGCGTGTCGGTGTCGCTGGTGGCGCGCTCCCCGCCGCCGAGCTGGTGCACGCGCTGTTCGCGGGCGTGGCGCTGGCGCTCACCGTGGCCGCCAAGCACCGCACGCTCACTCTCGCCGTCACCAACATGCAGTGGGACAACCAAGTACGCTATATTACTTGATTGTAGCAGGTATTGCTTTAGAAAATAGAACATTTTTAGATCTTTAATTATTTTTAAGCTCATTATTTGAAATAACCTGAGTAGGAATCAATGCCTTAAGCCCTAACCAGCTAACGCTACTAACTAAATTTAATAAAAATAGCACTAGACTTTCTATCGAATATGATGTCGTTTATAATATTCTTATGTGTGTGTTTGTCAGTTGGTGGACACGCCGAGTCCTGTGCTGCTGTACTGCCTGCCGGAGCGCGGCGGCGGCGGCCCCGCCATGCCGGCGCTGCACGCCGCCGTGGAGCTGCAGAAGTCGCCCGTGTCGCGCTACAACGCATACTTCTTCAGGCACCTCGTCATCGCACTGCGCCCGCTCGCTATTAGACTCGAGGAGAGGTACCTACCTACAAATCAATACTTTTAAAACCTTTATAAATGTGAAAACATGTTAATTGTTAATTGTAATTTAAATATTGTATATTACCTAGATATAGAACTGTTTGTTTTCCGAATAAAATAAAATAAATAAACAACCTTTTTCTATATGCTATTATGACACACTTAGGCAAGTCGGCGCATCGGGATTTTTAAGTAGCATATTGCTGAATGAGTTGGCTGTTCAGACCGACTGTCTGCTTGTTGTAATCTAATATTAATCCTACTTTACGAATCCTATAATCTCAGAATATTGCCCTACATATAAAATATCGTTTGAGGTTTAACGCATTGTCTGTGGGCAGGCTGATCCTGCAGCTGTGGGCGTGGGCGTGGGTGGAGGACGAGGAGAGCGCGCAGGAGCAGATCGACGAGGCGGACTACGAGACGCGCCGCATGCTGGACGAGCTCACCGCGCTGCATGCCACCAGATACTACTTCGCGCTCATCAAGATCATTCCCAGCCAGGTACCACCACACTACACTCTCACGCTCATACGTCATTAAACATCAATAATAGAGCAAAGAAAATTACTATTAATATGAGATATTATTGTCGTTTTGTTCATAAACTAAATCAAATATTTTTATTGGAAATATCTAATTGATATAAGTTGTTAATTATATCGACACTGATAGCGAAGAAAAACTCCTTTATATATTTCTTAGTATTTTAGTAATGTAAAATTCCAATAAATTGCACTAGGCCAGCGTAATTTACGCCGCAACTTATCAATATCTTAGCAAACGCCCAAGTCCACCAGGCATGTGGATACAATTAAATCATAATAATTAACACAAATACTTAAATTATTATTAATTATTTATTTAATTAAATTACAATTTTAAAAAAATGGATAGAATCGACAAAAGCGTAGATAATTGGCTTTATAGTGATGTCGATAAAGCCAGCGCTTGCTTGCCGGCTTGTTCACCGCATACTGACTTGCCACTGCCGTTAACGATCACCTTTTGTTTTATGCGTTCAGCTCTTGACGTGCAAAAAGGTTAGATATACGTTGTGTTACTTTCTATTTATTTGTTTGTACGGCTAGTGACGTTCTCATCCAGCGACACTATCATTTCAATGTGCTTATGTATGTTTCGCAAAACAAATCGCTAATCGCTTACACTTGAAATGGTTGGTATTTTTAGGGACCTCAACTAGGCACATTAAAATACAGCTTTCGATATTTTTATGTATGGCAATTCTTAAAGAATACCAACCGTTTCTCCGAGTTTTGTTCGTAAGCAAGGGAGTTTTAAGAGGCGATTAAGATATTTCATGTCGCGATCTACTGATTGATGTTTTTTGCCAGTGCATAAAGTGCTAGATTAACTGCTTTCTTCGCTTTTGGCGACAGTAATGCCAGTTATGAATTTATTGTTACATGTGTCAATCGTTTCCAAGATAAATAGTGTTTTTGTGATACACACACCCTGCGAGCTATCGTTATTGCTATTGCCACGCCATCTATAACATGCATTGACTATGTCCGACTATTCATTTAGCATTATGTGTTTTTATTTTATTGGTGTCTCAAGTCGTAGATACATGACACAAAAATAAATGATTTTTACGCTCTAAATTTTCTCCCTATTGAAAAATATCGATCCATATCCCTATCGAAAATTAAGTTGCTCCTCATGGTATGGCGATTATAATTGGTAATAGAAACAAATGCTGTAAAATCGATTATTTTTCCTTGGATAAATGAATTGTCACAGTTCAGTGAATTTTGATAGTGATAGTATATCGATGTCGCAGATCCGGCTGTCGATGTGCACGGCCAACAAGCTGGAGAGTTCTCTGAGCGTGCTGAAGCGGCGGCTGGGGCTGACGCTCATCAAGTTCGAGGACGCGGCCGTGGAGCTGGAGCCGTTCGTGCGCGCGCACGTGTTCGACACCGCCTCCTATCTGGGACGACAGATGCTCGCGCACTTCAAGGATGTGAGTGTCACGACTTATTGTATGCCTTTGGCTGTCTAACTCCTTCGTACCATACTTTATATTTCTAGACTTATTTTATACTAATTGTGCCCGCGACTTCGTCTGCGTGTTTATGTTATCATAATACGGACGTAAAAGTTATACATTATATGAAAATGTCATCCCTTATTTCACCCCCTTAGTGCTATTTTTCTAAAAGTTGCCACGCCATAATTTTTCGTTTAAAATAAGTCGTGAAATACGAATTTTGATATCAATAACTTCAGTGTTTCGATTTTGCATACAACACTTCAAGCCCTATTTTAACTCATTTAGGGTTAATTACAGAAAAAAAAATATGCAGTTACTCTTGTTCTTAAATGAATAACCTAAGTGTCAAGTTTAATATTTGCAATTTCAACGGTTACAATTTTTCATACAACAGTTTTTAACCCTTTTCACTCCCTTAGGGGTTAAATTTCCAAAAAAAACTTTCTTAGTGCTACTCTACATCATAATAGGAACCCTTGTGCAAAATTTCACCTTTTTAACTCCAGTAGTTCCGGCTGTGCGTTGATCCGATAGTTCGGTTCTACAAAAATTCAACCCTTATTTATACCTATTTAGGGTTAATTTTAGAATAATTAAGTATGCAGTTATATTTGTTTTTGATAGACTAACTAACTTGCAAAGTTTGAGAATTCTAGCTTTAACGGTTTAGATTTTCCATACAACCGTTTTTTACCCTTTTCACCCTCTTAGGGGTTGAATATTCAAAAATCCTTCCTTAGTGCTACCCTACGTCATAATAGAAACTCCTGTGTAAAATTTCACATTTGTAGCTCCAGTAGTCTCGGCTGTGCGCTGATTAGATAGTCATAAAATCACCCTACTCTCGCAACACTTCAACCCTTATTTTAACCCCTTTAGGGTTAATTTTAGAAAAAACTAAGTATGCAGTTATATTTGCCTTTAATTGGCTAACAAAACTGCAAAGTTTGACAATTGTAACTTAAACAGTTTCGATTTTCCATACAACAGTTTTTAACCTTTTTCACCCCCTTAGGGGTTGAATTTCCAAAAATCCCTTCTTAGTGCTACCCTACGTCACAATAGAAACCTCTGTGTAAAATTTCACGTTCCTAGCTCCAGTAGTTTCGGCTGTGCGTTGATACGTCAGTCAGTCAGTCAGTCAGTCAGTCAGTCAGTCAGTCAGTCAGGTTCCTCTTTTATATATATAGATGTAACAGTGATTTTAGACATAAATGCATGAATATTTGAAGGTGGATGAAGAAAATGCTCTTAGCGTAAGTGAAATTAAGTAGACTTGTTGACAGTGGCGTGTAAATGAATAAGAGCAAAGCTATACATTTTTTTAAATAATATTTATCCGTTTTAGATAAGTATTATTACCATATAATGTGATTTTCGCTAATGGAACGCGTGTCATTTTCTCGATACAGGAGTTGAAATGGCAAGCGGCTAAGATCTTGGGCTCAGTGGATTTCTTAGGGAACCCGCTGGGTTTCGTGGCCGACGTGTCAGAAGGCGTGACCGGGCTGCTGCTGGAGGGCAACGTGGGCGCGCTGCTCAAGAACGTCACGCACGGCATCTCCAACTCCGCTGCCAAGGTCACAGGTACGATACTAATATTGCATAGAACATTATCTAGAATCGTTAACTGTGAAAGTTGTACTCGGGGTAATTATTTTATTTGTAAAGGAATTCTATATCAAACTATTTTTTTGTTATTAGATTAGTGATTTATGGGATAAGGTACAACTAACATCACTGATCAATTAACTGACGTCAAGTTGGCATAATGAAAGAATGAAAAATGCGAATTAAAAGGTAAGTATGAAATAAGAGTGATAATGAAGTAATAATTGTTTCCGCGTGTCAGAGTCCCTCGGCGACGGTCTGGAGCGCGTGGTGTGGGACGAGGCGCACGAGGAGACGCGGCGACGCATCCGCAGCGCCGCGCGCGGCCATCACCTCGCCGCCGGCTTCCGCGGACTCGGACTCGGGATACTCGGTGCCTAACTACCCACCTACTAGTCTTACAATATTTTTGTAAAATGTTGTCTGTTGAATGCGTAAAGCTAAATAATATAATATTTGCAACGAAGAAATTAACATAAGTATTTCCTAATATTCATTGGCAATTTTTTTAAATGTTATTTTGTCATGTAAGGTTTAAAGTTCTTTTTGTTAAATAAATTAAGGGAAAATTATTGCCAATTTAGTTTTGAACTTTATATTTTAAAACAATGAATAATGATGAGAATTCGTTCTTGGCGCAGGCGGCATGACGTCGCTGGTGAAGCACAGCTACGAGGGCGCGACGCAGGAGGGGCTGGGCGGGTTCATCGCGGGCGTGGGCAAGGGGCTGGTGGGCACCGTCACCAAGCCCGTCATCGGCGTGCTCGACCTCGCCGCAGAGACCGCCTCCGCGCTAAGGGACACCAGCCGCAGGTACATATTCTATATAAAAAATATAAGCGCTTAACGCTTTGCCTTATTTTCTAATAACGTACATAGAAAATAAGGCAAATTTAACAATGCTTGATTTTTTCGAAATATTGATATATCTTTGGTATTAAATAGTAAAGAATAGCCACCGTGGCGCAGTTGGTTAGACGCCGGTTGTGAATCGAGAGGTCGTGGGTTCGATCTTCGCGCACAAATGTCTGTCTGTGTGTTTGTGGGACCGAAAAGTCTCTCGTAGTTCCTGATACCCACGACACAAGAATCGATAGATGGGTGTTTTTATTGTTTAAGTAACATTGATCGCTGTGTATACAGAATATGTGTGTTGTGGTTGCAGATCGGACAAGTGGGTGCCGGAGCGCGTGCGCGGGCCGCGGGTGTGCGCGGGCGCGGGCGGGCTGGTGCCGCGCTACAGCGGTGCGCATGCGCGCGGGGCGGCGCTGCTGCGCGCGCTGGCGGGCGGCGCCGAGCGCTTCGTGGCGCACCGAGCCGTGCGCGACGCGCCGCACGACATCCGCGCGCTGCTCTCCGACACGTACCTGCGCATCTTCACGTGCAAGCACGACGCACCGCACGTCGTCATGGAGACGCATCTCAGGTATAACCAACTACCGTATACTTTACTATCTCCGTATACTAAATTAAACACTTTATCTTTTAAACCCTATCAAAAATATTAACACAAATGCTTGAAAAATACAAGAATAAATACACTAATCATAGTTCATAACCATCGTCTTCCAGTCATTTTCCCATTTCTATTCGGCTCTCGTAATCGTGCTTCTCCAGAGATCACGGATCTCGGTCGCTGTTAGGTTGATATTTTCTCTTGCGAGATCTTTAGTGAGCGCTGATGTCCATATCAACAGGGGTCTGCCACTGTTCAAAAACTAATAATAATAATACTCTAGTTATCGAACACGACTCTACTTATCATTTTTTTATGATCTCAATATATTTCGATTTATTCAAAATAATCATCGCTTTTGTAATTCTTCATAATTCGTTTAAACACAAAATAAGCATAAACATTTGCTGCGTTTTTGTTGCGTGAAAAAGGATACTTAATATAAGTGGGTCCAAACACCGCTTCGATAAATATAGTACGTTGGAATGTGTTGCAGCAACTTGGTGTCATGCTCGGTGGTGTGCGCGGACGGCGCGTACTTCGTGGAGCTGGGCGTGCGCGGGGGTGGCGGCGGCGGCGGCGGGGGGTGGCGGGGGTGGCGGGGGTGGCGGCGGCGCGGCGGCGGGCGGCGAGGCGGTGCGGGCGGCCGCGCGTGCAGTGCGACAGCGAGGAGCTCGCCGCCTGGGTGGCGCGCCACGCCGCATACGCGCGCCAGCTCTACTACGAGCACGCGCACACGCTGCACCCGCACAATGACCTGTAGGGGGCGTCTACACTCAGCCGCAACTAAAAAATATCGACCGATGAATTCGGAAAACTCGTAGCTCGCATAAGAGTAGAAGGAAAAAATATTTATGTGGCAATAAGTACTAAATGTGCCTAAAATGTAGATGAGTAATAAAACTTACTCATTGACACAAAAAGCTTACTAGAGCTAAAAGAGTATCAATTCTTTTTATTTGGGCGTCAGTATCATTCCACACCAAATAAACAATTACAGTCAATGCTAAAAAGACCAACTTGAATTTATATAATGTATTTCGTTAACAATACATTGCTGCGTATTATATAAAGAATCAATACATACTCTATTCGGAAACCGTCAACTGCCAACAATGTTGTGTATTAACGTCGATAACTTTACGACTGTACATATGACGCGGTATAACCGACTTCACGATAAGTATTCAATTACAATGTATAGTAAGTACGATAATATTTGACTCTATATTGATATTTTATAATCACCTTTATACCTATCTGTTGATAAACGTTTTAAAATTATCGAATCCAGTGCTAGAAATTCGAAATAAGTTAAACCTATTGGAAGGTATATGCAATTAATTTAAGGACCAAACATGATTATTGACACATTCGTCTTATATCTGTTAGACAAATTATGTGATATAGTTAATATTATTTATGTGTAGTTTGATAGTTCTACATATTGAAAAGTAAGCCCTCTTATGTCGACAAATTTGCCTACGATATATCGATAAATAGAATGTATTATCTCGATAAATTAGCCAAAGTTAATAAACGATTTTCTTCTAATATAATTGTCAATTATGTAACGCAATAAATAATTATTGAAATTATAAACCCTTTTACAATTCAATTTGCAATAAAATAAGTTATTTCGTCGATTTTAATATGTAGAATTATTTTTCTTCTATCGTATTTTTATATAAATAGTTAAAGACTAAAGTAGTTTGCTCACCGCTGTCATGCGCCTAAGTTTGTGATAGAGAGAGACAATCTAAACTCATTTGCAAAAAAAACGGGCACCTAAGCAATGAACCATTTCAAATGTTATTATTGGTTGCGGCGGGTTAGGCCGCCCGCAGGTAGGGGTAGGTAGTTAAATGAGAACTCAGGGTAATTACGTGGTTCGGGCTTTAATATATTCGCATCACTGATTACACCCGGCACTGTTGCTGGTGGTATGCAACAGGAGTCACTGGCCTTCACTGGACACTGATCCGGGTCTTCAGCACGTGGCGGAGTCTGGCGACAGCATGATATAGAGCATATAGAGCATGTCTGGGACGTTCTGAAACGACGCGTGAGATCAGTACAACCGGCTCCGCAGACCATCAGAGAGCTGAAGAATGTGATTACCGCGGAGTGGGAACGTATTCCGCAAGCAAGTATCCGGGATATCCTCGCTAGCATACCCAGACGAATTCAAGCTGTGATTTCAGCTAGAGGAGGTCACACTCGATACTAACATTTATCTGCTTTTACTTTATTAAAGAAAAAACAAATAAAAATCTTTGTTAACTTTTACTTCACGAGCATATGCACTACTAGCGAGCATAGTGAACTACTAGTGAACTTTAGCATTAAAACCCATAAATTTTATCAAAATTTTATGATAATACTGACGAAAACGATTATTTGCTTATTAATTTACAAAATTGTGAAAGTAAAACTACCTATAACTATCAAACAACCAATAGTAACATTTGAAATGGTTCATTGCTTAGGTGCCCGTTTTTTTGCAAATGAGTTTATTTATTATTTCCATAACACAGTAGGCAATATGCCAGCTGCAAATTGAGGCCGCATGTTCGACCCTACAGTAAGATAAATATTTGTTGCAGCTCTGAATGTAGAGAGAAGGAAAGTACAGGAAAGTACAACATATGTATCTTATTGCAAGGTTGGCCTATATGTGTGACTGTTGAATGTTATTTATGTCCTTATTTTAATTTCTTATTTATTTTCATAATCGAACCACTGTTTAACAGTATAGAAGAGCTATCTATAATTTTCAAATATTTGCATCAAAGATAAAGCTGTTCGAATTTCATAATATATTTATTTATAGCTATATGAAAGTAATGGAAGTTATGTTATTGCATATAAAATATTTATGATCTTTTACAATTTAACTTTATCTTTGAAACATTCTGGTAATACACGAAAACATCGATAAATGTATTATTATATATCTCTAATACAGAAAATGTGTAATAAATAGGTTGTTTGATCGTCTGTAGATCGTTAGTTGTAACAGTTCAGAGTTGTGTATAAATTGTATGATACTTGTACTTTAGCCAGAGATATATGTCAGATGTATTTATTATATGTATATTAGCTTTTATCAGACACTTTAGTAAGTCATAAGCATTCTGTAGGGTCTTCCTCAAAAGAGAGAGCTCTGTTGTCCTGCAAAATATTTGTTTTCACTCATAAATTCATCGATATTTTTATCCTTGGATGTAAAATAGATTATTATATATTTTATGTATGGTAGGCTTCCCAGGCTGTGATAGAATGCAATGACAAGATGGAAAGAGTCAGATGAGAAGTAATAATGACTTAAATTGTCTTTGACAATTTTGTGAACTTTTTTGTATGTTCTGAAGTGGACAGGAGATATTATTTTCGAAAGTACTGAGAATGCGTGTTGAAAAAAATTCGGAATGGATAGAGAGTAACGACGCACCTGTATATGCCATTTTAGTAAGACGTTATATTGACTTAAAATATTGAAAACTTATTAGATCCATTGTTTTCATGTTTATTAATGAATATTTACTTATAAATGTATAAAAGCTACTTAACTAATTAATATTTTATCCTTCTAATTTTTTCGACATACAAAACAATTAATCGGAATTGAGAGTAAAGCTTATGATCCTTTTATCTTGCATATGATGCATAGTCTTATTGTTTGCCGAACTAGTATTTCACACATTAAACGCTTAAACAATTGTTTTCTAAAGCGGTAAAACTGCTGATTATAAGACTCTCGGAAGTATTTATTACAATCTGGAGCTGAAGTTAAGGTCGGGCAAATATTGCTTAATATTTGTCCAAAATATTTGCGTATAATACTATTATCTTATACTGGCTTGCTCTCGGCTTTCAAGCCAAAAAGCAACGCATTTCACGTTGCATAGGTCCGCTTTAAGACTCATAATATTTATTTATTTATTTATTTAAATCCTCTATTGTACACTAAGTTAGCTTAATAATAGAACATTATTGATTATATTACATAGCAGTACAAAAGGCGGTCGTATCGCTCGAGGCAATCTCTTACCGACTACCTTGGGATGGACAATGAGAGATGGAAAAAGAGAGGGCAGTCAATAGTGTACCAAGTAAGATAAAGATTGACTAAAGAAAAAAATAAATAAAATAAAATCATACATGCAAAATAATATTCTTATGTACTGAAGGATTCGATGTTCTTAAGTGTATCTTATTGCGTGTTTAAAGCGATCTTATCATTATCGATTGCAGCTCTATTTTATCGATTAGCTGATCGTGAAATCTATTCTAATGAAGTATATGTATCTATTTTTGGTAAATATTCTCAAATATGCATAAAGCATTACGTTTCATATAGCGTCGGTATTCTTAGAGAGTTTTGGTGACGGACTATGGTTATGGAATGGAAACGGGTCGATATGGCTTATTTCACTACATATGCAGTGGTTCATACGCCCTATTGACTATTGACGAGTATTTGATCGGAGATGGGTTTAAGTGAGGTGGTGTGCATGCCTTATTATTTTTAAGTAAATGTGAGAATTTGGCTTGAATGATTTAGTTTTAATAATTATTATTTTCGGTTTACAATGCAAAGATGGTTTTTGATTTTATGGGTAGATATATTGCTTATAGTTTTTATTTATTGTCGGATTAATTGTCTTTTCAAAAAATATTTTGGTACCACTTAATAAAAAATATTAAATATCTAATGGATGAATCGAGGTTTGAAGAGATCTTTAATTGTTTTTTTAGTATGTTAAACTTTGTCTAGCAAAATAAGCTATCTTTTGAAAAGACATTAGAAATCTTTGTATCACTTGTAGATATTATGTTTATATTATCGAATCACTCGGTAATTCTGTATGTTATGTTGTCACATTATGCATTTATGAAATAAATTTATATGGATATTTCAACATTTAAATACCTAAAACATGAGTTGATTATTTCATTAGTTGTCTTCGATCGAATTGAATTATTTATATCATATTTTTACCTACCCGAGTTTTATTTTATATTTTTCATTGATTGAGTTATTAGGGATATTTAAACATGAATATCTACATGTATATTTGTGTGCGTTTAGTTGGTACGTAGTAGTAATATGAACAAGGCTGGTAACCAAAGTGTGAGCGACGTGCGTTAGTGTGTTGTGTTTGAATTAATTTATTCAGTAGGAGCAGATGTTGATTATTTAATGTTGTCATCTACTTATAATAAATAATTTGATATTGTTATATGTTGTTTGATTTTTTTCATTCGCCTTATAATGTATTTTTTTAATATAAGAAAAGAAAACAAACTACCTACAATTAAATAAAATTAATGATCTGGATGGGAACTATTAGGATATTTTTGGTTAATATTTTCACTTCATAATTTATTTTATTTTTTTCAATAATATTTTGTCGTCAGATAAAACTGAATTAACAAATCGACCGGTGACGCAGTGGGACTAACTGACGTTTCTTGTTAATATTTTGCAGATGGACCGTGGTTTTAACTGCACATGTTTAAGAAAAAACATCGAGAAACTAAGCAGTAAGTCTGTCGTATCTATCTATGTTTAAAATTTTGTAGAATCTGTCCAATTTGATTAAATACATATCGCTGCTTTAATTTGATAACGACATATCTCAAAAATGAACTTTTTTCAGCAGAGGAGTTTAAATAAAGCAAAATAATTAATTATTTATATATTTTATTTTAATAATGTCAACTCTTTGAAAGTTGCTTAAATCAACGTATAATCTATCAAAAATATGAGTTTTATTCACATAGTATTTTAGATTAATTTGTGTTTAATAAAACATAATCATCAAAATTCACATTTCGTTATGTGCCACTATCAAATTAAAGCAGCGATATACTTTCGTTAATAAAATTAGTTCAATTATGCGAGTATAGCAGGGTCGTAGTAGTGTTGAGTAGGACATGAATTGAAAAAGAGTTTGTAAGAGTAGCCTCGTTTTTGTACTGAGCCAGTACAATGTCCCACTTCAATTGAAGTGAGGCGTACTGATGCTTATTTGTGTGTCATAACTTTGCCTCACGGCTCACGCCAATGAAATGACATTTCTTGTTTATTAGTCTGTGTTACAGACCAAGTAGTACACCAAATATGAAGTAGTACAAATTAAAAAGTTGAGCCGCTCTTACATTTTGACGTCATGTACGGGACAAATGTACTGCCTCTTGTATGTCCTACTCAACACTAGGTCGTAGAGTATGTTGTATGACAAGACATTATTACATCGACGGATTTGAAATGTCAACATTGCGATAAAATCTTGCGAGATTGTTGTCTTAAGTATCCAAAATATGTATTATTGTTGAACACAATATTATCAACTTTAAAACAATATTTAATTATTTAATCTAATTTACTTCCATAACTATGTATATTTAAAAATTCAATTTGGTTTTGGGGCATTCTGACGTACTGACCCACAACAATTTTATATACATAACCAAGATGACCTTCGTTAAGTAATTGAACTCTTTACTCTGGGGCATGATAAAGCGGCACTCTCGGCCGATAACCGCGCAATCTCAGCCGAGACGCCGCCCGCGAGCTGTCGCCTGTCACTCACACCGCTCTTCAATTGTTCCGACCATTTATCACACTTGGATCAGCATACGATACTAGGCTTCGGTATCGACAACACGTACGTACCAATATGTTGAGTTTGGTGTTAGCTTGTGCAGCCTGCGTGTGCGCGGCGCGCGGCGCGACCTTGAGGGATGTCGACAGGTGAGTGGTTTGCGCAGCACTCGTACCATCGGTCGTTGACACGCTTTCGTGTCGCACTCGACTCGAATGAGATGGATATTTTTTTCTGATTAGTATTTCTAACAATCGATTAAAATGTTATATAGAAAAATTCAAAACCAATCGTTCATAGATTTTGTGGAGATTAAATTGTTATGGCCCCTTAAGATAATTGTATACTTTTCCCGCAATCAAATTAACTACCCTACAAATTGATTTTTGTTAAATTTCATTTGTTTTATTCAAAGTTCAAAATTAACATCACTGACTCGCGAAAACCTCGCGCGGTGTTATTTTGAAGTGAACGTATTGCGCTATCTTGACAGGAAAAGCTTTAAATACACATTGACACCTCTACTCCGTGCCGGTAGCATTCAAATAAATGCATTACTGAAACTATACCATTTTCTTGTGATAAGGGTTTTATTTAACGTTGAAAACAGAATTCTCACAAATTATATCCATCCTCATATTACTTTACGGAACTCAGCCGGTACCGATCCAGAGATATGGATTGTAATAAACTTTTTTGCTAATATCAATATTGTTTGACCCATACGTCGATATAGTTTTTTGCGGTTAATTAAGATTTCCAGATGTTAATACCATATGTTGCGAAACTATTGCGTAACGTATGTTACTATTATCTAATACCTGTTATTTTTATTTAACACTAGTATATTCGGGTAGCGGTAAAAATCTCGGAAGTTGCGGATTCGATCCTCGTATAGAAAAATAAATACCTGTGGTATACCTAGTTAGAATATTTATTTGGCTTGTGTTGGCTTATGTCGTATTGTTTTCGTAAGTCTACCCGCGATATTGATATAATAATAAAATTAATTGAATAAATAAATTGATAAAAGCAAGAAATTAAAAAATAAGTAATACTAAGTATAGAAAATATATTGTATATAGAGATTACGTTCTATGTGTATTGACTTGTCATAAGAGCTGTTTAATTGCCTACGTGATCAATAAATACATTTCATTTCATTTCATTTCAGATATAATCTGTGATGGGTATAAATGGTAGTAAAATATGTATTCATATAAAAATGCGATGCAATTTCTAAGTGTAATATGCAATACTTTTATTTCGGTCACAATGGGCAACATGGGCCACAGTAAATGTGGGAGAAATATGTTTAGATAACACTTTTTGTATTTTGTGGATAAAGTAATGATCACCAGACGAAGCTAACTTAAAAGTGTCATGTGAGTACAAAATTTACTGACGTTCAATCCGTACCTGATGACGAAAGTTAATTTATCTAGACTATAATATGTATGTACATCAAAAGGCAACCGATATTTATGTATTTTCATACATACACAAATTGCATAAAAAATGTATAGGTACCTAATTGGATTTTCTGCGAGAACAAACCAATGGTAGGTTATTCGATCTTATAACTGCCACGGGTACGTTTCACCTGAAGTTAACATCGTAGTAATATTTTAAGAATTCATTATTCGAATGAACGAAGTTTGTATGTTTTTCCTGTTCACTAGTGGACTGTGAAGTTGGTTGTGTTGTAAAGTATTATTTTGTTGTGTTAATGTTAGTATATATTTTGAATTTGCTTAGTCCATTATTTATTAGTTCGCTAATACTTTTAATAACAAATATATCTTCTACGAGTATTTACAATGTGTAAATAATTATACAAGTGTTCATGTGTTATTTACAAAAGTCTTGTTTATTTTCTTTGCGAGGTTATAACACATTTGGGGCATCCAGCATCCATTTTAGTTTGTTGTTCAAAGAAGAATCAGGTTTTTCGGTTTCCTTCCGTTGTTGCTATGTGATATTGGCGGAGATGTTTCTTACGTACCAGACTGCCTGGCTTTATCAGACGTCGGACTATACATGGTGTTACAAAAGTAATCCACAAAACATCATTGGATGTGTCCATTGCAATTATTCACGTTTGATTTAGCAAAAGCATGTGCCTAGCAACTTAGGAAAGGGATATAGATGTGGGTAGTTCCTAATAAGTAGCACCAGGAGAAATTGTTGCTGATAGTATATTAATTGATTCCCAGTAGATACTGTAGTGAGTAAAATTGAAGCGAGGGTTTGGGAAGAAGAATGATTTAAATCGCACATCGGTGGTCAGCAGCAGTATGTAAACAGTCTTTTACTGTAAGCTGTTTATATTAATTTAACGTTAACTTAACTTTTCAGCATGTCCACAGTCGACTACTCGAGTACAAACATCACAGAGAAAGAGTTGTACGTGCCTCCCTTAGATGAAATTGTTGATGGTAAGCTGACATTTAAGATGTTTTCGCTTTAATATCATTAGTAGTTGTTTGAAAACAGCTAGCGGCAGAATACCGTTTAACTGAAAATATCGTGACAAAAGCTAGTCGTGTGAGTTATCGGTGTTGGATAGTTACAACCTATTGACAATGTAGGATTGATAGTAGCGAAGCACTTTTCGATTACAGCCGTTACCACAAAGTTTGCAAATAAGTTTTTCAGATCGAACACGAGAACAATACTACACAATTCTGATATTATTTTCACACCTTATCTTGATCGCGCATGATCGTAGGACTGTCGTCGCTTAGCGATCGGCGTCTTTCAGAAACGCTTTGTAATAAATTTAAGTAGTGAAGTTTTATTAAAATAAATCCGCCTTTAACCCTATATTTTTTAATTTATTCATACCTGAATGGCGGGTAGATAAAAAAACTGTGTAGCGTCTAGTCACGTTAGCGTTCCAAACTAAGTACCGAAAACCCCGTCTCAGGGTAAACAGTATCAAGTGCAGAATAAGTAGACACAAATATATTTCTTTATTCGCAGTGTTGTCAAATGGCCTGCCGAACACGTTCGAGTCGGTGGAGGTGTCTGTCGTGGACTGTCCGAACCTGACACAAGCGCCGTACTACCTGACAGCACCAGGCAAGTCTTTCAAAAGTCATTGACGTTCTATATTATATCTTACTATTTGCTTATATTGGAATGTCATTAAAATTAAATGTTTAACGATATTAGATGTCAAAGTAAAACCAATAAATATCGTTTTCTTTCGTCTGGAGATGACAGGAAATGAATTAACAAACAGCTCGAATCGATTAAACAATTTTGCTTATTATGTTTTGTCTACATTTTATTATAACTACAGCTATATATTGTTATACAGAGTTATTCGTCATTGGCGTATTGTTTGTTGGAAAATCATCGTAATTTGTTAGTGTGCCGATATACGCTCCGTTTACATATCTCATTCTGACTTGATCATATTGAAATAAAACTATTATTTACGGATTTTATCGCGGATTTGATTTAATTTTTACATTTTTTGTCCGCCCCGTGACCACGAAAGCTGTAATCGAAACGTCGGGAACTTAAAAATGTAAAAATTAAATCAAATCCGCGATAAAATCCGTAAATAATAGTTTTATTTCAATGTGTAACATTCGCGTAAATCTAAAAAACCATTGATCATATTGGTAAACAGCCGCTGCCAATAAACAATCCCAATCCAAAATTTGCCGTTTTAGATTGACAGCTCAATCTTTTTTCTGATACTATATTTCCAATAATCAATCTCAGTAGTGAAAAAACTATGGCAACATGACAAGAGACAAATCGAAAAGTAGAAAACAATCCAGATTGACTTCCAATCTAATTTTTTCGATTGATTATTGGCATCTGCCGAAAATATGTACCTACTTATATATTTGTATCATTACCGTTTATATCTTATATACTGCTTTGAAATTGCTACTGGAGACTAATAAAGTTAACCGAATTGTGAAACTATTACATAATAAAGCTTATCGTGAGTAAACACGCAATATGGTCGGGTGCCGGTTGGATGTTAGTAGACATTATCTTCATGAATATAAACATTTTACGTCGCGATGTTATCTCAATACTTGAACTTGCCGCTTCGAGTGGCTTGTTTACTTAGTTTTTACTATTATAATACCACATCATCCTAATTTAAATACAGTAGTAATTTGTATGTTAAATAATCATAAAAAGCTGTATCAGACCATATACCATTGCAGAGCACGGGACACGGGGAAAAGGGGCTAGTTTATATCATAATACATTCCGCTGGCCTCGTGCGGTTTGGCTAACATTACTTACTATATAATTTCTTTCAAATCGCTTTGGTATGCAGGTTTCTTCTTGATGTTTCACTTCACTTTTATAGTGCGTTGTCGGTTGTGATTGACTATCAATAACTCCGAAGAGGTGTGCCTTAGGATTTGAACCAGCGACCACCGTGAACAACTTGGAAGTCGCCTTTGGTCCGTTACCAACATGCCATCACGAACTTTCACGCATTCATAATAAAGTTATTTATAAAACTAGGAGGAATTATGATTTCTTAGGTTTATGCGAATGTTACTCATTGGATTAAAACTATTATTTACGAATTTTATCGCGGATTTGGCTTAATTTTTTACTTTTTTTAGTTGCTGATCAAACTATAGGTTTTAGTGTAGGAAGGACGTTGATCTCAGTTGGGCCGAATCATTTAAAATCGGTAACACTAACAGATTAACAGAACCTTACGATCACCCTTCAAATGCAGGATGTTAAGCCTAACTATCTTCATACATGAATGTTGTAACGAGGAACATATCCTCAGGTTTAACCGGCAACGCCAAGCTGATCGAGCTGGGCGGTCCGCCGTACCTGGTACCGAGCGTGCAGCGCGACAAGATCTACGACCTGAAGCAACTCCTGCAGTACCTCCACAGGGACCCCGCGTTCTTGGGCGGCGCCGGCGCCGGGCCCTGGCCTTACCTGGGAGTCAATTGCGAGGTACATTCGGGACCAAAGGCTCGTCTATGCTGCACCAGAGATATTTGAACGCATGGAGTAGCGGCTGGTTGTAATGGTATCTTGCGTTGGGGTGCGGGTAGACCATATACCAAACAAAATAATGTTTTTGAATAACATGACATTTTGGCGAAAAAATGAAATCTAAATTTACATAATATGAGGTTTTGTTTTGGTATGCTATTACGACAACTTGATGGCATGTCACAATGCCTATGTAGAGTGAGAGATGTAAAAGTATAGTTAATTTAATTTGTAGTATATAAATTCATAATGGATAAGCAAAGTAGTTTTTTTAATAAATAAACCTTTATAAAAAAGTTTTATTCGTAGGGTATCGTGAACTTGAGCGTGAAGAAAGGCCAGGTAGATCAGGGCTCGCGCATCGTGTCCATCGAGCCGGTGGGCGCTCCGAAGGGCAGCAGCGGCTACCTGCAGCAGCGCCTGCCGCACACCGAGACGCGCAGCGCGCTGCTCGGGAACTACCTGCTCAGCGACGGGAAACCGGGACAGGTACCTACACTATACTTACTTCATGTATAAGTCGATTCTAATGTGCTATAATTTAGCAAAAATGAGAATAATGCGGGGACAATTGGCGTTAAAGAAAAAATATTAAATTCTATTTTAGCACATGTGGCCAGTAGTTTTGTATGGTTTCAAGACATGGACATTAATAGAAGAACTGCGCAAGAAAATCGACGCCTTTGTAATGTGGACATGTCGAAGAATGCTCGGTATAAGTGGGACAGCTAAGGTGTCTAACACTAAAGTTCTGGCCCTAAAGAGAGAGAGAGTGGGAGTCTCTCTTAAATTAAATAGTTTGATTAATAAAATCAAAATAATGATGTTTCAGGTTATCAAGGTCGTAGCGAAGAAGCGGATAGGAGAATCGAATTTCATTACTGCCATAAGAGAAACGTTGAAAAATTATTATGGAGATAAAGTTATGGGTAAGTTATAATAGGACTGGTTATTGTATATGTGAAAAATCTCTTGCTTTATGCATGCATGCATGTTTACACCCTCGTTTCACAATGTTGGGACATGAGGGTTTGATGGATTATCGGAGCTCGAGGTTTGATAACTAACTTTTTGAAGCTAATGAACGCTCTTAGACAAAGAGCCCATGGCTGCCAGATTAAGGCAATTTTATAGAAGCTGAAAGTTTGTATGTGCATGCCGCTAATATAGACGTCACACGATCAGCAATTATGAAGTTTGGATCATAGTGGCTTTGAAAGTTATGAGCATCAATAATGTATCTGACAAGTTTGAAGTACCATTAAAAGTGTCCGGCTGACACGAAAACACCTTTTCATATTTGCCTAAGAAACATATGTGTATATAAGTACTGTAACTTGTTACTGTAACTCTGGTACACATTACATTTAATCAAAAAAATATATATTAATATGTTATTTCTAAAGACTTCAAAATTTAAACATTTCGATAAGAATATTTTGTTGTCAAAAAAAAAAAAAAACAATCAGTATGTGATTACTGCAGCTAGAAAAGTATATGATTGTGTGTGTGTGAGGTCTGGGCGGCATGTTCGTGCTGCGCGCGGGGCAGGCCAAGTTCCACGTGATGCCGGACTTCTCCGCCGCGCCGCTCTGTACTGACGCCGCCGTGGACGCCTGGCTGCACTACTTCAACGTGTCCGCGCCGCTCACCATACTCGGCACACTCGTCACAGGAGACTTGGTAATACTTACACACTATTATTCTATACTCTCATCAGTTTCGGATTTAACCATCGGGTAACCTGTTGGACATTCTTTTGGGGGGTCTTTGGGTTGCTATGAGTTTGAGGAGAAATGTATGTTTCATTTTTTGTGGTATCAATTTCTTTTAACAAATTACGCTTACGGAATAAAATGTGTTTAACAAATTGACAAATTTAAAACACGTTGACTACGGCGCACGCACATGTCTTTTACAGATGCTACACGTGTACGAATATCACACATCAGGCGTGTTATTTCCTTATATATGCCTGTGCTGTACTGGTACATAGGGAGCCATCCATAAATTACGTTACACAAAATGATTTTATTGTCCCTCCTTGCTGATTATATTTGTGAACCCTCCACCTGTTGTGATGTCACATCAAGCAATTTTAGACAGAGTTGCAACTACTTTTATGTAATTTAAATTTAGTCTTGTAATCACTATCATCATCTCAACCACAGGAAGTCCACTGCTGAACATAGCCCTCCCCGCCAAGGAATTACACATCGACCTGTTGGAAGCAGTCTGCATCCAGCGACTTACTGCAACAGTTTTGTAATCTGTATCAGCCCATATATGTCCCACTGCAGGGCACGGGCCTCCTCTACAATCGAGAGTACGTTTGAAGGTGGTTAGGCCATATAGTCCACCATGATGGCCTAGTGCGGGTTGGCGGACTTACATACCATAGGAATTTTATAAATCACTATGGTATGCAAGGTTTCCTCAAGATGTTTTCCTTCACCGTTTTAGTGAGTATTGTAATACTTAGTTAAAAAATAATATACACTCATTTGCAAAAAAAAAACGGGTGGTTTTGATTTTAATTCTTCTTTAAAAAATACGGTACCAAAATGATTTCATCATTTGTACATTTTACTGGCCGGTTTTAAAAATGCCGTGGTGTTTAAAACAGTACGTTCTAAATTCAAATTTTCGTTTGACGCTCGTTTTTACAGAAAACCGCTTTTATCCTACATTTTTGGTGCGAAGTTCCAAAAGATAATATCGGTTTTCATAACTTTTAGTAAATTTTTATGACTTTATTTCATATTCTTAATTGTCAAAGCTTCATTTATTGCTGTTAGCTGTCTCAATAATGTTAGAGAAAGTGGTAAAAGCTACCAAAATTATTGCGCTGCTCGAAGAGGGTTGCAGCCAATACTTCGTGGCTCAGAGGCTAATGTGAGTCGCTCGACGGTTCAAAAGGACCTGGCAGCGGTATCAAGACACCGGTTCCGTCGAGAGAAGGCCTGGTTCTGGAAGAAAACTATGTACCCAACCACGGGATGATCGTTTTCTTGTGAGTCGCGCATTGAGAAATCGCAAGTCTTCGTATGTGGACCTTAAGAACAACCTCGAAGAAGTAAGAAATGTGCATATTATAGTCTATGGACGGTCAGGAGGAGGCTTCTCGCGGCCAATATACGCAGTCTATCGCCCGGCCCGCGGCCCTAAGTTACTCCGTGAGCACAGAGTTGCCAGGCTTAGGTTTGCTCGAAATTGTGAATCATGGACTCAAGAAGACTGGAATAGGGTATTGTTCTCCGATGAAGCCAGGATATCTCTGTTCGGTGAAGATCGACGTCGGCGAGTGCTACGAAGACGAGGAGAACGCTTTGCAGAGGCTTGTTTTGAAGAAATCACACCTTATGGTGGGGGCTCTGTTATGTTTGAGCAGGAATAAATTCCATGGCACGTGCAGAGTTAGTCTTCATTGAAAACGGCTCACTGACTGGACATCGATACATAACGGAAGTTCTAATTCCTCATGCACAACCCGCATTGGGCCGCTTTAGGCGAAGACTCAATTTTTATGGACGACAACGCTCGCGCCCACCGGTCTGGCGATGTGGAAGCGTATGTGCAAGAGGTCGGCATTCGTCGTTTGGATTGGCCAGCTCGAAGTCCCGACCTCAATCCAATCCTCAGTCTGGGACGTTCTGAAACGACGCGTGAGATCAGTACAACCGGCTCCGCAGACCATCAGAGAGCTGAAGAATGTGATTACCGCGGAGTGGGAACGTATTCCGCAAGCAAGTATCCGGGATATCCTCGCTAGCATACCCAGACGAATTCAAGCTGTGATTTCAGCTAGAGGAGGTCACACTCGATACTAACATTTATCTGCTTTTACTTTATTAAAGAAAAAACTAACAAAAATCTTTGTTAACTTTTACTTCACGAGCATATGCACTACTAGCGAGCATACAGGCAGCCTCCGTGGCGCAGTTGGTTAGACGCCGCATGTGAAACGAGAGGCCGCGGGTTCGATCCCCGCACCGAGAGAAATGTTTGTGCGGCCCACAAATATTTCTTCCGGGTCTGGGTGTTTGTGAGACCGAAAAGTCTCTCGTAGTTCCTGATACCCACGACACAAGACTCGATCTTAGTGTGGGGTCAGGACTATGTATGTGACTGTTGGGTGTTATTTATTTATTTTATTTATACACTACTAGTGAACTTTAGCATTAAAACCCTTCGATCAAATATACACTAGATACACAGTTCCCTGTAAAAGTTCTATTAAAAAGTGGCACCGATGCATGACATGAAAAAAGTAAACGAAAAGATCACATATTCCAAATATATGAACACAAATTCCACCTTATTCCTGGAGCTTAAAGTAGCTTTTCACATAATATTGTCTCAAGTTCTGCGACGTTTTAGAAGCAACGGTCAGTGCGTCACTGAAGGCAAAAGAGTGCTTAAAGCACTTTTTTTTGGTGCCATTTTCTAAGCGTTCATGTTGTATCTAGTGTATATTTGATCGAAGTTAAAACCCATAAATTTTATCAAAATTTTATGATAATACTGACGAAAACGATTATTTGCTTATTAATTTACAAAATTGTGAAGCAAAACTACCTTTAATTATCAAACAAACCAATAGTAACATTTGAAATGGCTTATTGCTTAGGTGCCCGTTTTATTGCAAATTAGTTTATTTAAAAAAGAAGTGATGCCACAAAATGTTGGACCCCCTCTCGCCCTTTGTCACACAATGTCAGACTTCGTCGACTCCTCTCCTCCCCTTAAAGTGTGACGTAATTTATGGATGGCCCCTATTGCGTTGTTTTTTTAATATATTGTTATGTTTTTCTTGAATGATCTTTCCATGCGTTTCGCAGGATCTAGACCTGCGCGTGCAGCACTTCCACGGGTTCAGCGCGCACGGCGACGGCGGCCACTACCACTACGACACCACGCCCGACCACGTGCACTACGAGGGATACTTCGTGCCCGCCGCCGCCGTCATACGCATCGACCCGCCAGCTGAGACGCACGGGATGGCCAGAGACTAACCCACCAAGCCACATGACAATACTTGCTCAATACACTTATTTATTTCAATATTTTATTTTGTAATATTCTTAATACACGTATTTTCATATTTTAAAGTGTTTTAAGCGTCTTTATTTGAAAATTCCCTGAAACGAAAAAACAACATATTACAATGATAATTTTTATTGATATCCAATTTAACGTATGCGTCCGGAATCAGTTCCTCTCTATACAAAATATAATTACTACAAAAATAATTTTTAAGCAATACACAGCCAGATACTGCAGCTAGCATTCTAACACAATCAATAAATAACACATTCATGTATTTATGACTACTACCGGGCCGCGGCCGATATGGCGGAACTTTACATTACTAAAGTTATTATGTTCGAATATTACAATTCCATACTTTGTGTTAAACTTACTGAATACCCATTAAGACAACATACTTCTGAAACGCCATACGACCCGACATGTGTTGAGTAAAATCAAATTGTACTTTTTTTTATGACCAGAACCAAACATCAAAAACCCGATGGCATGTCACGTCGTGCGTACGAAGTGTGGTTTTCCGGTTATAGAAAATAGTACGATCTGATTTGAGTTAACACGTGTCGTGTCGCGTGACGCTTCAGTAGTATTTTTCCGCCTTAATCCTATTCACGAGTTGGCAAGATATTGGCTAATGCTTAAGCATTAAGCATTCGCTAATGCTTAAGCATTGCGCAAATTTAAATTACTTAATAAGTAATAACATAAGCTACACAAGTTCATCTTCGAATGGGTCAAGTAGAAGTGTTCTTTATACCACATTTGAAACTTACGCGTGAGGCACCCGTTTATTGGACAGGGTCTATCACACCTACACTTGTTCGAAAACCAATAACAAACACTTTCAACATGTAACTAAGGCGATGAATCCAATAGTGTTTTAATGCTCAATAAATTTATTTGAATAACACGTGTTTAGAAGTCTAAACAGCTAAATGAATATTACTTTATAATAATGGCACATAAATGGATTGGTATATTAGTACTAATATACTGAATTAGTAATTTTTATGCCATCATTTTCAAAGAAAGATGTTAGCTAGACATTCCCGAAAGACCCTCTAACTAAGACTGTGCCCCAAGCAGGAACATTTGGCTCTATAGTATAGTAATCGTAATAGTAAAATTTTGTATGGGAATTTGAACAGCGCCATTGTGAGCGTATTTGGAACTAAATTATGGCAGCGGGAAACGTTTACGACACTATAGTATAGTAATCGTATAGTCTAGCGATAGTTTTACTATACAAATGTATGAAAAGTGGTAGCACGAATAATTTTTGACGTATAGTATCGTAGTAATAGTATAGTAATCGTTGTCACGATACTATTACTATATGATACTTCAAAATGTTCCTGCTTGGGGTACTGTAATGAAGTCTACTATACAGCGGCCTTTGATTGTGATTTATTTATTTTTCTATGTCTTATCCCTTCGTGTTTTTAAACACACTGGAAATATTATTTTAGAACCCTTAGGGGTTTTACAAATGTTCATAATTTTAAGGTTTCATAATTTTCATAAGAACTTAAAACAAAACTGCACTGACCACTTTGTGTACATTCTTCTGTACATTGTACTCTTTTTATGTTTTTGTCAATCCACCTTCCATGCCAAGATTGTTGTAGCTAAAACATTAATTTTGTACACAAACATGGAATTGCAACATTTTCATCGACCTGTCTTAAATTTTGAGCTATAAACAATATTTAATAAACATACAACGAACTACGCTTAAAATGTTGACACATAAATTTACAATAAGTCAATTTACAAAACAACAAGTAGATGCAGGAACAACTACACCCATCTATTCGATATGACTTTACGTAAAGTAACTTCAAATGGTAGTACAAGCTGCAAGCACTTAAAAACTTAAATATTCTAAAGAAATAGTAAAATAATTTATAATATAATTAATACCCTATATAAATCCGGGTTTATAATCTATACATTAACAAATATACATATCATAATTTATCAGTTTGAGGCGCAAAGAATTGGCATAAATTTCAATATTCTAATTTTATATTTTTATTTTTGTAAATAGTACACAATATACCAGAATTAAAGAAATGTTATTAAGTTAGTGTACATGTCTTGGGAAGCCATTTCTTATTGATGTTTATTAAGCAGAATTTGCAGATGATTTTTTGACGTTTTAATAAATTTAGTTTTGCCTCCGAAACGGTGAAACTTTAAACCTACGTGTTCCATTTCATAGACATCTTTTTTTGATCATATCATATCCTATATCCTAGTGCTTTCAATGTTATGTAATTAGATATACGAAATAAGTGTCACAATAATTTTGTGAGAAGCTAAATGAATCAAGAATTCTCAATATATTTAATCAAAGTTCTAAAACTTTTATAAAAAACGTGAGCAGTGAGCACCGTAATGATTATTCTAAAGGAATTCTAACGCATTCTCACCTAGCATTATAAAAATTGCAACCTGTGTATCTCTATCACAACCGCTTGTTAGCTTATACTACCATTCCACTGTACTATAAATACCAGAGTCGAACATTACATATTATATTGTCAATATTGCAAGCAATCATACAAATATGTAGATACAAATAATAGGACACAAAGATAACTTAAATATACAACAATGTTCACAGGTGGCACATCCTATTTATGATGTCCACTGTATAAAAATCGAATGTCTGCAACAATTAGTTCCGATATTATTCCTGCACAAATCACATGAGGACACTTTCAGTCCGTTGAGAATGGGCGAGTAATTTAAACTCTAAAATAGTTTATTCAAATATAAGAATACTTAAATATTAAATATTAAAGTATTGTTTCGCTGTAAGACGGATTTCACGTTGGCTTAGCAGTACAATACTCAGTATTCAATACAACACCCATGAGACAGGAATTCTTCCGTTCAGTACAGCTGGACGATGCCTCGGACAGGCACCAATGTATATAAGTCACTCACAGTGAAGTATTGTGAGGCAGTCTCTCTGCGGAGGACACTTGTGTGGCTCCTAGCAGCCAGAGTGGACCATGGTGGGTTCAATGCTAGTTCGATGCCTGGTGGTGATGGTTCAGGAGCGGAAGAAGCGCACGGCCCTGACGACGTACTGCCTGCAGATGGGGCACTCTGCGAGCTGCTTGGAGCAGGCGGTGCAGGCGGCGATGTGGCCGCACTCCAGCAGCACGCACTCCAGCGGCGCCGCCATGCAGATCTTGCAGCACTCCTCCAGCGGCAAGTTATCTAGTTCTGTAGAGTGTGACATTTACAATTCATTATGAATTGAATATGGTATTTTATGTGAGAGGAGGTCAAAGGAATCTTGAATATTTGTGTGTTAAACTAAATTAAAACGATTGTCAGTGCTCTTGGGCACAAGCAAATAACGAGGAACTGTGGAATCGACTTCATTTAAAAATATTAATTTGTGTTCTTGAAATATGAGAGTAGACAAGACCTTGTAATGGATACTGCATTAAAATAGGTTTGTTAAGAAAACCATCCACAATATACTAGAATAGACTTGAGATTTATCCAAATAGCAGCTTTTTGGAAACAATTAGTGTTATACTTGATGGCAACAGAGCTGTGATGTGATGCTGGCATGTGTGTGTGTGTGTGTGTGTGTGTGTGTGTGTGTGTGTGTGTGTGTGTGTGTGTGTGTGTGTGTGTGTGTGTGTGTGTGCGCGTGCGTGCGTGCGTGCGTGCGTGCGTGCGTGTGTGTGTGTGTGTGTGTGCGCGCGCGCGTACCTTGCGCGTACTGGTAGTGGTTGCGCCACAGCAGGCGCGCGCGCTCGAGCAGGTCGGCGCGCTCGATGCAGCCGCGGAACTCGACGCGGTTGCGCGCCAGCAGCTCCTTCAGCTGCTTCACGGACAGCGCCTCCAGCGCGCGCTCCTGCCGCAGCGCCTCCAGCGACACCGCGCCGCACTCTACAACATCATATTGTCATTCACTATCAATACAGACATCACTCTGAAAACTCGCGACCATCGTGAACATGTTTGGCAGCCGCGTCTGGTCCGTTTACTAATAAGCCACCACGCATAAATATGCATAAAGCATTGACAAACAACCTACCGCACCCTTGGTGTCAAAATTCCAAATGTTCCATTAATCACATGAAGCTTGAAAGGGGGAAGAGGAAAGGGGGTTTGCCAAAAGTCACGAAATATCACAAGGGGGGATGAATAAGATATCACGTGTATTTTTTTCGACACATTATAATTTTAATTATGATGGTACACGATTCGTTTATTACTACTTGTATGCCAATCAAAAACAATGGTAACCTTTCTGTCTAGACATTTTGTCATGGTCCTTAATTTCAGAATGAAATAACTATTAAGAGCGTTTATACCCTGCACGCGCTTTTTGGCTTAAAAACAGGACTTTTCAAATGAGTTAATAGCCACCAATAAACAATTTAAAGGAAATATAATAGGCTATTTGACTAATTTCTGAAAACCATACCACATTATGAAGCGGGGTCTATAGACCTTACAAATGAAGGTTATTTTTAATTACTATATCTATATCATTTGAAAATAAATTTACAAAATACACTGAAAAATTACATTGTCAAAACGCTCTGTCTGACAATGTGGCGTTTAGTTCGTAAACATCCGTTCCACAGATTCGTTCGCATATATCACTCATTCTTAAATCATCCATAGATCAATCAATCAGTCAATCGTCCGAATGAGTTTTTGCATTGAGGTATTACAACTGGAGCGGATTATATTATAGATCAAGTCAGCATTGCTGCAGATACGACACTTCATATATTTGTTACATTTTTTACCTAATGTTTCAGAATAAAGTAAAACGAAATATAAAAGCCCAATATAATCATACATTTTTAATAACTTATAAAGCTACATTATTATATAGATTTTAAAAACAACAAAACCTATAATAGGCTATTTGACTGTATAAAAATATTGACTTATTTGTTTCCATCCGTGTAAATAATTTAATTTTAAACATATTTCATTATCATACATTAAAAATATTGTATATTTTGTCTAAAAACCACAATAATAATTTAATTTATTTTGAGTTCGCGCCACGTGATCGTAAACGATTTTGATTGGCTATGACGTCATGCGTTTGTATGAACTACTCACGTACAGGAAATGAATGGGATTGATAACGGCATAGATGCAAATTAAATATTAAAAATACCTTTAAAACGCGTTATTTGTCATTTGTACCCGTGAATTAGTAATATTATCATGTCCAATGTAATAAGATGTGAAGAAAGAAAAAAAAAACTATTTTTTTTAACAAAACCTCATTCGGACTATTGATTGATTGATTGATCTATGGTTGATTCTTAGAGTATTTATATATAGAGGGAGCGCTGTCATACATTCGCGATTTGAAAAACGTAGATATTTTCTTGTTCGTAATGTTGGTAGCGCACCTATATTAGTAAAAATTGAATTAACAATGTAGCAATAAATTTCTATAAATTCCTTTATTAGCCGAAATTATATTTAACTATTATCCTTTTAAAACGAGTTTTAGTGGAATTAAATATACCTAAACTATTTATTTTTAATTATTTTTTCAAATAATTTGTGTATGTTGCACAACCTGTTCCAATAAGCGGTACATACTCTAAGGGTTGATTAGAGAGTGGGTGACATGCGAACGAATCTCTGGAATGGATGTTTACGAACTGAATGCCACATTGCCAGACAGAGCGTTTTGACAATGTAATTATTCAGTGTATTTTGTAAATTTATTTTTAAATGATATATATATATATATAGTAATTAAAAATAACCTTTATCTGTAAGGTCTATAGACTCCACTTCATAATGTGTTATGGTTTTCAGAAAATAGTCAAATAGCGTATTGAGTTATCCTACTAAAAAATACTTTTGTGTCAAAAATATGGATAGTGAAAAAATATATTTACAATATCCAATGTATCTGATAATAAATATATTAAATAAAATAAATAAACGAATTTTTCAATATTTACCTATTTGTCCGTAACATTAATCTTATTCTATAATTTTGTTAAAATATGACATTTGTCAAAACGGCTTTGGTACATAATCTAATTTATTAATATTTTTGCTACTTTATTCAAATTATCGTTAATTTACGTATGGAATTAAATTCTATATTTTTTTTCAAGTGAACTGGAATGGTTTTTATATGTCTTCAGTTGGGAGTACGGTATTTTTAAAGCAATTAGAATAAATAGCATAAATGACAACTGTCATAGCCAACTGTCAGCATAAGGGTACATGTACCCTTGCAAATGTTCCAAATTATTTGGTCTAGATCCCCTCCAGTTGTATACCTCAACGAGTTTTTGTCAAAAAAAAATAGAATGATATTTCTTTCTTCACATTTTATTACATTGGACATGATAATATTATTAATTCACGGGTATTAATGTCAAATATCTCGTTTTAAAGGTATTTTTAATATTTAATTTGCATCTATGCCGTTATCAATCCCATTCATTTCCTGTACGTGAGTAGTTCATACAAACGCATGACGTCATAGCCAATCAAAATCGTTTACGATCACGTGGCGCGAACTCAAAATAAATTAAATTATAATTGTGTTTTTTAGCCAAAATAAACAATATTTTTAATGTATGATAATGAAATATGTTTCAAAATTAAATTATGTACACGGATGGCAACAAATAAGTCAATATTTTTTATACAGTCAAATAGCCTATTATTACTAATTTTAGAAAAGGTTGTCATCTAGGGATTTTGGTGGAAAACATTATAGATTGATGGATAATTTGTGAGTACTATACGGATTACTGAACACAAGTTTCGTTATTTAGGCTTTAAATGGCAATTTAGAAGCTTAAGATATCCGAAACCACTAAATATAAGATGAAAATAAAAATATCATCAGACTAATAAGACCCTTATGGAGGGATTTTGCTGAGAAAAATAATCTTTTTATGTTTAGTTCCTGAAAAATAAAAATTTTAACAATGCGAAATTATTCAGAAACTCTCGTCAAGAACATATTTTTTTTTCACCAACTTATCGTACATAATTTTTTATAGCAATTGCATATTACAATAGAAGAACATCTTATCAATAAATTACCATTTTTATATTTCAACAAAATTAGTTTTCATGTTTTCTACAAATATTTTAAAAACCACTATAAAACACGCTGTCCGACGTGGATCAAATCAAACCGCCGCAAGGCCTTCTAGAGGGAGGACGTATCGCTCGTCGCTCCGGCCTGGCTGCACTCGATTATGCCGCGCGTAGTAAAAATAGTCACGCGCGGAATGCGATTACCACATCTTATTTATTATTTTTATTTTATTTTTACATTAGGAGGATCCACAGCTACACAATACAATAAAATATATGGTTATAAAAAGCAGCTTAAGCCATTTAAGGATCTACACGACTAATACATATAATATACAACATTACACGCAAGCAAACAAAGGTAGCAAAATATTAAGTAATATTAAAACTAGATACTGAATACAATATTAGAAACTTGATAGTTCAAATGAAGAATGATAAATACTAAAGATATCAACGAACATTAAAAAAAAAAAAATATACAAAGAGATACTGCAACTAGTTGAAAAAAATTATTAGCCAACCGCCCTCTTGCCTCACTTATACTAGTATGAAATAAATCTATATTAAATTGATCACTTAATTTATTAAAGTTTTTACTTGCTCTCACAACAAAAGAATTTTGCCTATATTTCGTACATACATTGAACGTAGAAAATGTTTGATGATGCCTAGTGGTTTTGAAGGGAACATGTAACCGGAATTTATTTAATAGATCTGGACAATCAATGGATGCAAATATTTTACTTAGTACTTTGGTAGTAAAATATTTAATTATTTTTATTACCTACAATGATTTTGTAGTGAGTATAAATTATGTTTCAGGTAATTAATGGGATGTAATTCCGAGGCTAAATTATGTTATATATTGTAATATAAAATTAATATATTTCGTAATTGTAAGGGGTTGTAAGGCCCCTAACACTATTTATGTGTTCGAACACGAAATGATTAATAAAACGTCCGTAGTGTCTACTGATTGAACACTGATTTGAATGCAACTTAACAATGTAATAATAACGAAAATATGATTAGTATCCAAAATTTGTATTATTCTTTGCTTGCAAAGTAATATTTGTCTACTTATAATGCAAATAAAATATTTTTATGATACTATATTACAGTTACATTTCAATTGAATATTTGAAGCGCACGGATCAAAGTTGTTTGAGCCGATTGTATAGCGAGCCGACGCGGCAGCTCTACGCACACAGCTTTGGTCGCTTATGTGTGCATGAAATTAACGAAGAAATACCTATAGTTGACTTTGCGCGCAAGGTGTATACGCTCTTAAGATACTTTATACTCGTATTTAAAGATAATATTCGAATAATCTTAAGATTTTTTTTATGGATGGGGGCTGGGGGTAGTGTTAAATTTCACCATATATTACTAAAGGGCGAGGGGGGATTAAAACTTCTAAATAAAAGATCAGGTGATTATGTGACGGCCTTTAAGTGACAGTGTGTACGATAGTGTATAATGTAGCTGACCGTTATCCCTGGGCATGAGCGGTTCGTCCTGCAGGCTGGCAGTGTCGGTGTTGGTGGCGGCGGACTCGGAGCGGTGCAGCTCCAGCTCGGACGCGGCGCGCTGCGGCGACTCCTGCGCGGAGCCCAGCGAGCGCCGCCGGGCCGCCGGCTCTGTCGCCACCGACCCTTCTGTCGTCGCCATTAGCACCTCCGAGTCTAGAAAAATTATACATAGTGCATGTTAATCTACATTTGTTTTGCCTAAGTATAGGTTAGTTTCCTCATGTATGTATCAGCCCATATACGTCCCACTGCAGGGCACGGGCCTACTCTACAATCGAGAGTACGATAGAGAGTGGTTAGGCCATATAGTCCACCACGCTGGCCTAGTGCGGGTTGGCGGAATTACATACCATAGAAATTTTATAAATCGCTATGGTATTCAGGTTTCCTCACGATGTTTTTCTTCACCGTTTTAGTGCGTGGTGATTGACTATCAATACACACATGACTCCGAAAAGTCAGAGGTGTGCCCTGGGATTCGAACCCGCGACCACCGTGAACATGTTGGCAGCCGCGTCTAGTCCGTTTACCAACAGGCCACCACGCACTCCTCATATAGTACATTAAACGCTAAACAATCACATAAACGCTAATTAGTTAAATAGCTGATTAGTAAATTTAACGTCTATGAATAACGTTTTTGACTTGGATAAGTGCTTATACAAAATATGTGGCGCCTTCATGTTGGTGACATTGATCGTATTGGGTATGACCCATTTAATTTTAAATTAGTCTTGTCCCTAAAATATAATTCACGAATTTCATATATTAAGCGGCAAATAGGTTATCTCTAACTTTAAATAATTGGTAATAGAGAATAGTCTCGTACATGTATGGGGGTAGTAATAGAGTAGTGTAGTGTATAGTGTATAGTGGTACCGTTGGGCAGCGGGTCTGCAGGTCGCGTGACGAACTCCCATCCCTGGTCGTCCACGTCCTCGATCTCGAAGCAGTCGGCCGTGTCGACGCGCGCGCCCTCCTCCGCCTCGCCGGGCGAGCCCGCCGCCGGCACCGACACGGAGATGTCGCGCTCGCCGCCTGCACACACACACCTTCAACATATTCATACCACTACCGCAACGCTATTATCTCGCTCAACAAAAAATATATATCCGTAAATAAAACAGTTGATCAAACAAATGTTTACACTACTGGCGAAAATTCTCCACTAATTTGTCGCAGCGAAATAGCTATCATAAAAAAATACGAGATCCCACTACTCGCCAACTCGTGTCTAGATAAATAGCTGTGTGTTAGTAGTGGAGCATATGTTAGAACTAAGCTTTCGCTCACAGCCCCGTGGTCTCAAGGGCCCTGTGTCTTGAAAGATAATACATTGAAATCAACGCACACACACGTCGTTTCTGGATGCAACACCTATGAGGCTATTGTGAGGCATATTATCTTTTATACCATTTTATACCTCCTAAATGCGAGCTCTGAGGAGGCGTATTATACTTAAAAAAAAATAAATTGCTTTGCATACCAGGAGTAGTGGTAAATCTCTCAGGGCGGGCGCGCGGCGGCGGCGCCGGCCCCGGGCCCGCCGGCGGCGCATGCGAGTGGCTTGTGTTGTAACAATTGCCTGCAATGTTATGTTACGTATCATCATGAGTCGCCCATAGTAAATGAAATAATAATTACAGTATTCTTGTATACTTTAAACAAGATATAAAAGTTGATACAAGTTTAAACTTGTATATGTTGTGTGTAACCTGCCACTCAAGTATACATAACCAAAGGACTTATTTTCTAGTCATTCATGAGTATCTATGAAGTAAGGTAAATTTCGTTTCCTATCGAATTCTTCCTGTGTTTGTCAATATTAAAGGCAAACTTTCCGCCCATAATGCAATGGTTGGGTTTGTTTACTGGCGTCTTTAACATCAAGCTTGAAATATATATAGAACATAAAACCGGATATTTACGCGAGGGCGGCGGCGGCGGGGCCGCGTGCGCCGTGGCGCGCAGGTCGAAGGCGGAGGTGATGAAGTCGTTGATGTTGTTGGTGAAGCCCTTGAAGGAGCTGAAGGTGCTGGTGCCGCCGCGCGAGCCGCGCCGCCGGTACGCCGCGCTGTTCACGTGCGACACGCACAGGCTCACCAGATCGTCCTTCTCTGCACAACACCAAAATCATCATTAATATGACCATTATTAACGCCATCAACCATTATGAGTACATTGATGAATATATAACACAACATATTGTCTTGTCTAAGAATACTCAGTATAATTCCTTAGAAGCTTCTAAGAAATTAGCAATTTTTATTTTTACCTGATCAATTACATACAAAAGTTAAGAAGAATGTTCATGTTAGAGTTAAAGCCAACAATGAAGACTAGAAGATATTTATTTTGGAGATTCTTGTAATTGAACTGTGGAGAATACTAATAAAATTATTATTTACATTTAATTAAATTGTTACCATTAAAGGTACTAGGTAAATCTGATGGATATCAATAGCTCTGAGAAAAGATGAAAATTAAATACAGAGATTTGATTAATTCTTCTACATTCATGTTGATTCTATTTTCCATATTGAATAGTTTCATTATCAAGGCCGACAAAACAAGATATGAGAACTGTTGCAGTACTTATCTACAACCTAAAAAAGGTTCAACAGGATATACATATTTGTATGTACATTGTCTTATTATAATAAGTGTACTGTCATATTGTTTTATTTTGTAATACTGGGGCAGACATTCCATGATAAATTCCGTAAATAATAGTTTTATTTCAATACTTGATTGTTGAATGTTTCTTTCAAATTTTTGCAAATATTTTCTTACAGCTCCTTTGTTTATCTCTTGTACTTTAGCATGATCAAAATATGGTAATTAATAATTATATTGACATAAAATACAGGGAAAACAAATAGGCAATAATACCTCACTGCTAGATATAGGCGTCTTTTTATGTTGGTCTACCTCTATTTATCTTGCATAAACAGTATTAAAATAAATAATTTGTAGTTTTTAAGGATTGAAAAATAGGTATAAACATGTACATGTAAGACAGTACTGACTTACTACCAGGTGAGCGGTTTGGTTGTGTGCCAAGCCAATGCAATAAATAAACTCATCACTCAAGCCTAGGAAGTGGTTAGAAGCGGTGCATCATATGTCAGAACTAAGCTTTCGCCCACAAAAACCCTGTGCAGAACTCAAAGGTTTGTTGACAAAAAAGTACCTGATCTGTATCCACAGTGGATGTGGAGTATTTCTTTTTATTGGATTTTAATTTTTTTGCCTCAGAAGTGTTGCAAAAAGCAAATTTGTTTCATTACTATAGATTAAGCCGTCATAATACTGTTCCCAATTTTAGTGACTACAGTCAAACAATATGTATGTCTAAAAAACTGCTTAGAAACACAATCAACAGAAATATCAATCACATAAGTAAAATAGTGTTACTATATTATATACCAACAGAAATATTTCTTCCTTATACATATTATATTTTTAGGATATTGAGTATTAAAAATAATACAAGTTGATGAAGCAATAACACTGTTTTAAGTAATTCAACTACTTTCTATAATCATGCACACTCAAACATTCATCCTAGGGGTGATCCTAAGGCTGATTATTAAATGCACTGATAAGGATTTCAGCACTTTTAGATATTCAAACATCTTTTGTATGAATTTTGGTTATGGTTACTCCAGAGCCTGTTTGGGAATGATCTGTTTAATTGGTTGAATTATGCTTTAATTGCATTTACTACTTCTTTTTTCATTTCCTACTTTACTTTACAATATTATTGGAATCTATCTATCCATCTATTTTCATCCAAAAGGTGGTTAGGCAGATGTGAAAAGTCTCAATCTATTTTTTTTTTGTTCACTGGGAGATTTGTTGTTGGAAGATGTACATAGGGGCCTGTCTAGGCTCTAGTGCTTTGTTGTCATGGTATTTGCTTCTTGTTCTGATTCGTGAAATCAGAATATAAGTATTGTAAACCGCAAGTTACAAATATTATGTGATACCCCACTAGTCTATTAGGGCAAGTGTTGCTATTTTGCGTAATCATATAAATTGCATACATACTTATTTATTGTTCTATTAAGACAATTAGTTTAGAAGAAAATGTTTTTTGTGGTGCACCTTGCTCAGGAGGTAGTAGTTTCCATGACATGAAAGTTCAAAGTTCAATGGACTATTCTAGAATTCTTCTGTCAAAGGATTAAGAGTGTGATAAGTGTGCTACCTGAGGACAGTGAGGGGCTTACCGACGCATCCTCTGGTGGAGACATTCTGTCTCTGCAGGAAGCACTGCAGGTCCCGTGCCTTCAGGTGGGCTATGGTGTGTCGGAAGAGCGGGCGTGTAGAGAGCACCCGGCAGGGCGCGCACATGGCACCGCCGCCCCGCCGCAGGCAGCCGCTGCAGTAGTAGCGCTCGCACTCGCAGCACACGCGCTTCCGCCGGAACACGCTGAACTGCACCGCGCAGCTCTCGCACGGCATCTTGTTGTCCCGACCGCGGCCCCGCAATATCATAGCATGCCGCGCAGCGCGCACCGCCACACACACATCACGAATACATTGCACACTCAAAACGTACTCGCTTTGTACAACTTCTTACATTTACGACGCATTTGATGTTTTTGATAAATTAAACTTTTGATAAATCAAAACATATGAATGACAAATTATCTGCCATTAATGTTGACGTTCCGTTCCACGCAAATGTTTGTGACGTTTATGCTTTATAGAGATGTTTCGTTATTTTTAATTCTATAGGTTAATATAATATGATTGATTATTGCATTGAAAGTTAAATAATTCCTACAATTTTGGATACTACTTAAATTTTTAGTATTTATGTAATAAATTAAAGTAATGACAAACTTGTAGAAACATATTTTGCTTCCATGGTTTAAAAATTGGTTTAAACGGAACGTACTACCAAAGAATAAAAAATACGTAGCTGGAGATATATGATTAAACTCTCTATAATCAAATAAATAGAAAAAAAAATAAAAAAAACAAATTCTATACCTACCTACTGCCCACTGAAATGTATCATGTAGCTATTCATGCAATAGTTACTAGTTACTTAGTAAAGGAGAATGACTATTTTACTATGAAACTTAGTACCGGGACGAAGATTTTTGTCCCTCGATGAAACTTACTTTTTTGTGCAGATAAAAATATATACTTTCAATAAATACTAACATAATGGCAATCTAGGCGGTAGGCCCAGAGTTCTTGGAGAAATGAACTTGAAGACCAATAAAAAAAAAGTGAAATGATATGATAAATACAGGGTATCTCAAGACTGCTACCGAAAACGAAGCCGGGTGGTAGTTTTAGTGGCTACAAACACAATGCAATTAAAAATTTCGCATAGAAACGCGACAATTATTTTTTATGATTTTTTAAATATCGTCAATTTTGGGTGGTAAATTCATAGTTTTTGCTAAAATAATAATTTAAACTCTTTTATACCTTAGAGTATTTATAAATAAAAGGATATACACTATTATTTTAGGAAAAAATGTATTTACCACCCAAATATGGCCATAGGAAAAAAATAACAAAAAAAAATTGACGCTTTTTTTTTGCAAGTTTTTGTGTTGGATTGTGTCTGAAGTCGCTTAAACTATCACCCGGCTTCGTTTTCGGTAGCAGTCTTGATATACCCGGTATATTATTTTACAAAAAATTGTCACCCGGGATAAAACAGGAATACATACAAACCATAAAAAATGTATAAAGAATTTCATGCAGTATCTATCGGTATCAGGATCTAGGATATTTTTTAGCGATATTGAACGAGACCGCCTTCGAACAGCCTCGTTCAATGTAGAATGTTCGGGGTGCTGGATGCGTGGTGAATAATACCAGTGATTAGAAAGTAGAAACAGTTTATTCGCATTGAGAAGTACGTTTTAAACAGTGACGTAATATACACGTAATTACGGCACCGTCTTGATGTAGCTGCAGAGCGGCGTACTGGGGTCTCCCGGCAGCGATTCTGCTTGATTCTTCAATATTTGCTGACTATTTGCTGGCTTGCTGACTTCTTGATGTTTTCTTCACTGTAGGCCGGAACCGAACTGATTTGCCCAACAGGCCTTCACGAACGCAGGACCTCCGCGATTGCGGAAGTACCACGCTGTGGCTAACAATTCCTAGGCGAAAGCCTTAACGATTGTGGCCTATCCTTGCGGTCCGTAAATACGGTACCGATCCTGGGGTTGTAGTCCGTACGATACGGACTACGCGAACGCGGGAGAGAATGACTATGTTTCTCTTGGCCGGCCAAGAGACCTAGGATGTCTACGTGTGAGAGAGTTCCCGTGGGTGACTGACATGACGCGAACTCAGTCAACGCAATTTCCTACCACCGCTTCCTAGTGTTATAGCTGAGTAGAAGAAGCGGCGCAACAAACTTTCAGCAACACATTTGACCGGTTCACTCGGATCATTCAGTCACTGGAGCGTCTCTCACGTTGCGAGCCTAATGGGCGGGATGTCGGTGATGCTAGTCGAGGTCTCGGTCGTAGCCGAGAGGAGTTCGCGGGGCAATGGCTTGCCGTCCGGTGGTCGGGCGTGCTGAGGCGCAATGTTCTGGATGTGAACCCAGTCCGATGCGTCAGCACGCGCGAACATGGAAGTCGCAAGCCGGCGGACGAAATTGTCCAGGCTTTCGATTCGGAGATCTCTCTCGATGGTAGCATTGCTGACACCCCACGGAGCGTTAACGATTCTGCGCAGAGCCACTGATTGTACTCTGCGCAGAGCGTCCTTTTGTGACCGGCTGATGAGCCCGTACCAAGAGGGCGCCGCGTATGTGATCCGGGGTCGGATGTACGTTTTGTACACCCCCAGTTTCACCCTAAGGGGAAGATTGGATGAAAAGATGGGCCGCAGCTTCCCGCACGCGACTTTACCGTTCGCGACGGTAGCCTTGGCATGCCTAGCTAAACGGAGGTTCCTATCAATGATAACTCCGAGATATTTGGCCTGGAAACCCCATGGGATTTCCTGACCGAACATCGTCAGAGGTTTCACTGCCCTATGGCCTCTCGCGTTGACCTTTCTAATATTTAGGGCCTGAGTTTTGCCTACGTTCACCGACATCTTCCATTTAGAAAGCTAGTCGGGAAGTAGGTCCAGGCTACGTTGGAGCTTGGCGGCGGCTCCTTTCGCGGAAATGGATGACGTATAAAGAGCGATGTCATCTGCGTAGAGAGCGAGATTGACGTCATCCCTGATGGGGATGTCGTCGGTATAAAGCGCGTATAGTATCGGTGAAAGACAACTGCCCTGCGGAACGCCCGCAGCTATACGTCGATCGCGGGACAGACAGTTGTCGACGGAGACGTGGAAGAATCTATCCGTCAGGAATGATTGGACTACCTTTGTGACGCGTCGGGAAGTGTCCGTCAAAGCGGTCTTGTATACGAGACCGTTATGCCAGACCCTGTCGAACGCCTTTTCCATGTCCAGGAATACTGCAGAGACAGCTTCACGCTTGTTTCTGGCAACCGTGAAGTGGTGCAGTACCCTAGACAATTGAAGGGTGGTGCTGTGATCGGCGCGAAAACCAAATTGTTCGGGCCTCGGAGTCAGGATGGACGAGAGGTAGGAAAGGAGGAGTTTCTCGAATACTTTTGAGGTATTCGGGAGGAGGGTGATAGGGCGGTAACTATCGGGCTTGTGAGGGGGCTTATTAGGTTTGGGAATCATGATGACCCTGCCGGTTTTCCACCGAGTGGGAAAGTGACCCGTGCGCAGGATGCCATTGAACAGGCGCGTCAGCGCTACCACTGCCTTCAGTGGTAAGCGGCGAAGCGCACTGTTCGGAATGCCATCAGCGCCTGGGGCTTTCCTCGGTTTGGACCTTCGGATCATCTCCCGTACCTGGGAAGGAGAGAAGAAAAGAGGATCGTCGTCGGGTCTTATGGGCTCGTCGAAATAATCCTCTAGGAAGTTTGAGACTTCTGTCTCATGGCCAGGATGGGAAGTGGGATTCGGTTGGAATTGGCGCTCCAGGTACTCGGCAAAGATCTCCGCTCGATCTTCAGCCCTGTACCTCAGGTTTCCGTCGGCGTGCAGAAGCGGTCGCACGGGATCAGGAGACTTGGAGAGCGCCCTGCACAAACGATGGAGAGCGGGAGCGTCGCTCACCGCCGAGTCCAGGACGCTGTTCCAACCCTCCGTCCTGAACGCCTCGAGTTCAGCCTTCACCCTATCTGTCAGACGGTTGAGCTTCGTTTTCAACCGCGGGCAGCGACAGTGTTGCCATCGAGCGCGGAGCCTCCGTTTCTCATCAATGAGCTCTCGCACATGACGAGGGAGTTCCGGCTTTCTGACCGCGGTTGAAAGCGGGACTTTGGAAGCCTGAAGGGCGACCTGGATGGACGAAATAAGTTCGTCCGCCAGAAGATCAACCTCTGAAGCGTTGGTGACCGGTCGAGTCGGAGCGCTCGCGTGCAACGCTGCTGCAAAGGAATCCCAATTAATCCTGAACCTATCGCGAGGGGGGTACAACTTTTCAGGTTGCCCGGGCAACACGACTAGGACGGGTTGATGGTCGGATTCGAGGAAATCGTTTAGTACTTCTTGCGCGGGCAAGGACGATAGGACCGCGGTGTATTAGGAGATCGATGGTGTGGGCCGTATGTGCCCTGTTAGACGGGTAGTGCGTGGGGGCATCCGGGCCCTCAACGTAATATCCGCGCGATTGCGAGTCAGCGAAGAGGCGACATCCAGCATTGTTTGCCGCCGAACCCATGTCCCATGACGGGTGGATGGCGTTCATATCGCCGGCGATCAGCGTCGGGAGTGCCGAATCCAGTAAAACGTGGATATCGGACACCCCCAGTGCGACTGTAGGAGGCTTATAGGCCGCAAACAGGCGCAGCGGATTTCCGGCGATACAGACTTCCACTCCAAGTCCGTACATGGAATTTAGCTGTTGAGGAGGCAAACACTGATGGATGATTCTCCTCCTGACGCCTACCAATAGACCGCGGTACGCGACGTTGTTTGGAGATATTTCGTCCTGTCGATAAACAATAAACCCCGGTAGTTTACATTTATCTACAGGCCTAAGATGCGTTTCGTTGACTAATACGATGTCAACGTCTTGGGAGCGAAGGAGAGCTAGAAGCAAATTGGTCTTGCCGCGGAGACCATTTGCATTCCAGTGGACGATACGTAGGTCCCTAATTATCGGCATTTTGGGGGAATAACGCAAATAAAGTGCGAGCCAGGTCCTCGCCGTTGAAATAGGCTGTGAACAGTCGATGCATTATCTGCATGAACTGCTCGAAGCCTATCACCCTGGAACCGAGAGGGCTGGAAGGCGTGGACGCGGGTTTGGGCGTTTCCACCCCCTTAGATCCTCGACCCGCTGGAATAGAGGGTCGAGAAACTTTAGGGGCGGACTCGCGGGGAGTTGTTGGGGGGCGGCGAGGTGCGGGGACCGGGCGTTCCGGTCCAACCGCGGGGGCAGGTCGGCGAGACGGTTCCGTAACCGTGACCTGCGGGGCAGCGGAAGACGCGGGGCCAGAAGGAGAGGGGGCAGATTGGCCTTTCCTCTTCTTCTTTCCCCGCTTCTTCGGGGACGGTCCATTTTTGGACCACGGGTTGTTGGCCGGGGCCATTAGCGAAGTCGATTGATTGTCGCCTTCGATGATGGCCTGGCGGGGAGGGATCGTCAATGCAACGGTACCCGCCTTGCTATTGCGTGCTTCACGACGCAAAACAGGGCAGGTAGAATGATTGGCGGGGTGCGGGCCGCTGCAGTTTGCACACGTGGCTGGAACTTCGCGGGGGCGGGGACAATCGCGGGCGGAGTGTTCTTCTCCGCATCGGACGCACGCTTGCGTCCTGTGACAGTTGTGGGATGAGTGCCTGAATTTTTGACACCGGTGGCACTGGCGGGCCTTTTTTGCCCCGCCATGGCTCAATCTTGATGGATGGGAGAGATAGTATCTCCCTCACATCATAGATCGCACTAACGTTCGGGGTCCTTTTCAACTCTACGAAGAAAAGGCACCCCGAACGGCCTATCCTAGTTTTAATAGGCCGAATATATTCAGGGGTATAACCCTGATCGGCCAGGTCGGCGCGGATGAGGTCCACGTCGGTATCGGAAGGGAGGCCGCGGATCGCTACTTTAATACTCTTCTCCGCGGGGAGAGAGTATGAGAACCACGAAATGTTCTCGGACTTTTGTAAGTCATTTAAGTACCTTTGGACGGTACGGTATTCAAGTTCCCCCTTTGGGAGGAACCTTACCGCCAAAGACGTGCGCGTTGGGGGTGAAACCTAACTTGGTTTTGAGTTTGTGTAGGTGCGTCGACCAATTAGGTAGATGCTCTACAATTAGGGGCGGGTATCTCGGGCTGGGCTTTGAGGGCCCAGCGGGCGCGGCGGGTCGCTCGGGCGACTGCGACGGCGGCGGCGGGGATGGGGAGCTCGGGGAATCCTGAGCGGCGAAGCGAGCCTTCTTCACGGAGTCCGCGAAGGAGGTTCGCAAGGAGGTACCGTCGGCAACGTCCGCGGTGTCCTCGGGGCTACGCGGGCGACGAGTGGGAGGGCACGGGCCCTCCTCCATGGGTACGGGCGCGGCGCGGGGAATCGGGAGTGGGGACCGAGGGGGGGCGATAGGCTGGGTCTGTGCAGAAATGCTCGGCACAGGCTCAGCCGCGCGACCCCTGACGCGATCGCCGGAACGGTCGCGACGGGGGTCGCGCCGACGGGTGTCGAGGGGAGAGCGATCCCGTAGGTCGCTCATCCCGAGGCCGGCGAGCGTCGACGACGCTCACCGGGCGAAGACTGGTGTGGCTTACCGCACGTGGCGGCGGGCCGGAATCACCTGCACACACAAACAGGCACTGTTGAGATGGCAGCACTTGAACACTTTCACGCACACACGGTCACCCTCTCGACGATCAAAGATCGGAGTTGGGAGAACACGTCCGCACGCTACGGAGTCGGAGCACTGACTGGACGAGAGACGAGACGAGACGAGCTGATTTGCCCGACCTAGGGCGCCGATCTATATTCCCAATTTTGGGCTAATCCCTAGGGTCGGGTCCGCGATCGTCACAGGCGCGCTCGGCCAATGGGAGTGCGCGTTGCGGGGTGTCGCTGTAGCGACTTGCGGGGCGGTAGCTCGGTCGTGCGGGGAGTGCGGGGCCGCGAGGTGTAACTCCGCACCGAATTTGTGGGAGGCACCTAAGTTCGGCGGACCTCGCACCCGACATCATGCTTAAATCAATATATATACTACGTTTTACAATGTTGTTTTAACTACGCAAAAAGGTATATAATTTCTAGTATATAACATGTAACAATATTACACATAACAATTTAACATAATTAAATTATTTAAACATACATTCACAATCCTAAACGACTTATATATAAGCTTATTACTAGAGGGAACGTTTTACTTTATTTATTCAAGAACATAAGAACATTTACAAATTATTAAATAGGAACATAATACAAACTAACTTATAACTATTAAAACTAGTCTTCGTCCTGCACAGATATTATGAATGGGCATTTTCCTTTAACATTGAATTATTCAAAAATACATGATCAAGCTAGTAGTTACTTAATAAAATATTCCTAATTCTTGTTGTTATTGATTATAAAGCTTGTTTTTACCGTAATAAAAAAGTCATGCGTCATTTATACTCGTAGTTGTAGTTTATAATTAATCAGTAATTAGTTACTTCAATACTAACAGTATAATTTGTATTTAAAAAAGTTGTAGGTATTTATAATTTTAAAATAGTTTCATGCACTCTATATTACCTGCTTTATAAGCCTTCACTAGAATATCTGTCTGTTCTTGTTCGGTGTCCCGATTAAAGCTAGTTAACAAAATCGTAATAACGTTACTGCGCTAAATACTCCGTGATGTCATAAAATACTGCAATTCGATATACCTACTTCATCAAAAGATAAGGATATTGTGGTAAAATTTACTACAATTATAAAGGGCAATGAAATTTACTACAATTATAAAGGGCAATGACCCTAATAAATTATATAACTTTGTATTCAACACATTTTGTGAAGAATTCAAGTCAATTTTTGCTTCCAAGTCCATTTCCAGTAACAAAAAGACATGTTTTAACAGTTGGGCTACTATTGGTATACATAGAAGTAGGGAAAAATTATATGAACTTTATCATGAAAGAACATATAACCATAGTGAGGATTTTAAAATATATGTAAAAAAATATTCAAAAATATTTAAACAAATTTGTCATAAAGCTAAGTCAATGTATTTAAGCAATAAAATAAAAAACTCCAAAAATAAAATAAAAATGACTTGGAGTGTGATTAATAAAGAAACTGGTAGAGCTAAACCTCGGGACACAGAATTTGGCTTAAATATTAATAATCAAATTATTACATCTAATGTTGAAGTAGCAAAAATTTTTGAGAATTTCTTCTCAGATGTACCAGTTTCTATAACAAAAAGTTTAAACTCATCCCCTGCCATAGCCGAAAAGTTATTACAAGAAAATGTGAGTGGAGGCAGAGATTCATTTGAATTCCATTGCGTTGACAGTATGGATATAATAAAAATATTTAAATACATTAATATTAAAAACACATGTGACCTTTGGGGAATTTCAACAAATATTTTAAACTCTGTAATACCAGTCTTGGCTCCCCAGTTAGCTGTAATTTTTAATGCTTGTATAAACAGTGGTATGTTTCCTGATAAAATGAAGTTGAGTAAAGTTATACCTCTTTTTAAATCTGGTAGTACAGATGACCCCTCTAATTATAGACCTATTTCAGTACTACCTTCATTAAGCAAAATTTTTGAAAAACTAATGCTCCTACAGCTTCAATCTTATTTTTCAAAAAATAAAATACTTCATAATAAACAATTTGGTTTCACGCGGGGTCGCTCCACAACTGACGCTGGTGTGGAGCTTATAGGTAACATATTTGATGCTTGGGAGAATTCACGGGATGCCTTAGGTGTATTCTGTGATCTATCCAAAGCGTTTGATTGTGTTCACCATGATATACTTATCAGGAAATTGAGCCACTACGGAATTAATGGTATTGCTCTTGAATTATGCAAATCATATTTGTGTAATAGGGTCCAAAGTGTTGATGTCAACGGAATAAGGTCTCCTGGGTCTGCCGTTACTATGGGAGTTCCGCAAGGCTCGATTCTTGGACCATTTCTATTTTTAATTTACATTAATGACTTACCTTTTTTTATAAGGGACAACTGTGAGGTAGTGTTGTTTGCTGACGATACCTCTTTAATATTTAAAGTAAATCGACATAATCCTAATATTGACGACGTAAACCACACCCTCTCAAAAATAGTACATTGGTTTAGCATTAACAATTTGTTATTAAATAGCCAAAAAACTAAATGTATAAGGTTTGTGACACCTAATGTCAAAAAAGTTAATGCTAACATTATTTTGAATGGAGATGAGTTGAGCCTTGTGGAGACAACTAAGTTCTTGGGAATTACATTAGATCCCAAACTTCAATGGGGCTCTCACATAGTCGCTTTAGCTAAAAAGCTGAGCGCCGCAGTCTTTGCGGTGGGTAGGATTCGCCAATTGACTGATGTTGATACAGCTCGATTGGTATATTTTGCCTACTTTCATAGTCTGATGAGTTATGGAATTTTACTGTGGGGTGGTGCTGCTGACATTAATACCATCTTTGTTCTCCAAAAGCGAGCTATAAGATCAATTTATTCGCTTGGGTCCAGATATTCTCTTAGAGAAAAGTTTAAAGAGATAAATATAATGACAGTAGCATCACAATACATTTTTGAAAATTTAATTTATGTTCATAGAAATAAAGAAAGTTTTCTTAAGATTAGCGATATTCATAACAAAAATACTAGGAATAAGAATAATCTAGCTACTCTTAAGACCAGACTCCACAAGATCAGCAAATCTTTTAAGGGTTACTGTATACACTTTTATAACAAAGTTCCCAGTCACATTAAAGCCTTATCTATGACAAAATTCAAAGCAACTATCAAGCAAAAATTATGCAATAAAGCATATTATAAAATTTCAGAATATCTAGATGATAGCAAGGCTTGGGAATAGAATTAAATTAAATAAATGGGTAGTATTTCGGAGCGGAAGTCTTAGTATGCTCTGTATAATATCATTTAAATTAAGTAACATGTCAAATTTGCCATCGTTTTCTGTGTAAGTGATTGGGTATGTCATGCTCGCTAAAAAGTCTGTGCTCGCGGTGGCGTCGTGTGCCAGGTCGGTCACTTCCCTGCAACATGGTTGAGGAGGCCGATGGCTGGCACATGCGTCATACTCGTGAACGGGTGCTGCTTGCGTAGACTGGTCTATCCGATTTGCTTACATTGTAACGGATTCATTGATGGATTACATAAGGCTTTCGCAATTATTCACTGTTTTGGCGAAAAAGAGTATACTGATTCTTCGTTCTGGGCGACTTCGCTTCACTCAGCCATAGTAATAATTATAATATAATAATATTCGTTTTAAAAATATTTTTAATAAACTGCTCTGATTTAAACCAACTTGTAAATTATGTAATAATCACTTAATTGTAAACTGGTTTTGAAAAGAGCAACACTAGAGTTTCTTGCCCGTTCTTCTCTAGTGAAAACCGCTTTCCGAACCGGGTGGTAGATAAAAAAAAATGACTGAATCTAAACGATGTTGAACATTTTAATGGATTCAATAAATTATTTTCATTTCATTTCATTTCATTTCAAATAACTACCCTTTTGTAAGTACTTAAGTACTTTTTCGCAGGACTTCCCCACTTTCATATTAGGTAATCTTTACTTCCTTACTAATATGTATTATAAAGGTGAAAGTTTGTGAGTATGGGTGCTTTACTTAAACTTTGCTCAGCCAATTTTGATAAAATTTGATAAAGTGATAGCTGACACCCTGGATTAAAACACAGGCTACATTTTATCCCGAAAAAATGTAATGTTCCCGTCGGTTGATATATTAATTCAAATGTTCATAATATTTGCTACAGGGCCCGACAGATTTTAATGAAAATTGTTATAGGCAGGGCCGTCTTTACCTATGATGGGGCCCCGGGCACACAAGAATTTGGGGCCCTTTTGAAAACTAAAGAAAATATTTAATCTAACATTTATCTACGATCATTTCATATCGCAGTTATGTATCAATCTTGTCGGAATTGTGCCTCTCAAAGGGATGTAATGTAAGAAACTGTGTATGAAGTCTCTAGATCTTTATAAATCCTTACTAATATTATAAAGGTGAAAGTTTGTATGTATGTATGGATGTTTGTTACTCTTTCATGAAAAAACGGCTCAACAGATTTTGATGAAATTTGGTATAGTGATAGCTGACACCCTGGATTAACACATAGGCTACTTTTTATCCCGAAAAATGTAGTGTTCCCGTGGGATGAGTCAGGAAACCAAATATACATATTTTCTACTCTTTCAAATTCAAATTGTTGGCACGGGATGTCCTCTCCTACGGAAGGGAAATATAGTCGACGGCACGCGGGAAATATAGTTAGTAGACACGCGAAATAATATGTTCTTGATGTGGATTGGACTCAAAAACTATCTGCACCCGGGCGAAGCCGGGCCCGACAGCTAGTATATGATATTTATAAAACTAAACAGAATATAGCTGAATAATTACAACAGATAATAACGTACAAGGGTATCCCAATATAATATTCAGACAAAAAGAAATCGCTGAGGACAGGATTCGAACCTGCGCGGGTAGAACCCATTGGATTTCAAGTCCAACTTCTTAACCACTCGGACACCTCAGCTGTTGCAATGCCAACGAAATACGCATGCCCTAGATATAGATGTAGGTGTGATATCTACTACAGTTTATTCAGATGTTACCAATGGAAGTAGGTTAGGATACAAACAATAGGTGTTTAACAATGTCTACAGTATCCTACATTGTGTTGTAATGTGAAACAATTTGCTGCATAAATTGTGATTTATACATAATATGTATGCATCTGAATTTTCGGAGTAATGTGTGGTGTCTCACCTCAGTTGACATGATAGCATACACAGAGAAAGTATTGGTACCATAACGATGAAGGAAAATATCGTGAGGAAACCTGCATGCTATGAATTTGTAAGAATTCCTATGGTATGTAAAGTCCGCCAACCCACACTATTCCAGCGTGGTGGACTATATTAAAGTCTAAATCCTTGATTGTAGAGGAGCCTCGTGCTCTACAGTGATGGCTGATACCGATACAGATATGTATACCTATTATAGGCTATGCTACTTCATTTTTAATCAAAGCTGTGTGGTAGACTAAAGATTTATTCCCGAAGCCCTATGTTGCGTCGAGCCTATATAGGTATAAGTGTGGGTTGGACATCTGAAGAAAGAGAGATTTGGATTACGGAATATGTATGGGAGTTATCAGTTATATCTTAACGTTTAATACGCAGTTGTATTCTTCGATGGGTAAGACAAATAGACGTTTCGTTGGACTGCATGTTTTTATACTATAAAATGATAGATGTTGAGATTTCTATTTCTTTTTCGTCCTGGTACATGAATAGAACAAAATTCTGTAACATTCTACACATTGTTGGAACAAATGCTTGTTTTTGAGAACCTTTTCACGTTACATTTGTGTGGGAGTGTTCGTGAGGGCCCTCCGTCCGGCCGCCATCGCTTGCTTGTGGAGGGCCTGCTCAAACGAATGCATCCGTTGGAGGATGCTCCACAGCGTGGCGGTATAACCCGTGTAGCTGCGAGACCTTTGCCATTTCAAATACGTTATACCTTTCTTTTTTTTACGAGGGGAAAGCTTTTTGTGGTTTTTACTTGTCCTCGAATATACACTTGACACTCACGAACATAGTCCTGGTAATAGTAAGATACGGATTGCGTCATGGAGCTACCAAATCTAGGGAGCGACTGTCACGACATCCAGACACGCACTATACAGGGAAGAAGATGAAGGAGCGACGCCCCACAATATAGGTCTAGTACCTAGTTGACTTTTTGTGGCTAAAGATGATTATGAGTGATATGACCCTAGGCTAGTTCCTTGCTTTGAATTTCGATACTTCAACATACTAGCCGAAGCCCCTAAGTATCCTTCGCCACTAATTTGGCCGATATTGATTGTGAAGGTCAATTACCAACTGAAGTAGGTAAGTAGGTAGCTTAGCAAAATTCGTTTATTAATAATTATAATTACTTTTTTCAAAAGTAAAGTCCTTTCGAATTCAGCAAAGTCAGACCGTGTCTAAATAAACAAAGTAATGTAATTAAATAATATAATTCATCTTCCGAGACTAAGGGCACGTCTCATCGATCCAGTTCACAAAGACAAAAGGACAGAGGTCGGTAATAAAATACTCTGAGAGTACAAACAAAAACATCAAGTGTCTCGCCGGTGGGTTACCAGGTAACCGGCAGTTAGTCCCCGAGTTTCGTGGAATATTTCTATTTGCACGTGGTATGAATCCTTTTGATTGCTTTTTTTCTTATTTTTTCTTTATTTTATTTGGAATTACTTTCTTGCAGTTTTTCGAGCTATCACATTATTAGAAAACTGCTCGTGCTCTGCTGCTTTATTCGCCAGAAGTTTGGGTTGAAGAATGTTCCATGGTAGTCCTATATTTTTAAGAGATTTAGTGTACATGTAGTCTATAAATATAAGTAAATAATTGTTCTTCGTAATGAAATTCTTTATATCTTAAAAACACCAAAGATTTATTTATGCCGATCTAACCAACATATAAGGCATTTTTTTAGTCTCCAGTTACTTGTGGTAGGTCTCTCATATCTGAGAGGCCATATGGGTGGGTACCACCGCAATGTCTATTTCTCCCGTGCAAACAACACTGCGTAAATGCACTGTTGTGTTTCGGATTGAAGGGCATTGTAGCCAGAGTAACTACTGGACATATTGAGACTTATCATCTTATGTCTCAGGATGGCGAGCGCAGTGGAATTTTGCTACTGTTTATGAGCGGTTGTATCGCTTACCATCAGGCGAGCGGCTTGCTCGTCTCGTCATTCATTGCAATGTAAAAAAAAAACTTAAAATCATCCATACATATACTAATTCCAAAAAAAGGTTATTTTTGTCGCCACATGGCAACCCCCAATTCTATAAATGGATATATATGTCTTTTTAAATTAATAGGTCTTGGCAAATTGATGCAAAATCAATACTGCTTTATAATAAAAGACTGTGGAATAACAGCGGACTTTCTTTTGTAAGACGATGATTGGCAACATTAAGGACAACTTCGAAAGCTGTGATAATACTTTTAAAAGATGGCAAGGTTCTATGGTTCTAGGTCTCTGTGGAAATCATTGAGGGAGGCCTATGTTCAGCAATGGACTTCCATTGGCTGATGGATGGATGAAGGTTCTATCTAAATATAAAGAAAATAATAATAATTTAATACCGATGCGACATGATAAATGAAAAAATAAGTTTAAAGTCAGTTGTTTTCCACTTAAATACTATTGCGCATGACTGGCCATGTCTTAAAGAAGTACAAGACTATTTTGTCAGTACTTACCTACGTAGATGTTGGACTATTAATATAGCTGACCTGAATTCAAGGTCGACCAAAAAGTGCTGGGTTGATGTCATCACAGAGTATAGGAGTCAATGGCCTCGCAACTAAAGATGCTGAAGACTGAGCGAAAAGGAGATTATCGTTCGGTGTAACCACAGGTACGATCAATGAACATTCTTGTACCTAATTTAAATATTGTATTTCTATTCTAACTTGCGACAAAGTGCGTTGGTTGTGGCCTATTGGTAAATGAATTAGGCGCGGCTGAAAACGTGTGGTGGTCGCGGGCTCAAATACCCGGGCACACTGACACTGACTTTTCGGAATTACATATTTGTTTACTTAATATTGATAGTATATCACCACGCACTATAATGGTGAAAGAACATATCGTGAAGGAACCTATATAACATAACGATTTGTAAGAATTTCTACGGTAAAGTCCGCCAACCTGCACTAAGCCAGCGTGGTGGACTATATAATGGTCTAACTCCTTTTGATCGTAGTTTGGATTGTGGAGTAGGCTCGTGCTCTACCGTGGGGTATACAGATTATATGGGTTGATATATTCCATTATATACGACATATTTTATTTGAATTTTAAACATCTACGGTGTTAATTCACATATACACATAATCACAGAAAAAACATACACTTTGTATTTTTTTTACAAAGTTAAAATATATAAGATGAAGAGAAATATGAGGTTTTAAATATAAATCATTTATGATACTTGTTTTTCAAGAATGGAGATTTCAAAGATGTGGAGTGATGGTGTGAAAATGAAAAAGATTATTTTCAGCATTGCATTACATTACATGGACTGAAGTATAGTTGTCACTGGTTGTCACAGTTTAATTTTACTAGTTTATGGTTTTATTACGCTTGTTTTGTTAAATAGTTATATATTTTGATACTCTTTTGGAGCGTATAAGAGTAGTGACGTCATTGTATATATTAAATGTAAGTAGAGATAAAGAATTGCGATAACGGTACTAAATTTCGACGTGTCACGACACAGCTGAGGTGTCCGAGTGGTTAAGGAGTTGGACTTGAAATCCAATGGGTTCTACCCGCGCAGGTTCGAATCCTGTCCTCAGCGATTTCTTTTTGTATGGGTATATTGATGTATTTTCCTTATTGCGTCTTTTGTATTTATTTTTTTCGCGAAGAATTTTTATTCATTACATTTTTTTTCTGTGTATCTCTTTGTATGAGTGGATGTGGCCTATGCATTCTCAATCGAACTTTTGAATGTAGAAAACGCTCTTTCTTTGCAACAATAAATAAATGCGTAAGTTGCGGTTGGATTATTCTTATTTGAATAAATGTAATTATATATAGTAATTTATCCCTTGTCATTAAATATTTGATCTACCCTAATTATTATTAAACGGTTTTATTTAGCTCACCCCGTTTGTTTGGGTCAAATTTAGTAATTGAAATTTAACCCTCTTCCTGTTAACCGATTGATCTGAAATTTGGTATACGCCTTTGATTCTGGTGACAATACAATTATCTATATTCAATATTATTGTAAATCCAAGATGGCTGCCGCTACAAGATGGCGGACAACTTAGTTTTTTTCAATCCCATCAATATTGGTATCAAATGAAAGGGCTTGTCATGTAGAATTCAGTGCACTATACAAAATCAAAATCAAAGATGGCCACTGCTACAAAATGGCGGATAATGTATTTTTCAATCCCATCAATATGGGTATCAAAATAAAGGGCTTGGTAAGCATAATACAGTATTATACTATACAAAATTACAATATGAATCTCCCACCCAAGTCAAGAACTCAACGAATTGAATAGAAAGAGAAATAAAAAAGTAAAAAAAATATTTTAAGTTAAACGGTTTTATATTGCAGATAAATGTACTAAAAGCTCAAAATAATTTTAAACATATGCATTGATTAAACTAAAATAAAATCGTGGGGCACGTCCAATATTTAAAGTGGTTAAAATTCATTTAAAGTACGTACTTCATTTCGCGTTAAGTCCTAATGAAAAACTCATATATGAATTATCGGACTTGTAAAATCAGTTGGTAATAGGGCGATAATAGTCATAAAAGATGAAAAACTGTAATAATTATTTGTTCTCCAATTGACAAGCAGGGTGGGTGACCCGGCAGTAGGACAGGAAAACTCACTACATAAATAATTAAAGCTGTTTGTCGTATAAAAAAACTGCACGTGAATCATAGTTCTTTGAATCAGTGAATCGACCGCAGAAAATTAAGTTAATGGTAGATATGATATAAAAATATATTTGAGTAGGTCACAAACACCCATGTGCAAATATTTTACATTGAAATACTTTGATTCCAATGTTATCGGTTGTTTCATCACCTTTCTAATATTTATGAAATAATGATTCGATATCCTGAGAACAAAATGTTCTCTTTTACCTTCTCGATATTCATTGAAATGAACTAGTTTCAATTGATCTTAAATAAAGATTCTCTCAAACTTCTATTGGAACTTACATTTAACTAGTAAAGATTGTCAGTTTCAGTTTCTAATCATGTATCCGATATCACATATAAACCTTTGTTTCGAATTTGTAGAAGATGAAAATAACAAAAATATACCTCATAAGGAAATGTCGATGTCATAAGAAGCACTGCCGCGCCGGGTGGCGTAAGAATTTGCTAGTTAGGACCCTCTCAAGGCGGTCAAGGAGCTCTCCTGGCCGTCCTTGTAAAAATCTCATTATTTCGTGTTATTTATGTTGGAATAAGAAGAAGGTAAAATATTTTTTTAGTATCTTTACTGATAGCTGTAGTTTATATTAAAGTATATAAGTTTTAAAATGCTATATAATTTTTGTAATCTTTGTTTCTCTTTAACGTATCGCTAAAACGACGCGTAACATAGGCTTCCTTCTAGAATTTATATAGCGACCCGTAGGAAGCGGCCTTTACCTAGAAACTTCCTGCAATCTTAGCTAGATATCTGTCCATATTATAGACATACGTCCGTCCACTGCTTCGTTTCTGTTTTTCCATATTAATTAGAAGATTTGCAAACTAACTCCATTTCTACAGCATAATGCATGCTACATGGCAATTGTCTTCTTAAGATGTAAAAGGTTCTGACAAATGGGTCCAAATAAACGTTTTCACAACTGAAAGAAGTTTTACAAAGAACATTTCTCATTTTACTGAAAACTTGCGCTGTTGACCCGTAACATATCCCGGAAGTTTTTTGAAAGTCTTGAGTGGCCACCATAGAAACTTAAAATCAACACTAACAAACCAAGTTAAAGTTGGAATTCGAATACACGTATTTTCGTAACAAAATATTTGAGTAAGGAAATTTTAGTATAAATCTTAGCAGCCTGATATAAAGTTCCATTTCGATTGACGGGGTTCCAAGAAATAGGTTAAGTCGGTTATGTTTTCACAATACGCGAGATCGTAAGCTGCAGCTGTATCAGTTGAAATGGAACGGGAATAAAGTTCAGTGGGAAAGCCTCTTTGCATTAATTCAAGCGTACTGCTAAGTTTCGTATATCAATGGATTTCCTGAAGGGTCTTGGGATAACGCCTACTCTTTTCTGTTGGAGGATTTTGATATGAAAATTATTTCAGGGGCCACATTATATTTAGGTTTAATACGTGGGCCCATAAATGAAGTGAATTCTTATAATAATTTATAAATATTTTCTCCATAATATTAGAGGGTCAGGTGGTGTGTCGGTGCAATCTAAGTTCATTTATAATTTTAGTACAGTCACGAGCAATAACATAGAAACGCCCTTAAAATTCAAATGTATGTAGCAACATTAAATCGCATAAATAAGTATGCTAGCTGTCCAATAATAATATGTAAACGTAAAATTGTATCAAAATTAACTACACATTTTTATAAAATTTTCGTTGACAACAGATTACTAAAATAATTTAAGCTTTTAGTTACATGATTATGTACCCAAGGGAATCTCAAAAACATGTATACAGTACCTACAGTTTCAAAATTATTTAAGCAACTAGACGCAGACCTGGTTCAATCGCAACCGAAATTTAGTGAATTTGTTGCCGTGGCCGCCTAAAAGCCCCGACAAGGCCCGGATCTAGGGGGGAGCAAGACGGGGTCTGTGCCCCGGGCAGCAAGTTCAGGGGGCGGCATATTGAATCTTGGGAGACAACTACAGAACTGACCAATAACGTAACACCACTTACACGGGCACTGCAGAATTTAATTTTTTTTGAATATGCGATAGGGTCGTGTGAAAAAGAGATGAAGCTATATTTGGAAACTCCTTCATCGATCCCAACGACTACGTTTGATTTCAAATATTCAATTTGTGTTTACTAGTTACTTTTGTTGATTAACCGAACGAAAAAACATATTTTATTTGGTACAGGAGTTTGTTCGCGACTTCGTCTACGTTTATATTATGATAATATGATTGTAAAAGCAAACCAACGTTATACCGCTACAACTACATTACATTGTAAATGCACCGAAAGCTTTTTACAAAAATCAACAAAACTTTCTTTTGGGTCCTTCTCATCTTCTATTCAGCTATGAAATTATCCTTTATTTCAAACCCTTATAGCTAATATTCAAAAATAAAGCCGACGCACACGATTCAGGACTCCAAGCTTGTGTGCTGTGGCAGATATTACGCCCTCGACGTGATTATTTGAATTGAGATGGATATACACAGCGTATATCCACACCAAAGATATTCAGGTCATTCTGCATTCAGAGGGGAGCACCCTGAAAAATTGGGATGGGGTATTTTTTGCAAGTGAACGCACACACCTGGGTTTTGTTGGCATTGTACTTAACCATATTCCTGGAAACCCATGTGAGCTCTATGACAAGATCTTCGCGTCCCCTCACAGTGTCAACCCAGCAACCCGGAGGCCCATAGTGGTATCGCCCAAGAACGGGGCTAACGGGGGAACCTAGATCCACGTGCACCCACAGAGCGGGGAAGAAAGGGTCCTCCATGCGACTCAAACGGCGACAGGAGGTGTACAAACGTACATACAAGCATACCCCGGCTTTCGGCTTGAAGTTTTCTTTAAGCGAATAACCGGGGTACAACAGGTAGGAATTTTTGGCCGGACGAAAAACAAACAAATCTACGTCTCCGTCAAGAAGAGCAAAGTAGGCCGGGCCGTCTCGAGATCATGGTGGACGGCATTGAGGTTTGTATAGAGTCCGCTAATGTTGGTGAATTCCATAGTGAACGCGGTGGTGGGGTTATGCACCGCTGAAGGACCTGCTCTGTTTAATTGCACTAATAAAATAATACAGCAAAGAACAAGAATATCCGGAAATTTCAAAAGCATAATAATTTAAATAATAATAGTAATGCGGGGGACATATCACACACGACCATCTGATCTGCCATGTGGTCAAAGTAAACAAGTTAAAGCTTGTGTTATGGATATCGGGCGAATGGTATATATGCATACATACAAACACAAATACATACAAGTAAGATAAATAACACCCAAACACAAGTATTCATCATACCAATGTATGTCTAAAACTTTTAACTGATAACTATAAAATCACTCCTTTTTTTTATTGCAATGAATGACAATACGAGCAAGCCGTTCGCCTGATGGTAAGCGATACGACCGCTCGGCGCTCATAAACAGTAGCAAAATTCCACTGCGCTCGCCATCCTGAGACATAAGATGTTAAGTCTCAATATGTCCAGTAGTTACTCTGGCTTCAATGTCCTTCAATCCGAAACACAACAGTGCATTTACGCAGTGTTGTTTCACGGGAGAAATAGCCATTGCGGTGATACCTACCCAGATGGCCTCTCACATATGAGAGACCTACCACCAGTACCACTAGTACTACTAAGTTATTTTATTTTTAGTTATTATTAATTATTGGTTATGTGCAATTGTTGCAAGTTTAAAAAAGTCTACGTATAAGTATTAACACGTGTTGTTTGAGATCATCCTCGGGAGGAGCGGTAAAATCAGTCACCCTAGAGGAGAGAGAGGGGTAAAATCAGTCACCCTTAGATCATAGGGGTAACGGGCCTAAAAAGGTTAGGAACCACGGCCCTAGAGCGAGTGTGTTTTAATACTTCTTTCGTGTTTAATTTATTAAATTGTAACTACCAAATGAGAAATGAATACCATTAATCAACCGTTGATGTATCTTGAGCATTTTCTGAGGCGGTTTTGAATACTGTCAGTTACAAAAATAAATGTAATGCAAAAAGAATTATTGCAATCTTACTCAATTTTGAGGAGTTTTACTCTCTAAGTCCGAAGCAAAACATCGTGAGGAACCAGCATACTATAGCGGTTTACAAGAATTTTTATGGTATGTAAAGTCTGTCATCCCGCATTAGGCTAGCGTGATGGACTATATGGCCTAACCACTCTCAATCATACTCTTGATTGTAGAGGGGGCCCGTGTCGTGCAGTGGGACGTAAATGGGCTGATACAGACAGATATTTCTTTTTTTATAAATTTTAGTATCTATGTATATACTTATAGTTACGAAAATTATACTATACGTAATTACACGTAGGTATATCAAATTAGCAAACATGTGACACTCTATGCAAATATTGTTAATAGTAATTTGATAGATGAATAGTTTGGGCTACGTTGGCACTCGTAGGGAAATTCCCGATTATTGCTATGTCAGGTGTTGGTCCCACTGATTAAGCAATCAATACGAAAACTTGCGAAATATCGGCAAGACACATAATATTGTATCCCATGACAAATTAAAATATTTTCATATCATGTCTCATGGATATTATAAAAAAAAACAAGTTTGAATCCCGACTTTGGACGGGTTCACAATGACCCTAAAGTGGAAATTAAAACAGCACTATTCATTGCCCGGTACAATCTTTCAGCAGTGACGATAATTGAGATCTTTAAAACGATAAATATATACTTCCAACAGTCACATAAATAGTGCTGATCCCACTTTGAAATCTAGTCTTGTGTATGTCGTGGGTATCAAAAAATACGAGAGACTTTTTGGTATTACAAAAACATTAATCTCAGTGCGGAGATCGAACCTGCGGATTCTCTTTTCACAGCCGGCGTCTAACCAAATGGGCCATCGTGGCTTTCACAATAAAATCGCTTCACTGGACACTGGTTTAAATAGATCTAACAGCATGTTTATATACCACGGGATCATCAATTCAGTCATGGCAATACTGTGCGGAGCATATTGATTAAGAAAACCTCATACAGGTTGCATTTGTAATTATGTATTTGTATTTCTTATATTTTTCCGTCTCCTATTCTTTACACTTTATACTGCCCTCTATTTATCAGTTTATAAAATCCATCCCATGGTTGTCTGTAAGATATTACCTTTGAGTGATAAAACCGCCAATAGTTCCAATAGTATTTTTTTTGTGTGCAACAAAGTGTATAAATAAATAAATTGCCCTTAATAGCGATGGGCTTGTCCCTTTTACTGTTCACATTTGGGATGGAAATAAGTTTCGCTAATGGCACCTCTACCCCCATCTTTGAGGAAATAGGCATGAGTTAATATGTAATGTCGATGTTGAAATTATTATAGTAACTGTGACGTCATACAGCACCCAGTGTTTCGTGGATGTAGGAGACATTGTAAGGTTCGATCAGAGTAGCGTACACGTGACACGAAGCAAATGTTCCAAAATATGTATTACGAGTATTTGCAGGTCGTTAACACTACCGACGCAGTGACGCGCGTATGCAATTGTCACCCGCAGGTTCATTGAATCAGTTCAGTAGAGGATTTCCTGCAATTGAAAAAAGAAAAAGGCAGAGAGATAAGCAATATATTTCAACAAAATGTTGAACCTAAGAAAATAAAATTATATTTTTGTTTTTATTTGTAAAACCGATAATAGCGAGAATACCAGAGAATACTATTACTAGAGGTATTATCGTGCTTTGTCAGAATGGCTTGCTGGCAATAAAAGACTTCACATAAATTCATTATTTTTACAGACAGATCTCAGGAATGTATATTTCTTCATTATGTTTTTTTTTAATTGTTAAAACACTCTATGAATTCCCAAAAAAGCCAACTATATTCGAAATGAATTGAAGAATTTGGAATCGAACCCGCTACCTCTGTCTCTATTTGAGTAGCTATTGCACATGTGTCTACATTTCATCATCATATGACGACAGTGCAAATTACTATGCGAAAATATTTAAATGCCTTGTTTATGCCAAAGTTGATACTGACTTGCGCAATAATATGCATAGGCCATCTGTGTCATCTAACTTATAAATAAACTATTTACTGTCATGACGTATTTGAATCCCTGTTGGAGAAAGTTTCATAACTTTAATAGGAATTTGCTTTTAACTTTGACGGCATGATATTTACCGACTATCATTTTGACCGATCATTATCACAACAACCAACAAAAATGGCCCAAGCTTGTTTAAATTTTAGTGTTTCTAACTGGTTTTCTTGGTATTTCCCGTGTATACTTTTCGTCCTAAAACACGTATTTGCATTTTGAGCTGTTGTTATAGTGAGTATAGGCCTCATCCAAGGTAGTCCTTAGCAGCCTGCACCTTAGATTATATACTCGTCTAGATTGAGCAATGTCAACAAACGATGCGCTAAAAGTGTCCTCACTTTCGTTGATATGTGTGAGTACGGGTCGTGTAATTATTGTAATCCAACTGTCAAGGTGTGTGTGTTTAGGGATGCCTACTCCAGATTATTAACTTAACTTTTCCCCATTATTTGATATACAAAATAGGTTAAATGAAATATTTTTTCTTTATTTAAAGCAATACTATTAATTATATTTATAACGCATTTTAGTAAAAACAATAAAGATCTAAACCCATCTCCTAGTGTTTGTTTCCGAATAGAATTAACTCTTTGGATTTATTGCCTGGGCTGTTATCTGATTTCTGTATTTATGTAAAATATAAATCATCATAAGTAAAATGTTCGGAACACACAACTGAAGTCATGTGAGGCTACGAATGGTCTTCTTTTCGTTTCCGCTGTGTAATGTCTCTCCAGCAATTTGCTAGTACGGAATCCGTAGGAAGTCTAAAAATATTATTAGGACCTTGAATAAGTTCTCGCTGTTTCTTCAAAGATGACAATAGCAGTACCCCGTTTATGAAATTTTGAATGGTACATGCAAGGCAAAGAATTAATAAAATTACTATGAAGTTCATGTCGTTGTGGGTTTCATTAATATCGTGTAGGTAAGTTTTATTTACTCATTCAATAAATAATGCCATTCTTCTTGTTGTTATTCTGATCGAAATATTATGTAATGATATTTGTGTTTTATAGTTTCTCCCATAGTTTCAACAAATTTTCCTAGTAATAAATTGACAACACTGGCCAATGAAACTCATCTTCAAAATAATGAATTAAAAGTTCATGTTTTCTTCAAATAATAGTGGTTTAACAATAATGTTACCGATGGAAAGTGATATTGGTATTATTATACAGTTTTCCCACACAATTGCGATACAATTCGACAGCACAAACCGGCATAATTAATTATTTTTCGGGAGCACGTTATCCATATGTAGTTCAAATGACACTGACGTACGTGAGAAGCGAGTCTACCAAATTTGGTAGACTTTATTTGAGCCGCGCGGTGAGCCGTGATGTGTCATCTAGACGAGTATATAATCTAAGAGCCTGCACCTAGCGAGCTCATGCCGTCCTTACTAAATCCTATGCCTTTCTAAACAAACATTTGATGCATGTACAGAAGTGGACTTCCTGTAGTCATGAATGGAAATGTTGACGAATGCCGATAATATTGTGATATACTCGTATGTAGGTATTATACTATTGTAATATAAATTTTCTGATTTTTCCAGATAAGAGGCCTTTCTTTTGGTTTGGATCTGTAATGAGAAATACCTGTCATCTGAGTATGTACCTCCACATTGTCTGTTTCTCTCGCCAAACAACAGTGTATATCGGTTGGAAGAACATTGAAGCCTGCGTAACAACTAGACATATTGAGACTTAACATATATGTCGCAGGATGGCGATCGCAGTGGAATGCTAAGCGTTGCTTTGTAATTCATGGTATTGTTTGGTTTTGCTACTGTGCCTGAGCGGTCTTGTCGTTATCATCAGGCGAATGGCAGCTCATCTCACCATAAAAAAACTACTACTTTTATACCTATAAGACTAATAAAACCCGGTTATATATAAAACAAATAGGAAAAGTTTCACAGTTACAATTCCCAGTAATATTTCTTATCATTCATATAATGAAGTCATTTCATTTGTTTATTTTTTTATGTTTATTTGTAATTTACCGCATAATCCGTATAATGAACAGTATCAAACGAAGAGGTAATTATTCATAGTCTGCATGACGTAAAATGTGAAAAGCAGCCATATGTTAATTAGACAGGGCTGGCCACATGAGTACCGTGAGGGAGGGAGGCTGCGCGGGGAGGGGATGAGGGCTGAGGGACGATCGATACTCTCTAGTGCCCTTTGTTCGATTAGAAGGGCTAGACAGGCGAAAGTTTCTGATATTTTTTACGCACTTCTTAAAAAATATCTATTGCATAAAGTCGTTGGACTATTGGCTTATATTGGTTATGAACCTTAAAACTCATTCAGAGTCATTTTGTGCAAATTTGACGGTAAGTAGTTTAGTTGTAAAGTTACTCGGGATTGAATAATTTATCACGATTGTTAATTTTTCATACATCCTCCCGCTGCGGTGGCGCAATTTCACTACGGTACGATACAACGCTGAGGCTTCGGTTTTGAATCCCGGGTCTGGCAAAGTGATGTTAGAATTTTCTATTAATACAGTTGTTTGTTCCGTTCCAAAGTCAGGAATTTGTGCACGATATGGCAATAGGTTTGCCCCCAATCACATTATGAGACGCAACACACAACGCGAAACGTGTCCTGGTAGCACCTTTTCCTATCTGAAAAAAGATGTTTATGCATGTATTTATTAAGTGCTATGTTTTTTTTTGGAACACACACCCATCTTTCTGCCAAACCTTCGCTTTTTATACAGTCACAAAAATTGATCATAATTCATGTGATCATAAGTGCAGTGCACATAAACAATTCAACAGCAAAATTATACCTGTCTGCTCGGAACCGGATACACGTGGTGAACCCGAAACGCGACACACGCGTCTGTCACATTGGGTTTGAGTTTCCTACCCACGTCGGCTCGGCTGTACATAAAGAGAACTCAAAACGCAACAGATTTATCTGCGTCGTAATGACGGATTTCCATCCAGAAGAGGTAGGATAGAAAAAGAGTAAGAGAAGAGTAAATAAATACAGGAATACACCCAACAGTGATATACATAGCTCTGATCCCACACTAAGATCGAGACTTATGTCGCGGGTATCAGGAACTACGAGAAACTTTGCGGTCTCATAAACACCCAGACACGAAACAAATACCTGTAGATCATACAAATATTTACTTCGGTGCTGAAGTAAGGCTGTTTAATTTAATTACCAAGACATTCAATATCTTATCACTCTGTTATCACTCGTTTAAATTACTGCAAGCGTGAGAAAACGATTTAACAAGTACTTTTTTATTATAAATATGATAAGCAACACAGAGGCACCGTTGTTAGCACCAGGATCTTATAAAATCGAAAATAAAGCAATTATAACTTGCACACCTTTATAGCGCTCAGACGACGCACGGTGGTAGAGACTTGTCCATACTTGAAGTGGAATCTTTGGGTCTTTACTGTCCTCAAAGAATAAGGAATACGAGACATACGCGATAAAAATACCGTTTCTGTCAGCAATTTTTATTTCAGTTTTTTATTACACATTTTAGACACTAAGAGGTACTCATCGGTCGCACGACACTCAGTCTCGGCATTTATATATATTTGTGGATCTTCTAAGCGTCTGTTTCAGGTAGGTCTAGAACCAACGGTTTATTGTTTCTCCGCCGTTGTATCGTGTGATTGGATTGGAAACTTAAAATGTGATGATACGAGTAAAATTCGTATCCATTATCTTCCCTATCTTGATCCCTTCAAAGCGTCACAACGGTCAATGTGCACTGTGCAGGCAACCTAATACGAAAACATGCTCGTTAAGCGTTCCATGCAAAATAAAAGTTACTGTTACACGGGGCACATAAACCGCGGTGATTACCGTTGCCGGCGGCGACGCACCGCGCGCCAGGCGCCGGCCTAACGCCCGCGCTCTTATCCACATCTCTCTTCTTTTTTTACTTTAATATATAACTGCATTCGTCTTAATAATGCTTAGTCACAGGTTTGAATCTAGCTTTTTTTAAAGTTACATCGTTTATCAGCTCTACATTAAAACTGACAGAAAATATGTCATATTTTTTACGTAAGCTTACGTCTGTATCCTTAAAGAGGCCCAGGAAAATCGGATGCTCACAAAGTCGATCTTTTGACCAAAGAAAGATAACTATATATCACTATTTAGTGTATGTTACACTGTACTTATTCACGAGTTACAGGTGCATTTTGGTCATTTCGTCGAGCAAGTTCAAAATATCGCTAGGTAAGGTGCATGCCAGAGAGTTCTTCGAAAAAATAAAAGAGACAAGAAGTCAGCGCGGTGCACTAAGGCTTAGGTTGTAGTCCTAATGGAGGATGACAACAATGAGAATAAAAAAGTCGTAATGTTTAAAGTAGTTTAAAAAAACACACAATGTAGGTTTCTGAATCATTTTTAAGCGGAATTTTTGAAAGCCGTGAAAATAAATAAATTGAGTAATTGGGAAATCAGGACATGGGTCACCACGTGTGATGAGTCTACCGTATGTAAGAGATTGACACATAGGCTTATTACCTTTAAACTAAAAAGCCCTACCTTCTCTCTGTATCGGTTGATAAATCTTGAGGGGTATGAACGTATCTTGAATTCTTGGTATTTTTTTTTATAAATTTATGAAACGTAAGTGTGAATCGCGGTAATTAGTTTTCGTCTGGATTTTAACTATATCTCAGTCTTAAATTATTAAAAGAAACGTATGGCGTTCAACAAAATCAATAACAGTTTATAACTACACTTGTAGCTTTTAACTACAATTTTATTATCGTTAATTCATGCATTATCCAATCCGTACTGGAGCAGGAATAGTGAACACATCCGCGTTATAAAGTAGCCTATGTCACTTTCTAAGACACACTAATAAATATACAATCAATAATCTGGATCCACTATTATTATTATATTCGTCAATTGTTTTAAAAGGACAAATGACAGCCTCCGTGGCTTTGACGGTTAGACGCCGCCTGTGAAGCGAGAGGCCGCGGGTTTGATCCCCGCACTGAGAGAAATGTTTGTGCAGCCCACAAATATTTCTCGTAGTTCCTGATACCTGACACAAGACTCGATCTTAGTGTGGGGTCAGGACTATGTATGTGACTGTTGGGTGTTATTTATTTATTTATTTAAATCGCGGAACACTCTCATACTTAAATCAGGTATTAATTTATAGGTTCTGGTACGAAAAAGTGACATTAGACCTGAGAGCCCTTGTTAGTACATGCAATGCAATTCAAATCCACCTAAAGGGTCTCCGAAGATTATTATTCTATTTTTGCACGATGACTAATGAGTTGACTTTTTATTTAGAACTAACTAAAATATGCATGCACATTGTGTGGCTTAATGACGTTATCGCAATAAAATAGCCAATTGTCTGGAGTCTGGAGGGTCGCTTCTGAGTAATCCAATGACGTGGGTTAAGGATAATGGAGTCGGTTCTTCGTACGCTGTGAATTCTTTCGCATTTTTTGCTTGGTTTATTTAAAGTTCTTATTGGCCTAGATTTTTGTAGAAACGTTTATAAGGTACGGCAGAATTGAAGGAAAATGGGTATCAATATTATGGTGATATTATGGTGGAGCAAATGCTGTTTTAATTAAAATGTACAATTCGGACCAACAGACTAGTTAGCGGCTTTAAGAGTAAAGACATACATATTTTGAGGATAATCATAGTTATCTGTCCACATTATATAACTCTACCAAATTTTCTCTTTTGCTCTATGATTTAAAGATAAGATAAAACATCAGTACATTGGGGCAATGCTTTAGTATCGTTATTCCGTCCCCAATTTAACCTAACAATTTTGGAAATTCGACATTTTTTTGCTTTTCACGTCCTGTTTGACATTGCCGATACAACGAGAGTTGATACGATATTCGTTTTCGTCAGGGTAACGACCACCGTGGTTCTGGTATATACGTCATAGTGAGCCAAGAATTTGAGCTGGCAGGCATTAAAGATCATCATCCATTATATTACGATATCGAAATAAAACTATTAATTACGGATTTTATCACAGTTTAAAATCAATAGGGGGCTGTGATGAATTATACATTTGTTTTTCAATATATAATTCATCACAGCCCCCTATTGATTTTAAACTGAATATACATACTTGTACCAATATCACATCTACGGTTTGCTCTTGTCCTGCTATAAATAAAGTAGATAAAATTAAATACTTGGGAGTAATTATTGATCAAAAATTGTCTTGACATTCTCACATAGAACTAATTACAAATAGGGTCAGAAAGATTAGTTGGATATTTAAATCACTGCGCCATGTAGCCACAAAAACCCTTATTAATAGGATATATAATGCATTAGTTAAACGCATTTTAGTATACTGTATTCTAGCCTGGGGTGAAGCCTCGAAAATAAAATTTCTAGAGCTTGAAAGAGCACAGCGATCACTGTTAAAAGTAATGTATTTTAAGCCATTCAGATACCCTACTACAGAACTTTACAAAGATTCCGACATATTCTCAGTAAGAAAATTATATATATTATTCCCTATTTTGCGGCTACATGGAAAACTTAATTTTGATCTTGGCATCAGAGTGAATAAGAGAAGAAATTATGTAGTCACTCATTCTCGTACTGTTAAAACTTCATTTGCTAGTAAGCAATATGAGAAACGGTCTTCCTACCTTTACAATAAATTACGAACCTCTACAATTTTACTGTATGAATAAATTTGACTGCAAAAATACCTTGGTGAAATGGCTAAAAAATAAAACATATGATGAAATAGAATCCCTCACAGAAGTAGTGACTTAATACCATAGATCCATTCATGGGTATATTTTTATAATAATAATAACACACACACACACACACACACACACACACGCACACATACACATACACACATAACTTTAATTATAGAATCTACGTTTGTTTATTGATATTCTTAACTTTTTAATATTTTCCTTTTTATAATTGCTTGAATTTGTACCTATACTAAAACTACTTTTGGAAGAGCGGAGCCTCCTACCACAAGTATTGTTATACTTAAAAGTTAACACAAGTATTGTTATAAGTAAAAGTTATATATATATACAGGGTATCTCAAGACTGCTACCGAAAACGAAGCCGGGTGGTAGTTTTAGTGGCTACAAACACAATGCAATTAAAAATTTCGCATAGAAACGCGACAATTATTTTTTATGATTTTTTAAATATCGTCAATTTTGGGTGGTAAATCCATAGTTTTTGCTAAAATAATAATTTAAACTCTTTTATACCTTAGAGTATTTATAAATAAAAGGATATACACTATTATTTTAGGAAAATATGTATTTACCACCCAAATATGGCCATAGAAAAAAAAATAACAAAAAAAAATTGTCGCTTTTTTTTGCAACTTTTTCTGTTGCATTGTGTCTGAAGTCGCTTAAACTACCACCCGGCTTCGTTTTCGGTAGCAGTCTTGATATACCCGGTATATATAAATATATATATATATATAGATCTACATTCAATGAAACATAATTATAAAATCTGCAAGCTGTACTCGTAATTAAGTATCAGGGGCCCTACTATATAAATCCGAAACGAAGTTCGAAACTTCGTGACGTTTTTCGTTTCGAAACCTACTCTGTAACACGAAATTCGAATCTTCGGATCGAAGAATGAATTATTCCAATATATCGGCAATACGATCATTTACAGAGTAGGTACATTCGTATCGTCACAAACTTCGTTCGTCCGAAGTTTCGAACTTCGTTTCGGATGAATATAGTAAATAAAAATGTAAATGTTCGGATTGCCGATATATTCGAATCATTCATTCTTCGATCCGAAGATTCGAATTTCGTGTTACAGAATAGGAGCCCTACTATATTCATCCGAAACGAAGTTCGAAACTTCGGACGATAGAAGTTTATATACGATACGAATGTATCTACTCTGTAAAAGTTCGAATTTGTATAACGTACATCGTAACCATAAGTCTATGGTTACAACCATAAGTCAATAACGACCATAAGTAGATGTAGGTACATTCGTGTCGTATATAAACTTCGATCATCCGAAGTTTCGAACTTCGTTTCGGATTAATATAGTAGGGCCCTAGGTTTCGAAACGAAAAACGTCACGATGATTCGAATTTCAGATTTATATAGTAGGGCCCCAGAAATGACCAACAAAGCGTTTCCAGAGTTTTTCATTTCTTGACTCTGCTGAAATCAACAAAGCAATCATCACAATAACATGTATGACTGCACTGTATAGACCCCGTGAGTATTGTGCCATGCTCAAAGCTTCACCTTAACCTGACCCCGACCGGTGCTGCTCATCCGGTTAATATGCACATGCCAGAGCCTCCAGGTCACTGCACACTCCCGTCCCTGTAAGAACCCTTTCATCTGATTAAAGCTCATGTGCATACGTATCAAATATAATATACAGGGTATATCAAGACTGCTACCGAAAACGAAGCCGGGTGGTAGTTTAAGCGACTTCAAACACAATGCAACAGAAAAAGTTTTGTAATTTTTTTCCTATTGCCATATTTTGGTGGTAAATACATTTTTTCCTAAAATAATAGTGTATACCCTTTAATTTATAAATACTCTAAGATATAAGAGAGTCTAATTTTTATTTTAGCAAAATCTATGGATTTACCACCCAAAAATGACGATATTTAAAAAATCATAAAAAATAATTGTCGCGTTTCTAAGCGAAATTTTTAATTGCATTGTGTTTGTAGCCACTAAAACTACCACCCGGCTTCGTTTTCGGTAGCAGTCTTGAGATACCCGGTATAAGTATAAGTCAAATATAATATATAAGTTGAAGAAGTGAGTGTTGATAGTCAATCACCATGCACTAAAACGGTGAAGGAAAACATCGTGAGTAAATCTGCATAAAATAATGAATTTGTAAGAATTTCTATGGTATGTGATGTACGCTTACCCACTCTAGGCTAGTGTCTTGGACTATATAGTCTAATTCCTCTCAATCGTTCTCTCGAATGTACAGCAGGCCCGTGTCCTGTAGTAGGACGTATATATTTACTGGTGGTAGGTGTCTCATATGTGAGAGGCTGCCTGGGTGGGTACCACCGCAATGTCTATTTCTCCCGTCAAACAGTAGTTTAAATGCACTGTTGTGTTTCAGATTGAAGGTCATTGCAGTCAGAGTAACTGAATGAAATGAATGTCATTTCATAACTACTGGACATATTGAGACTTAACATTTTATGTCTCAGGATGGCGGGCGCAGTGGAATGCCAAGCATTGCTTTGTAATTCAAGGTGTTGTTTGGTTTTGCTACTGTTCATGAGCGGTCGCATCGCTTACCATCAGGCGAGCGGCATGCTGGTCTAGCCATTCACTGCAATAAAAAAGAAAATACAGTACAGTACAGCTGTGGGAGAAAGGCTAGTATATACCGGGTATCTCAAGACTGCTACCAAAAACGAAGCCGGGTGGTAGTTTTAGTGGCTACAAACACAATTCAATTAAAAATTTCGCATAGAAACGCGACAATTATTTTTTATGATTTTTTAAATATCGTCATTTTTGGGTGGTAAATCCATAGTTTTTGCTAAAGTTATAATTTAAACATCTTTTATACCTTAGATTAGTTATAAATAAATGGGTATACACTATTATTTTAGGAAAAAATGTATTTACCACCCAAATATGGCCATAGGAAAAAAATAACAAAAAAAAAATTTTCGCTTTTTTTTGCAACTTTTTCTGTTGCATTGTGTCTGAAGTCGCTTAAACTACCACCCGGCTTCGTTTTCGGTAGCAGTCTTGATATACCCTGTATTGTGAGGTGATGGTTAGTGTTGGTATATACCCAGCCTACTGCTTGACGTAGGGTTCCACAAGTAAGCGCTAACCATCCATGGATTATATGGCAATAGAGACATAATATAACATTATGTTTCATTGTTGTTGAGAACAATGATGCGACGACTAAGCGAATTATAATTTATAATTAGCTTAATAAGCTTTTTATTTATGATAATTTATTTATCAGCCTATTTATAATGTTTTGATATCGTCCCCTGCTGAGCATGAGAGTACACATCCTCAATCAAAAATTCGATTGAGAGGGCCTAGGTGATTATCCGCTATGTTATTCTATTGAGAATTTGTGGTTTTCACATAGTTACTGTAGAAAACAAAGGAGTCATGTAATGGGAATTGACAGGCCCTGCATATGGCAAGCGAAGCTTCTTGGGCAAGCGAGATATTTTTTTGTTTTACACTCCTAAATGACGCCGATAACGAGTCTAACACCCGTATTCTAAGACGTTTCCTCAAATCTTCCTTAACCTTATCTCTGTCGAGGTGACGTTTAAAATGAATTCGAGGAATCCTCGAAAATGGTATGCTTAGTTAAAAATATATCTATTTCCTAGAGGATCCTCAAGTGAGGTTGAGTCGAGGAAATACGTCATCAAATACGTCATTGATATGTTAATAAGGTACAGATTTAACAAAAACTATTTGACATTTCAATATTATGCTCACTTGAAAAGTGACAGTCAAAATTTGTTATGTAAATAATAAACACTGTTTCCATAGTGAAAATATTTCCTCAAGTATTCCTTAAGGTAGGTCGCGAGGTACCTTGAGTTTGACAGTTGATTCTTTTCCTCGAGAAAATAAAAGTATTGAGTGACGTTGAGTGGAGGAGACTTTTTTCAACTATGAATACAGATTTCCTCCAAGTAAGGCCGAGTGGAGTCGAGAAATTTTCGAGGAACGTCTTAGAATATGGGTATAATTTACTAATCCAAGGAAGTAGAGGTAAAGATAATGGTTGGAATTTTAGGCTATTTGACTATACCTATATGTGGCTGCCAACAAGTTCACGGTGGTCGCGGGTTCGAAACCAAGGGCACATCTCTGATTTTGCGGAGCCATGTGGTTTTTGATGTACACTGTAACGGTGAAGGAAAACATCGTGAGAAAACCATAGCGATTTGTATGTATTTCTATGATATGTACAGTCACCAATCTGCACTAGGCTAGGGTGGTGGACTATACCGGGTATATCAAGACTGCTACCGAAAACGAAGCCGGGTGGTAGTTTTAGTGGCTACAAACACAATTCAATTAAAAATTTCGCATAGAAACGCGACAATTATTTTTTATGATTTTTTAAATATCGTCGTTTTTGGGTGGTAAATCCATAGTTTTTGCTAAAATAATAATTTAAACTCTTTTATACCTTAGAGTATTTATAAATAAAAGGGCATACACTATTATTTTAGGAAAAAATGTATTTACCACCCAAATATGGCCATAGGAAAAAAAATAACAAAAAAAAATTGACGCTTTTTTTTTGCAACTTTTTCTGTTGCATTGTGTCTGAAGTCGCTTAAACTACCACCCGGCTTCGTTTTCGGTAGCAGTCTTGATATACCCTGTATAACCTAACCACACTCAATCGTACTTTTGATTGTGGAAGATGCCTGTGCCATACAGTGGGACGTATATTATGTTACAGCTCAGACTTTATATTTCATTGTTAAAAGAAAATGTGTCAAGTGATGTAGAATTATGTAGGAAAGTTTTTCAAAACTTTAAAAGCGAAGAATAAAAATGTTGTAGACAAAAGTTGCTCCTATTTCCTCTATGAATACTTTTTCCACAGTAGAAACTTTTCTACAAAAAATGTAGTTTACTTTCTATTAATAAACTGTTGGTTCATACAATGATTACAAGTCTATTTGTGTTTAAATAGGTGAGTTCAAAACATCAAGTGCATGACGTAGAACACGAGTATGTGCAGTATATTGACCTGCACTATTTGTTTTAAAAAATATTTTGATAGAAACTTCATGCGGCTTTGCTCTCCTATATTTATTAATTTAGAGTAAACATTTAATTAAAATACATTTATTAAAATTAAACAAAGAATCATCTCAGCTATGACCTTTATAATATTTCTAAAATTAACAATCAAAATTAGTATGTTTAAATATACATAAATTTTAACATGATTTATTTAAGATTTTAATAATTTGTTTTAGAAATATTATTTCGTTTATATCACCATGTGGGCACCAACTCGGAAAACGTCACATAGAAGAAAGTAGACATATTTGAACCATTGTGCCTGAAATCTAACGTGTCCTAGATAAAAATCTGTACTCTAGTACAGGCAACGAAGCATTTTTTCCTGCATAATTTGCCAGGAGTTTTTTGTTTTCATGAAGAGGTGGCATATGACCCCACTAAGTTAAAAACCCAAAATACTTACAAAAATGGCGTCCGCTAGAGCCGCCATTTTGGAAAACGCGTTTGAAGCCATATCTCCGGAACCGTCCACTTTAGGCCCATCATGCCAAGGACCTTTCTTGTAGATAATTAAATTTCCCATCTTTTTTGTTCAGTAATATTTTTTTTACCATTAACCGTTCGCGATTTACAATGTTATTAATATTCGTTTCATGCCTTTGACCTTGCTTCGGTAGTACACCATTCAACGCGCGATAACTTCTAAAATATTGATTTTAGAGAAAAAAAGTATGGGTGAAAAGTTGTTAAGAATTTATTAATTTAAAAGTTTAGTCATTAACAATTTTTTGTTTAAACAATTATTAACAAAGATATCGGCAAAAAGGCATGAAACGAATATTAATAACATTGTAAATAGCGAACGGTTAATGGTACAAAAAAAATTACTGAACAAAAAAGATGGGAAATTTAATTATCTACAAGAAAGGTCCTTAGCATGATGGGCCTAAAGTGGACGGTTCCGGAGATATGGCTTCAAACGCTTTTTCCAAAATGGCGGCTCTAGCGGACGCCATTTTTGTATTTTGGGTTTTTAACTTAGTGGGGTCATATGCCACCTCTTCATGAAAACAAAAAACTCCTGGCAAATTATGCATTGCGGACAAGAGTAACTCGTTGCTTCGTTGCCTGTACTACTCCTGAAGCAAACAAACAGATACTTATAATCAAGTTTTAATACATCCATTTATACTACTAAGCATGCTACACGCAGGTAGCAACTGTCCTAAATTCTATTAGCAGTCAGCGAATGCTATGAAATGCTTGGTCAGGAGACTATCACGCCACGCGGCGCGGCGCGGCGCGGCGCGGCGCGGCGCGGCGCGGACGGCGTCGGTGTAATTTGATATGCGATATGTTGACGACGCGCTGGCTGATGTAACTGCTGACATGTTCACTGGCTGGATATCTATGCTTTTATATTCGGATGAGAATTGCTATGCAAGTGATGATAAGAGTAGTCGTCTAAAATTCCCGATACTGTCCACGAATGTGTGGAAGAAATCGCCAAATCAAAATATATGCAACTATGTATGCAATCTAGAGTTGTTTCGGGTCTGGGTGTATGAGAGACCGAAAAGTTTTTTGTAGTATTTCGGACTTTAGTCGGATGTATTTATTTATTTTATAATACTTTTTTTTTGGGTTCGAATCCCAGGGCACACCTCTGACTTTTCGGAGTCATGTGTGTATTGATAGTCAATCACCACGCACTAAAACGGTGAAGGAAAACATCGTGAGGAAACCTGCATACCATAGCGATTTATAAAAATTCTATGGTATGTAAGTCCGCCAACCCGCACTAGGCCAGCGTGGAGGACTATATGGCCTAACCACTCTCAATCGTTCTTACGATTGTAGAGGAGGCCCGTGCCCTGCAGTGGGACGTATATGGGCTGATACAGATACAGATACAGATAATATTTTTTTATTTAGGCAGCATGTATAGGCTGTGTACCAATTCGATTCCCGGGACGGGCAATTTATTTTATGTCAGTGTTGAGTGTGTAAAATCCCGTTCAAGTTCTCGAAATGCTACAAACCTATAAGAAGCGTAAAATGAGACGCAGTTAAATTCCTTTAGCTTAGCAGGATATATACAATAAATAATAGCAATAGTAGGTAATAGATACAGTGCCTAGGTTTTTTGTGGGTTATTGTACTGTTATTTCAGTGACCACAACAAGTGCACCGGCGAAGATTGACGTCAATGTTTATAGGTAGTTGGACTGTGGTAGGAATCGTCATACTTAATAATTTTTTACCACGAAATTCAAGCAAACTAAAAAACAATATTCGATCAACAGTATGTTCTAGTCATATTCGTATTTCACAGTTTTCGGGATTGCAATAATTTCCTTTTCTTGAAGCCGATTTTAAAGCTATAGAAAACGCCACTATAGTGGTCCGATAGCTTCGTGATGTAACCATTCTTAGAATAGTTTATATAAATAGGTGTTATCGTGATCATCATCAGTCATAGGCAGTTTGTCGGTAGAAATAGGCACTCCCCAAGGATTTTCAAACTACCTGTTGAAAGAGACCTGCGTCGAACTAGATCTGAAAGCCTTTAGCCGCCTATTCAATCGGAAAATAGACCTATACAAAGAAAGACCACATACCTATAGCAGGGTCGTTTGATATAGTCAAAGTGAAAAAGTTTACTTATACTAATAGACTTATGAATTATGCGTTTTTTAAATTTCCATGATATATTTTCCAAAGGTCCGGGAAATAGCTCATCCAATGGTAAGTGATTGCCTCTATTTATAAATATCTGAAATACTGGGATCAATGTGTTGACCTGAATTAATGTGTTGAATGTGCTAACCTATCAAGACGGGAGACTGTAGACAAGGATAAAGGACAGGAGGAGGCAACGCGTATTGAGCGTCCTACAACAAACAATAGACAGGTAGTCTGGTTTAGGTCACCTACACAATGTCCTAATCTGTTGTTAAAATGTCGGTGACGCGGACAGGCGCGTAAGTGTCACACGCACTGTAGTGTACGGTGACCGACCCGTAAATACACAGTTCAAGTGTGCTACGTGACTCAAGTCTGTGTTGACGTCACAATATTTCAATAAGGCAAATGTAACAAAAAGGGTCTTTTGATAGCATTATAAAATTGATTGTTGGGAAATCTCTGATCCCACTGAGATTTTATTTTTGGTGCTATTGTGAACTGCTTGTGAATCCATTAAGTTTGACGAGATAGGTAACTGTTAACCCTGTCCACAAATAACGGTATCGTTTTTTTGGATACGAAATCTGATTCTTGAATTATATTATAATTTTCCAAAACAATTTTAACCCTCGAATCCGATATGTATTTATCCAGTAAATAGTAAATAATCGGTGTAATCCGTTACAGTCAGAAGACTGGTAATGACAGATATTAAGACCACCTCTTCGGCTCTCTATAAAGTGCCGGAAATCGGTTTCAATATGTCTGAATGTCATTGTCAAATGTCAAGCGTGTAATGACATTTGGTGCTGGTTTTTCGTATCGTATATGTACCTATACTCCATCGGTTTAGGTACTTAACTAAATGTAAACAAACCATAAAAAAGGTTATTTTACATTGCCATTTCTCATTTCTAAATTAATTGAAGACAAAAAAAAATTTTTACGTTCATGTAAAACTACAATGCATGTTCAAATTTATTATTTATTATAACGATTATAATTATGAATGTGTGAGCTTAGAAACGTTTAAATTATGTAAGATCATAATTAAATTATCTAAATTAAATTATTTAATTTTACATAATGTAATCTGTCTATAAAAAAGACCCAAACAGTCAGGCATCCAAAACATTTTCTAAAAGTTATAAGAAGTATTATGCTGCAAAATCTATAAGTATGACTTTACCGTAATGCTACCATTTAAATGAAAGATAATGCGTTAAGTCGGATAACTAAGCATCATCATAATTATGTTATCTTTGGCAGCCAATTATTATTCATTGCGTTAATGTACTTACTGTTTTCGTGAAGTGGTGAACTGTTTCGAAGTGTTCATCGTTGTTCTCATCATCATAAGCTGCTGTTAATTGTTGTTAATACTTATTACTTGGTAGACTAAGAAAATATTCGTAAATTGGACATTGCAATAAAATGTTGAACAACCATGCGTCACGTGTTCTGGTTTGTTTACATTTAGTTAAGTACCTAAACCGATGGAGTATATAAACATCAAAATGATGAAATAATGACGATCGACATTATATCCAAGCAATCGATTGAAAGCAGGATAATCTTGCTTTTGATTCTTATTCATTTTTATAGACTTGGAGATATGTGAGTCGAAAAGAGTATTACGCCCTCAATTATGTTCTTATCAAGATTAGGCACCTTGGTTGTGTAAATTGATTTAGCTTACTAGTTTCTTATTTACTATAGCACTAAACAATCGCTGGAGCCCGCCACGGCGTGTTAGCGGCGATTTTAAGGGCATTATAGGAGAACACAACGTCTATTATATAATACCGTTTTGTGACATTCAGTCTGGTTCTATTTCAGTAACACATAAACCATATAGTATATTTTATTTTTGTATTATAATAGATATACAACCTTCATGACTCTGAAGGCTAACTTGAACACTTGAAGAAAAAAATTGCTTTAAAAATCGAAGACTATTGCTTCGTTTTTCAAAATTCAGTTTTGACAGTACATAGAAAACATTCATTTGTCGCCATCAAACCTCTCTCATAGTTTAATTTTTACATAGAGGGATCGCTGATACTGAACGAATGTTCCAGAATTCTTAGTTCATAATGGATAAAAACTCTGAATATACTGCGCCTTAGTGTAAACAAGGTAATTTCTTAAAGGCACAATTCACAGGATTTGACACGGTTGTTTGCGACGACAGTAATTCTGTGCGTATCTCCTGTCCTCAGACAGTTTTTTATGCCGGAGGTCACAACAAGACGGGGCTCATAATAGTACTGCTTAATTAAGGTTTATGACTGCCTTTTCATCGATTAAGTATCCATTGATTTATGTTTAAAAGTTATCTAAATTCATCGAACTAACTTGAATTTCTTCTACTCGGAATTTAAAGAAGATTTTACTTTAACAATAGGAATAAATTGACTTCTCATTCTTAAAGATCGAAGGTGCACTTATATTTCTTTAGGATTTGAGGATGTTTCAGCTAAGGAAAAGACCTTCTTCATCAGGCATGTCCATTCCATTCTCGAAACAAAACTATCTTGTAAGAAACAAATAAATAAATATATCCGGCAGACACATACATTGGCCTCTATATTAAAATCAATATTTTTTGCGTCGCGGAACATACATTTGTGGATTATTAATTATATATTAGACGACCAGAGAAAAAAAAATTAAAAAAAATCGTTGCTTTTTTTGCAACATTTTCGTTGCTTTGCATCTGAAGTCACTAAATAGACTTGATGTACCTTATAATTGTCTTAGTGTGGGAACCGAACTTATGGTCACGTTTCACAGCTGGCGAATAACCGCCTGCTACTGCTACTCTCCACGATTTAAAATTTACCGTATAATGACAAATAGCCCACAAATCATCCGGCTTTCTTCAATATAAAGTATCATAATGATCTTTTCGAGCCTGCGTTCCTGAGGGTCGGCAGTCGGCACGCTCCAGCGCCGACGACCCCTGGCCTCTTCACGGCCGGGTGCCATCGCCGATCGATCCGATCCGTCTAATCACATTCAATTTACGACTAAGATGTCTGAATGGCGGGAAATTGTACAATATTGCTGCCTAGATGCAGAGGATTTTGGCGCTTGTTGCAAAATTAATTATGTGTATTTGTACTTTATGCTTAAATGCAAAAGTTGAAAATAAATATGGTTAATATAAAAATCGTAGAGTAATTTTAAAAGTTTATTATTTTTAGGATATCTTAGACATTGTATAGCTATTTTGAATATATTAGAAGCTTTAAAATGCCATTGTTGAAAATATTAAGTGCGTAGTTCTCGGTATATAAAATATTTAAGTATAGATTTTTAAGTTTTCCTTCAAACCAACCGACAAATATCGCACATCCATAAAACGATTGATGATTATATTAGTAAGCTCCAAGTGCTAAGAGCTTATGTGGACAGTAGAGACGAGTGCAAGGGAGGCTCCGTGGCACCGGGCGCAGGGCCAGGGCTGCGGCGTGCGGCGTCGGCGGCGTCGGCCTCCGAGCCGCGGCGGCCGCGCGCCGCCTCACTCGCGTCCCAGCTCCCGCCGCGCTCGCACGGCATGGCGATCGCGTGTTGAACCTAATACGTGCTCCGTAGTGCTGTGAATACTCCGACGCACTCCCTCAACCGACATCAACTCTATCATGGCTGGGTGAGTACATTTATTATTCAAAATCGGTCGGATACGCCCGCGGAATTCAATAACCCCCTTATGGGAAATACATCGGCAATGTTTGTTTTAATAAGAGCTGAATGAAAGGTCACGAAATAAAGGCTACGTGATTCATTGTTGTGACTCATCGCGACAACTAGTTGTCTGGTTTACTGCGGAAACCGACGACGCCGGTCACCGGAGGTTGGAGAAGCGCCGGACGATACCTCATTTTCCACGTATTTTTCCTCGCCGAAATATTCCTGGCATTGCAATTACTTCTCCTCACAAGCCCCAATGGTAAATAAGTATTATTGCTTAAAGAAAACTAATTTTAAATACGCAATTAATTAAAAAAATTGCAAAGTTTTTTAAAGCCTTAAGAATTAAATAAAATTAACATTTACCAACATTTCACCATTTAAAAGTTATTTCTAAAATATTCCACTGGGAATTTTGCAAAACTTGGTGTTACAGCACAGTTCGAGCGGTATCTCACTGGACGTGATCTAACGATCGGCTGTGAGATAAGCCAAGAATGTTTGCCTTCAACCCATGAATATTTATGAGCATTATTCATTATCGCGATTATTAGCTAATTTTATTTACGTTTGTGCATATTTTGTTTGTTTATATAAATCAAGTTTTACGAGAAACGCGAATGAGGACGATCCTTAAATAAACTTTAATTAGCTTTATCTTTTATGAGCATATTTATATACAAATCATTAAAGAGATTAATAAATAATAACGATAAATATAGTGACCTGACAAAGGACCTCAAGTCTTGTATAGTGGACATCAGAAATTGCTAGATACGTTTTGGTCTCAAGGCCAAAGGTCAAGGTGTTGATTTAAAACAAATATTTAATCAAATATTGGACATATTGAGACTTAGCATATTATGTCAGAGGATGGCGAGCAGTGGAATGCCAAACATTGCTTTGTATTTATCGTTTTGCTTCGTTGTGCTACTGTGCAGGAGCGTATCGCTTAACAACAGGAGAAGTGCAAAAAAAATTGTGGGTTACTGTAAACATTTGTATCGGCGTGGAGTCGAACTTGAGGACTCTCGTTTCACAGTCGGCATCTCAACTAACCGCATCGCGAGGGCTGTTTTTAAAGCTATTTTTACTTTAGCATCATTAATGTTCTTATTATTATAATGGATATTAGTAACCAAAGTTATTATAATCTTGTGCTTTAAGTTTCATGTATGGTGTTAGGGCAAAATTTAGTTTAATGCATTTCGCCGAATGAAGCTTTTAGAACCATGGGCCCTACTATATAAATCCGAAATTCGAATCTTCGTGACGTTTTTCGTTTCGAAACCTACTTTGTAACACGAAATTCGAATCTTCGGATCGAAGAATGAATGATTCGAATATATCGGCAATCCGAACATTAACATTTTTATTTACTATATTCATCCGAAACGAAGTTCGAAATTTCGGACGAACGAAGTTTGTGACGATACGAATGTACCTACTCTGTAAATGATCGTATTGCCGATATATTGGAATAATTCATTCGATCCGAAATTCGAATTTCGTGTTACAGAGTAGGTTTCGAAACGAAAAACGTCACGAAGTTTCGAACTTGGTTTCGGATTTATATAGTAGGGCCCCTAGACCGGATATATGTTTACTAGAATCTTTACTGCCTAGGAAGTGTTTTAATAATGTTCGCTCTATTGAAAATAGTATTTTCGTATCTTTCGTCCTAAATGAACTGAATTAAAATTTCCAGGGATATAACTTTTAGTTTTAAACCGTGCCTTTAAAGTGTTAGTTTGTTTATTATATTGCGGGTATCTTTATCTCTGTATAAAATACGTTTTTATTGCCATTAACAAATGCTTCATCCATGCTGTAATGCTTTAAAGGCTGTTATTTCTGAATAAGGTTGAAAGTATTTGTAAAAGTATTCTTATAATATATTTTTATTGCGTATTTAAACTCACGCGTTTTGCCTAGAAGGGGCAGGCAGAGGTACCAGGACATCCGAATTTCGCCTTATACAACGTTGATGCGACCGATGGGCATTTCTTTAAACTGCATATACTAGGTACCATTTTGAAGCTCTGTACTAAAAATCAATTAAATAGGAGCAGTAGTTTAGTCATAAATGTTTTTTTATGTTTTTGCCCCATTTGAACACGATGTAGCTTTTCTAACAGCTGATTACGCCCAACGCATGGTCATTCACCTTAAAACGATAGATCATACTAAAATTTGCGCGTTGTTGCCGCTCTTACACAAGTCACACAATAATAAGTACACGACAATAACACGCGCCGTGCGTGACGTTGCCGATTTGTTATCTATTCGTACCTGCAGGTCAATGAAATTTATTTACACAGGATGGTTGCGTTTTACTCTTATTTGGAAGCTATTTAGTTTGTTTGAAACAAACAAAATCTCATTTTTGGTATTATTATTTTTTGTGCCGTGCCGAATTAATACCAAGGACGTATAGCATACATAGTGTAATTTAATGCCCATCGGTCGCATCAACATTGTATATTCCGTCCCTCGATATGATGAGGCCTATCGCCAAAACGGGCACAATCCTAACTTCGTACTGAAGAATGAATAGAAAAACCCAACTTTGCCCAACCCGGGATTCGAACCTAAGATTTGTATCGTACCATAGTACAACTATGCCACCGGCGCAGCCAAATTTTATATTTTTAATGAGTTCTAAATTAATGACATTTTAATTTTAATTAATTAATTTATACATTTTATGTGTTCATCATTGTAATCCTGCTAGTGTGTCGACACGAATAAAGCGCTCATTTATCTTTTACGCTAGACCAACTCCGATGACACCAAGTTTTTAGAGTGTACTTTTGATTTAAGTAATTTTAAGGGGTATTGTAAAAGTTAATTTATATAACTGTATCTTTTGACATCCTCAAGTGTTGATTCTATCCACGCTTAGCAGAATCAAGGGCATCAATTTTCCACCGCTGTCTCGACACTTGTGCTCGTTTTGTAATGGACAGAGCCTGTAATAAAAATCTGCAGGTCTTATTCATACGAGGAACCGGCATCCTGAGAGTTTACAGTTCACCTGCCATGCCGCAAAGGTCGACCCGAGTAACTTCACGGGTTCAAGTTATGGTGCGGTTAGAGGCTAAGTGGCAATTACGGCGTGATCTCCTGCTCTGTGTGGAGGCGCGCGGCTCGGCGGCGGCTAGGTGGCTCGGCGGCGTCGCGCGAAGGCTAAGCACCAGCGCGCTGCGTGAGGAATTTTAATTAGTGACGCAATGACCTCTGCTTCGCTCCTTTTTTTGCATAACGACCAAAAACAATGCACAACCTGTTGTATCAGCGCCGGAGAAAAAAACGATGATACGTGACTCACACACGTTTTCCTTGGCGCTTTATGTTTCGAGTTTTGATTAGTACCCTAATTCCGTGATGCGCACACACGCGACGGCAGACGCCGCGCGACATGCCGCGATATCCTGCGTTACGCGTCGTTAGGTCGCGTGCCTCGTGTCGCGGCTGCCGGCTGCGTTGCCGCGGAGCGCGCAGGTTCGTCGGTGTCGTATGTAGGGTACGATTACGAGTCGCCGCTCATGCTCGGCGCATTGCTAAAACATCGCGCCGCGTGCTGCGGACATGCGTTCTTGATCTTTCAATTGTATGCAGATGAGTTTACGACACCGGTGCATGTGTAAAACTTGTTATTTTTCGAACTCCAATCAATATAATAACTCGGTGTGAGTCAGCGCCGCGAGCGAGAAACGTTTATAAACGTCTTATGCAATTAACGCCGTCGAATTAGCGTGTTTAGTGAGCCGCGTGGCGAATAACAAATTTGCCGTACGTATGCGGATACTTGCGCAACGTAATTGGCGGCGCGCCGGCGGAATGGCGAGCGACGCGCTCCCAATAAATTCGGTTGCACGTCGTGCTGCGTGCGCGGGTGACGCTGGACGCGACGCCGCCGTCACCGTCGCCGCCGCGAGATGTCATCCAGTGGCGCAACCGCGAGCGTGGCGCTTGTCGCTGCTCGCTCTCCGCGCGTCGAATAGCAATCAGCCGGAGCGTCGGCGATTGTAAGCGCAGATCGCATCCTCGGCCGCATGGCAACACACTGCACCGGACGCGGCTACGTGTCGCCTGCCGCGCCGCCGGGGTGGCCAGGGGAACACCACGCGCCGACCATCTTTACATAACTGTCTCGTTTCCAGCTCATTGGAATTCCTTATACTTTCTCGTATAATCGTATATTTTATCCGTTAGACAGTGCCACAAGACTGGGCTGCGCGAGCGTCGTAATGGCCGCCCTCGTTCTTTCACCACTCGAGCATCTCGTATGGGTCGAGTCTGCTGAGTAATATTGATTGGTCACGACACGGGCGGCGCGGTGGCGTCGTGATGTGATGTTACGCCACTGATAATCTGCGGCGGCGAGCGGTTTTCCTCATCAGCCATGGTGCGTGGCGGCTGCATGTAAAGCAGGCTCGGTACAGGCGCGCGTTCATTCATACATCATCACGATCACAATTTACACGCCACTCGAGTGGCGGCTGATCAGCACTTACAAGTCGCAGCCCATGAAGCCTTCATGCAAGCATTACGACCCTAGATAATAGAATCAATATTGTTATACGTCCTAGGAATAAAATTATAGGACCCATGAATCAAGAAATTAAATTATAGTTTAAATACTAAAAAACACGCTTGCATAAAAATCAAATTAAAAAATAATTGATAATGAGTTTAAGATTCGAAAGAAAATGGAGTAAAATACATACATTTTCTTGCTATAAAGCGTGGGGTGCTGTAGGATAAGTAATTGTTGTAAACATTAGGCATTGTTTTTAATGTCATCACAGAAATATATTCAATAAAAGCGAAGAAAGCTAAAATTATACCAAAAAGACCATCATTTAATTCAATTTAAAATAGGTAAATGACCAATTATGTCTCCTCTAACCCACCTCGTGTCAGGCTAATGCTTCTAATGTTTAGCATACAATGAGCTCGGGGCTCGTTCTCCGCGACGGTGCAGTTGCAACGCAATTATACACGTCGGAAGTAGCCGCCGCCGTTAATCGCCTGATGCACTGTGCAGTGTTAGACAATCTCGCAGCTTCCTGCTTTGAGAGAGAGGTGCTTGTCATCTAACAATATATCACTCAAATGTTTAAAGCTGCTGTCAGAATATTAATATATTTATTTGGTTCTTAACACTGCTGTTGATGGGGCATACGAGTAGAACTGGTTGTTCTCTGCCGAGGTGGTAAAATGACAAAGCCTATATTTACGCAAATCCTTGTAAAGTTCACACATACATAGCCCCATGCTTACATCCTGTGGTTAACAGCACTACTAGTTACAGTTCGCCATGTCTATTTTCTTTTAACTTTGATAGGAGCGAGCCATTCGCGATGTCGAATTCCAGCACTAGGTAACTCGTAAAATTTCTACGTCTTAATTCTGGCACGATCTTCCTTTGAAGCGCCCGTAGCGCAGTTGGTTGGATGCCGGCTGTAAACCGAGAGGCGGCGGATTGAATCCCCGCACTGAGACACATGTTTGTGTTATCCATAAGTATTTGTGTAGGACTTGGTGTTTGTGAGACTGAAAAGCTCTTATAGTTCAGAAACTACGAGAGACTTCACTCTGTGGACTATCGTAGGTATCAGCATACCCACGACAATCGACATAATCAATTTAATAGTAGACCCAGACACTATAATATAATATACATATGAGTATTGTGAGACTAGGCAGCGACCTGGTCATGCTGGAGCCCTGGCATTGCGAAGGTCCATCAGTGGCGGTGACCGTTTTTCATCAGGCGGGTTGCAAGTAGGGCTGCAAAGGCAAAAAAATGTTACATCCTTTATGATTTTAAGGCATTTAGGCTTCATATTTACTACGCTTTTTACAAATAACACACACTCATAAACCAAATTACTAATTAACTTAAAAGATCTTACATCATTTAACAAGGATAATGTCTCAATGAAGCTATGATTCATTTAGAGAAAGCTCTCAGCACCGGGCTCACATAATACCCTTAGCTCATAGAGACTGTATTAAGACGGGGTTCATTACATTTCTGTAATCAAACTAATAACTACCTTCACTCTAAAGTTGGTATTCAAAGTTTGATAATAGTTTCCTTGGAATTATGGAACATTCTCAAGTCAATGAAGTAATGCCTAATTAACATCGAAATGGTATTTAGGTGAAAGAAATTCAGTTTCATAAATTAAATGTAGTTGGCAGTATTTTATTCGCCTGATGGTAAGCGATACGAGCTCTCATGGACAGTAGCAAAACCAAACAACATCATACCGGGTATATCAAGACTGCTACCGAAAACGAAGCCGGGTGATAGTTTAAGCGAGTTCAGACACAATGCAACAGAAAAAGTTGCAAAAAAAAAGCGACAATTTTTTTTGTTATTTTTTTTTCTATGGCCATATTTGGGTGGTAAATACATTTTTTCCTAAAATAATAGTGTATATTCTTTTATTTATAAATACTCTAAGGTATAAAAGAGTTTAAATTATTATTTTAGCAAAAACTATGGATTTACCACCCAAAATTGACGATATTTAAAAAATCATAAAAAATAATTGTCGCGTTTCTATGCGAAATTTTTAATTGCATTGTGTTTGTAGCCACTAAAACTACCACCCGGCTTCGTTTTCGGTAGCAGTCTTGAGATACCCTGTATATTTCAAAGCAATGTTTGGCATTCACTGCGCTCGCCATCCTGAAAGATGAGATGCTAAATACCAATATATCCAGTACTGTCTGGTTACAAACCGAAACACAGCATTGCATTTAAACTTTCATTTTTTTACGATTTGTTGTTATTTAGTTACTTTAATTATATAGAAGGCTTGCCTTCATTTAAAAAATATGTCATATTCTTTATCACATTATGCACATGTTCTGGATTGAAATAAAAATATTTTCTTGTTTTTATAATACAAAGAGCTTATGTAATAGATAAATTCTCTCTCCGTTAGAATGAGGAACCGGATTTATTCGGCTTAGCGGCGAGGAAAATCCCATATAACTAGCTTTCTATGCGTTCTGTAAACTTCTACTCTGAAATTGTTGAGTAGCGGCCGCCCGTTAGTACTAGGTAAGCTTAGCTTATCTAAACTCAAAGTACTGTTAGCTAGTTCTGCCAGTTTTATACTGCTCTTAGTATATACGTGTATGCACTTATTGTAACTAGAATATAATAAATGTTATTGACATTACGTCTCGGTAATGTTCTGATCCAAACAAACCGACTGTTATTAAAAAAAATGTTTTGTAATAAGCTTCTATTATAGTTTAACACAACTAATGTATGCTAGTTTATTATAATGTTAGTTACTATAAATATTCGATTTTATTGTTGTTATAAACAAAATAAATAGGAATAGGTAGTAATTACTGGTAGCATCCGCGATTACTAAATTATAAGTCATGCTTATTTTCTTTTCAAGTACAATGTTTATCCTCATACATTCACGAGCAAGACCGCGACGTAATCAACTTTTTGCAAAAGCAAAACTCACTGCTAAATCACACCCGTCATTTAGATTTAAATTCGCAGTGTGAACAACGTAATCCCGTTTCCGGACGAAAAATCCACGCCAATTTGGACCCGGTAAAGCAGATTAACCCGAACAATACAATAATTCACGAAAATTATTAAGGTACCTGCCGCGCGGGGGTGGAATGCGAAATTCAATTATCTTTTTTTATTGTCGGCTGGAATTTTGATAATGGACTGGCTGGTTGTAATTTTGGCGCCCGTTTTATTTTTTTCTACAAAAGAGTTTTGTTTGTTGATAACGACCTATTTAGATAATGCTTCTGACTGTTTTTCTATGAATGTTTGTTTTTAAAATTCTCTAATTTAGTAAAGCTTTTGAGAGGATTTTAAAATCTATTATTCGACTCGCGTCTCTTCATATTACGGTATGTTTTATTTTAAATTAGTACTACATATAATAAAACCTGAATAAAGACGATACTAATGTATTGATGATACGTTTCACTTATTATGAATTGTGATAGTTTGAATCGCATTTCGTCATACGCAGTTATAAGAATTTCGGAAATGGCGAGACCGTGAACTCTCGACTCGCATCACTAGCTCGCACTAACTACCCAGCTGTGTAGAATGGAATGCGAACTCGTCTGGCATTCGATATAGCGATGTTTACAAACACCGTATGTCCGGTCTTTGTGTGGAATTGTAAAATCTGGAGCTATTGTGGCCGCAGTGAAAGTGGCAGAGTTGACAGACACTGGCCGCGCTAGCCGTTGCGTCACTACACCTAGTTTTTACTCAATCGCTGGCTCATCTCGACTATTTTACTAATACGTTTTAATTGGAGACTAATTTTAGCTTAGTATTTTTATATCTTAATAATACAGTTAAAAATGTTTGTAGTTATACAGACTGAAGAGTTTAAGCTAAATATGAAATATATTTTTGCTGGAATCAAAACTAATAAGCTTAATATAAAATGAATTTTTAGTAAGAAATTAAATTCTAAGCTGGAAAAGGACGTTGAAAATGTGATAATTAAGAATAAAATAATTAGTTTAGACGTTGCAGTCTTGAAGCTTAATTATAAATCCTTTACTTAGTTAAGGGAAAGTTCTTTGAAGCGCGAATGTTGCTTGGCTTATATTTCTCGTACAAAAAGTATATTTTGAAAAAAAGCTGCTAAAAAAAACAGCGATTACTTGTATATATTTATCAAGCAACTCTATATGATGGCATAAATCTACTTAGACAAAATACTTAATAAGTATCCTGTTCCAAGGTTATGCTGGAGGCTAGGTTATATGGATATGGAACTGACGAAGCTGCCTTACTTTGTTTATTAAGATGATATTATCAGAAAAGGCATCTAGTTTAAGTGCGTATTTCGGAACAAAGATACTCGGAACAGTGGCAAAAATATTCCAGTTCTTTTAAGTAGATCTATTAGTAAGGATCTGTCTATGATTTCGATGATTTTTTTGAAAGCCAGCGACGAGACATTCCCAAAATAAAAATGACTACATAAAAAAACAAATGCTCAACCCTTAGATCGCGCGTTATAATTTTGCGTAAAGTTTTCGATTTTGATAAATACCACAATTACGAAAGGAACGTTACTTTTCCAACAGAACTATGGTCGACTAACTAGGTTTGGCATTATTTCTACCTCAATCTACCACTGAAGTTTGCTTTTCTATACATTTCTGCGCTTCTGGCAGTTCATGATCAGTGCCCTTTGCCCTTCGACATGTGACATTCAAAAACTTGCTCCTAATTTAGTCCATGATATTAGTACGTTTATTACATGTTAATGGCAATGTGTGTGATTGATGAGGTCGGAGGTCGACGACCCTGAGGTACGCGCGACTCTTCTCAATTTACCTAATGAGCATATTTGGAATAGTTGACATTAACTCAAAATACACACATTAAATCACAGCCTTTATTTTGATATAATTTGTGGCGCAGTTAGCTAAGCTAATTGTAAAACGACAGGCTCCGAGTTCGATTCTCACTTCGGCATAAATGGCAGATTTTAGCATTCCATTGCGCTCGCCATTCTTAGACACAAGATATTATGTCTTAATATGTCCATTAGTTACTTTGGTTAGAATGACCTTCAAATCGAAACACAACAGTGCATTTACTCTGCTTTTTGGCGGGAGAAACAGACATTGCGGTGGTACCTACCAAGGCGGCGTCTAACATATTAGAGACCTACCACCAGTGACTGTTAACATATTGGTAAAGGCACACCTTTTGTATTTGAAACCGTGTTTTTCCGTACCACTAGTCATACAGACACATACATTTTTTTCGCCGTGTTCATAAATCATAGAACAAACTGACATGACTAGTAAAATTGCGGAATGTAATGCGACATAAAAACTCAATATAATTAGTCACAATATTTGTCTATGAGTCACGATTTTGCGTGCAAATCTTCGTTGCGGTTAGACAAATAGTGATCTCAAATCACTTGTCATCCTATCAATAATTTTATTCACAAAAGTAGACATAGGAAATTATTTTCACTGAAATATTTGACTCGGACTGTGATTTTTTACACTTTAAACAAATACATTGTATACGTGGACTTTTACTCGTTATAGGTCTCGCATATGTGAGAGGCCGCCTGGGTACCACCGCAATGTTTAATTCTCTCGCCAAACAGCAGTGTAAATTTACTGTTGTGTTCCGGTTTGACGGACATGGCAGCTAGAGTAACTACTGGACACAATGACACTTATCATCTTATGTCCTAGGATGGCGAGCGCAGTGGAATGAGAGGCATTGATTGGTTTTGCCACTGTCCATGAGTGGTCGTGTCTCTTACCATCAGGCAAATTACATGTTCATCTTGCCATTCATAGCTATAACAAAAAAAACTTAATGCTTAAGGCATCTGGGGGCACGGCAGTGCCCCCTCCAAGTCGAGCTAAAAAGCGGCACAGCCGTACTATCCTTTTCTCGAAGCAATTCAGACCATTTTCAACCCCCCATAACTTCGTTGTGGTTTAAGCAAGAAGCCTGAATTTTCAGTTACTAATTAGGCATTGTGTAAACACGGTATATTTAAAATTTCATTCAATTTGAACCAGTGGTTTAAGAATTATAACTTGTCAAACTTTCGCAATTTTGTCACTCACTGACTGACTGACCGATCATCAAAAGTCTAAGGCACTTCTAGCAGACATAGAACCTTCAAATTTAGAATATAATTAGTGTTTAGTGTCTAAAGTAAGGAAAAATTCAAACATTTCATAATTTCTGTCTAGCTTTCTCGATACACCAACTGCGTGAATAACTTTGTAATCTCATATAAATGTATAGGATTACAAAGATAAATTTTTGGCCAGTAGCATTATGCATAAATTGTACGATACATTATGTTTTCATGCGATGGCCAAGTCGATCTATTTATTTACAACGTAAAGAATTTTTAATATTGATATGATAATAACTTACGTAATAACTTTATACAGAACGTCCCTTAATCAAGGACTAAATAAATTAATCGACTTGGTATTACATGGATCTCACAACTTTTTGCGGTAGATAAACTGAGCTGCGAGACTTGGAATTTTTTTACAGGATGTTTTTGATGGGATTCTCTTTAACTTCCGTAAGCCACTATCTCAAGCTTACATAAGGTTGGCGCTACATGACTTTTATCACGATGCAAAATAATTAGGCTTACTTATATTTTTAGTTGGTTGCCTACCTGGCGACATCTCTTTAAGGAGTAGGCCTTCCAATCTACCATTTTACAAACTTTCTTGAAGAACTTTTAATGATGCAGGTTTTCCCCCAAATCCTTTACATCTAAGGCTGCTGATAATTCACTAAAACTAAAGATGATTTACAGAATTAAAGGTTATTTTAGACTTATTTCATTGATACTTAAAGTTTTGATTTTATACATTCTCGTTTAACCCAGTAGAAGGTAATGCATTGATTCCACTGATCTAAATTATCGGTTTAATGATAAGTTGTTGGCTAACGTAGTTACCGTTTTATTGCCACGTTGGAATGTTTATGGGTAAAGCTAAAATGCTGACCAGCCAGTAGTGTTATATAATGCTGTATCTCCCTATCAAAATGTGGTAGTTTACGTAATAGATTAAGATACAACCATCGCATAGAACTCAGGACATTAATTAGGGCATTGGCACAGTAGACTCATCAAATTGGCAAAATGGTGTTTTAATTAAATGAGATCGCATTTCCACTTAATAACTTTCACTTCCTTTAGATGGATTTTCCTTATCGATATTTTCAAAGATAGAATTTACCTCAAGTTTTACTATTAGTTGTGTGATCTATGAATCAAATGGGAACAAGTAACTAGTACTTGTAAGAAAACTGTCAAAATACGAAAAAAAAGGTAGGCAAGCAGATCCAATTCATATAAATTATTCTTATTCCATCCCAAGAAATGTTTCGTAGCTTCACCGACCCAATTTTTCCAAGAACTTTTTGTATGGCATCTAGTGAATAATCGTTGAAAGAAATGAAGAAATGTACAGCAAACGTTGCGTTTTCTATCGTCTATTCCTCGGCATAATTCATTTCATAAAACCGTAGGTCCACTTTCGACGCAAACACCATTTGAATAACGAAACCTATAGTATAGTAATGTATGCGACGCCACGCGCGTGCCTCTCAGACACACGCATACCAATGTCTTACTATTATATATAAATAATAGATAAGGGCGGCTGTGCACTCACAAAGCCTTCAGCTGCCTGCAAACTGCGGTCAATTACGTCAATTCAAAAACATATATAAACTGACGCCTTTTTCCCATAAGGAATAGGATACACCCACATTTCACCTTATGTGTTCCGTCCCACGACGTGAAAAGGTGTGAATGTGAATTCAAAAACTTTTAAAAATAGCGTACAAATCACTTCAAAACCTACAGATTTGAATTCTTAGTTTTAACATTAATAATATTTTTTACATCTCCCTCAGCAACTAATGTAAAAAAATTGTGGTTACGTCCTCTACAAACACATTATTGTGGCTATGAAAGATGTAGAGCCTCACTAGTTCCATTTTTGTAGGAAACGGGTCTACTCTACCGGGGTGGTACGACTATCAGAAAATCTTCGTGAAGGCGATGAGGAAGACTAAAAGATAGACCAAGACCCAATACTTCTTTAATGCTTCTATCTTTTCTTCTTATTTTTTTTCTCACGTTCTAAAAGGCTGGCTAAGTTTCTCTAGCTGTAAAGTCAAACTACGGTTCAAACGTGTAACTCAGTTTCTTACTTGAATAAAACAGTTCAGTAATTTTAAACGTCATCCAACTTGCGCAAGAACAAGACAATTTACATATTTAACAAGCGTCACTGTGCAAAGAGGAGTTTTCGGTAGCTTCGTGACGTCACGAGTCAGTAAGGTAACTAACACGTTAGGTAAATAGTCACGAAGCGAGGCGGTCGAGAGTCACCTTTATTTGTAAATGAATAAGACTTATTAAGTTCACGCTTCAACTGCGAAAAGGATAGCCAGAAATGGCACTGGTATCATTAACAGTTAGTCGGTCTTAATTTTTTCCTAATGTAATAATGTGTGGGACAAAAATTTTAGTCCTGAACAACTTATAACACGGTTTTCAAACAAAAGACATCCTAAGTTAGAAATTGAATTCAGGGCCACACAGTTCACATCCCTTTGCCATCACTAGGCGACCTTTCTACGTAAATAAATAATGCGCACACCTCAATATTCAATTTGGCGGGGCAAATATAGCCGTGGGCAGGTAATGGACGGTAATATCATTTACGAAGGTCTGGCGTAGTAATGGAGGAAATTTTTTGAGACAGTTTTCTGTTTATTAATTTTTTGTCGCTTGGCAGGGGACTTTTATTTGCCATTCGTTTCGTGGTAATAATCGGCTATAATTCAGACTTTTTGTTGGGTTTTGCTCTTGTGATTATTGAAAGACATATCAATATTGACTATTATTGACTGTTCGAGAGTGAAATTCCTCTTCGATTTAGTCCAGTTATATAAATTTTATTATTTTGAGTGTACTGTGTATGTTTATTTTTATATATTCAAGTCTATTAGGTTATTTTCAAGATCTAGTTATAATTTCGTTCATTAGACAATAGCACTCATACAACTGCGAGGTAGTCTGTCGGTAACGGACCAGGCGCAGTTGCCAACATGTTCACGGTGGTCGCGGGTTCTAATCCCTGGGCACACCTTTGATTTTTCGGAGTCATCTATGTATTGATAGTCAATCAGCATGCACTATAAGAGTGAAGGAAAATAACACGAGGAAACTTGCATACTATAGCGATTTGTGGGAATTTATATGGTGTCTAAAGCCCGCCAAACAAACCGCACTAGGCCAGCATGGTGGACTATATGACCTAATCACTCTCAATCGTACTTTGAATTGTACAAGAGGATGTTCAGACACCATGCTTTTCCCGAAATTAATGTGTCTTTATTTGGCTTTACTGGCACCTGCAGATAATAAAATAATAATATAAAATAGAAGTTATTCTGACATAAAGAGCTACCTAAAAGAAAGAATAGCAGAACCAGTCGTGACATTAAGGGTAATGTTATAATACCTGCTGAGGTTATCTGAAGATCTTTATTATGTGTCAATTGTACTCATATGATTCTTGTATTTAAAATATACATCTCATTATTGGGTACAAATCATTTTTCAAAGAATCTAAGAGGAAATGAAGTGCTTGCTAAGCGTTAAAAAAATCGCACTTCCTTTTAAGTCAGGATCGATGGTAGACTTATACACAGGGATATGTGTTCATAATATAGACCAAGCATTACATAAATAGAAATATGACAATCTCCGTGGCACAATTGGTTAGACACCGTTTGTAAAACAAGAGATCGCAGGTTCGATAAACGCACTAAAATAAGTATTGGTGAGGCCCACAAATTTGTCTCAGGTTTGCATCTTTGTGAGACCGAAAAGTTACTTGATCGATCTTAGTGTGGAGTTACGACTATGTATACTATGTATTTATTTACTTTTTATTATATAGGATTGGAGTGTTAGTACAGCAGCTCTTTATGCGGCGGTAAAGTAATCACATTGGGTAACGTCAATACTACAATACTATTACAAATCTTGAAAATATTATTTAACTAGTGTGAGAAAATATCGTGTGTTGTTTTGCTTTATCATATCATGTGCGTGGTGATTAAGTTTACTTAATGAAAAGTGACGTATTTCAGTTGATCACTTGGAGCTTTTGGGAAATGAGATTTCACTTAACTTAAATGCTGACAAAGCATATGCCCTAATCCTCCCGTTCAATATAGAGGAGGCTTAAACAGGCAATGAGATGTGTGTGAGGCAACATAATTTCCGATAGACTAATCTGTGTAGGTATTAATTTCTGCTGCCTGATAGATCTATTGATTATCAACTCCTTAACTGTAAACTCGACTTTAACATCGGCTGTGATGTATGAAACTAGGGAGGATTAATGTTGGTGATTGTCTAATGTAGTACTAGGCTTATAATTTTTAATCACCTCACTAACATATTATGTCTGTTTTTAACATTATAATTATCAAGGCTGAATATAGACCTTCCCCGACATTTTTATTTTTATTTATTTCATCATAATATAGGACTAACAAATTTTAAAACTTCGATATATTCAGTTCATTATGAATCTCAACAAAACAACGATTTCTCTCATCTATCAGGCACGCCACGAAGGTCAATAAATATTGAAGATCGCATCAACAAATCGATTTGCCACTTGTTTTGGCCTTACATAACAGCAATATGCGAACGCAGTCTAGTGTTAAAAATTGTGTTTATACGTTATATCTCTACGTATTGAATAATACATATCTACGTCCTTAGCTATTGTGCTACTGGCGGCGTCCGTTACTCCTGACTCATGGCATACTTTTACTTGCCACAGTAACCGTGCAATGAACAAACACTTTTACATACTCTATTAGTGATAGACCACACTAATTATCTGTGGTTATTATTAGCACATCTTTTAAAATATGCAATGTATGTATTTCCCAAAAGTATTTGCAATACTGTGTTGTAAATATCTGCATTTTTGTTTTTTTTTTTTACTGGTGAGTAGAGCTTTTCATAGAAGCTCTGCTGATGAGTTAAATTAAATATATCAATGGAAATAGTGTTATATTATTAAACCTTGCATATATGCCGCAGTATTTTACTAATTTGATTGTTTTGCTGTTCTTAGTTATATTACCACAAATGTTATCTTTGGTAATTAAACAACCACTATACTGAATACACTTTACTCAGAATATTTCCTATTTAAAGTATCCGTTCTTAAACATCCATAAACAAATATACTATCCCCAAAAGGTTATCTTAATTTAACATGGCAGTTTTAAATAATGTAGTCCATTGAGTCATTTTCTTTGTGTAGCCTTACAATATAATTTGCCAGTGATATCCATACAATGAGACGTGTTGAATGTGGTGGTACAGCTCGCTCGGAGCGTCACAGCTGTGACCCGGCGACACACTTTCAGCAGTTCCAATTTGTAATTATTTGACCTCCGAATATTGTAACGTGGGCTTCGAAGATCAGAATTTGGATTATTGAATTGTGGAGAGTTATTTTAAATCGATTTAGTGGGGGAATATGACGTATCAACGTTTTATATTCAAGTTGTGGTTTAATTTTGTGTATTTTTCTCATTCATTTATTCTTTGAACAGCATTTTGGCGTTACATATTTTTAAAGTTAGGCTTCAAGTTGGTTAAGTAGTAGGTTGTAAAATAATTAATAGCAGATCTAAAAATATCTGATTCATTTGTTTAAAGAATCAAAATTGAGTTATGTTTGACAACTACTTTACCTATAATATATCATATTTATGATCCAACTCGGTCGGGCAGCGTTCGGGAAACTTCGCGACGTCTTCTCGTCCAAAATACCTCAGTGCCTAAAATCGAAAGTCTTCGATAGTTGTGTGTTACCAGTGATGACATACGGCACCGAGACGTGGCCTCTCACTGTGGGCCTCATTAAAAGGCTCAAAGTCACTCAACGAGCCATGGAGCGGGCTATGCTCGGTGTTTCCCTACGAGATCGAATCAGAAATGAGGAGATCCGTAGGAGAACCAAGGTTACCGACATAGCCCATAGGATTGGCAAGTTGAAGTGGCAGTGGGCCAAATCAAATCAAATCAAAATATTCTTTATTCAAATAGTCTTTCACAAGATCTTTTGAATCGTCCTTTTCTGCTACCACCGCTTCGGAACGTGTTGTGGCTGTGAAGAAGAAGGCCGGGCACATAGCTCGTAGAACCGATGGCCGTTGGGGCCGAAAGGTTCTCGAGTGGAGGCCACGTACAGGCAAGCGAAGTGTTGGACGCCCGCCTACAAGGTGGACGGACGATCTGACTAAGGTCGCAGGAAGTCGCTGGATGCAGGCCGCTTCCAACAGGTCATTGTGGAGATAATTGGGGGAGGCCTATGTTCAGCAGTGGACTTCCTGCGGCTGATATGATGATGATGATGATGATCACAAGCCTCCTCTCATCTTATAGAGCATTGCCTATACATGATTCGAATACTAGCCTAATGCATTACTCATCACTAAACAAAAAATCATATTCCTCACATAACATCACAAAAACCCTGCAATTATCGGCTCGGTCACGGACAAGGCGTCGTTACGTATTTTTATTTGCGTATGTTCGATAAAAAACAATTAGAGTGATTGGACACGGCGGGTCGGGCGGCGTAAAATAAAAAGTTGCAGCGTACCGTTACGGAATGTTCGGATGCAGATACCACTAATGATAGTACCGTATTTTAATAAGTGACTTACATGCATTCGATATACAGGGCGATCTTTCGACTTTCATTATAAAACAAACTATACACCGGAAATTTTCTAGATATTCTGATTATGATCAATCCATTTGTAGAGAAAGAGATTGTTATGTTTGTATTAAGAGGGTAAACAGTACATACACATTACAATTGAAGGTCATGTCTCATCGACATTGAGTAGTACAAATCAGTGCATTAGAATCTCATGGCGAGATTATTAATTTGGAGTAGCTGTTGGACGACAAAAATATCGAAAGTTTTCATGCCTTTTCTTTGTTAAGTCGTTGCTACCGAACGTAGGCGTTTAGCAACGAAATTAGTTCGTCATATTAACCACTAAGGTAGTTCTAAATTGTTATACTGCATTGCTACTTAAGCCTAAATTGTCTCTCATATTGCAAGAAAGGACTAACGACATAATATAATATCTATGACAAAGCTCTTGTTGCCTCGGTCGTTGTACTAAGGTATGGTTACTGAAATGAGGTCTCGGGTTCGAATCCCGGTACGAACAAAGTGATGTTGAATTCATTATGACGGAACAAGGGGAAATGTGGGTATCCAGGTAAGGACACAGTAAAAAAGGCGTGAGTTTATGTATATACTAGCGGCCCGGCCCAGCTTCGCCCGGGTGCATGTAGATTTCTCTACAATAATATGCACGTATTATACACATAAACCTTCCTCTTGAATAATTCATATTTATAATATTATCATTAATACTCTTCGCAGCGTATGCGATGAAAGACATTTTATGGCAAAAATTTTTACACCTTCGGTTGGTTTTAATAGGAATTTCTAAAGATTTCTATAGTAATCTAGTACTAAATATAGCCTATGTTACTCAATGATAATGTAGCTTTTTAATGAAAAAAGAATTATTAAATTCGGTCCAGTACTTTTTGCGTTTATTCGTTACATACAACAATACAAATCTTTCCCCTTTATAATATTAGTGTAGATAGTGTAGATGTGAAAGCTTTGCCAGTGGACGTTGTGGTCATAAATAACTTTGTGAAGAATAAATCTGCTTTAGATTTTGTGACACATTATTTACAGCATTGAAATCGTAAGTGTTACTGGCCTCAAATTAGACGAATACGGAACGAAAAACACCTTTAGAAATTTCCAAACACGCTGTAACTAGGAATGCCGTTATACAATACGTGAGTGCAGATCTACGCGACTGCTAGACAGCTGCCCTGCGGTGAAAGTACCATGCTGTCCGCCTCTCCGCACATTACCCACCATTTTTTTGCACACACCCACTTCTCACTAACTCGGTCACCCACTGGACTACAAACAACAAACGATTCAATATTCGAAACCATTTCTAACCCATATTTTTTGCCTGTAATATTTTCTCTATTGAATCGTGGCAATTTCATAGTAAAATTTCCAATCCGCACTAGATCGTCTTTTTATAAGAGCTCGTTGAATATCGATGAATGAAAAAATACTTTTTGAGTCATTGCCAGTTAATTGGCATGTTTCGACGAAGCATCGGTATAAATTAGATATTTTTGAATTGGAGAGCTTATTCACTGAATCAATATGCATGGACTGAATATTTCTGGTGTTTCATATTTATCTGCGGTTAAAACTTCTTAGAATATTGGAATTGAAATTGTGTAATATTATGTCACTTCTCAGTATCTATTCCGCCATTGGTTTTGATTCATATGCGATGTTTGTAGGTGTTTCTTTGGAATATTTGTTAACTAGTTTTTGAAGTTCACTATGGCATTTGATGATACGCCCACAGCATATAGATTGTCGGATTTGAATAAATACTGAGAATCCTAGGCTATTGATGATATTGAAAAGGTTACGGATTAAAATAGCACATGTTCTAAACCTATCTATCCTATGTATTCCATCTCAAACAATACGCAATACTCGTATGTCGAAAAAAGCAGAAGCAATAAATTTTATATAGCGAACAGTTTGTGAATAAACAACTAAATGTTTGTTGTTATTGTGACGCACAGTAACTTCAGTTATAAATCAACTGTCTGTGACACACTTTTGGTTTAACGCAAAACTTGAATTTTAGGTATCGCGGTAAGGGACAAAGGTCAGTGGAAAGGGATAAAATAATTATCACGTCAGATTACAAGGAAAAAATAAAGAAAGTACATAGTTTATTGGTAAACCAATGAGCAAACTACATACATATTAGTCGTATTATTTTGCCGAAGCGATTGTAAGAAAGTTCGTCATTAAAAAGTTTTCAGACGCGACCAAGTTTCCTGTTTCGAAGTATTTTACGCTGAACTAAACCCAATTAGGAACAAACAAAGTGTATTTCAAATGACTAACGACATTTTAAATTATTTTTAATAGCTTAACAATTGAAAGTCGCCATGGAGCTGAGCATGAGTAGACGGCTGTGAAACAAAAGACTGCAGACTCTATTCCTGCATTAAAATATTGATCGGCTAGCATTTGTATCGTGTTTGGGTATCGTAAAATAAAAAGTCCCTCGCACTTTTTTATACGTGTCTTACTCTGGGGTCACGACTACGCATCTATTAGATGTGTTTGTTCATTCATCACGCCTTGACCGCCGATGAGCATTGGTTGCGTGTCAACTTGTGAAACAGTCCAAATTATATCACAGTCCTCGGTCGAAGGTTACGCTCTTGTTAACTTTGTTATGTGACGTTTAGTGATCACCAGATAAGTGTTACAGCGAGTGCGATCAGTCGCTAATTGTCTTTCCGCTGCATGGCCAATTAGTGGGTTCGTATCAAATGATTTTGCCGATGAGTGTTCGTAGAGTTGATGGTTTAAATGTCAAGAACGCAGTGATTATAGTTAGGTAAAGGCAGGCGGTCAGCGGTTACAGTTAATAATCATGTCGCTGTGTCGTATGAGAATATTAACTCGACCCTGGCTGTTATTTAACTTCTGTGTTTGTCTTTGAACCGGTGGTTTGCAGCGAGAGATATACGTGCTATCTATATTAATATAAAATTAACGCTTGTTTGTTTGTTTGTTACCTCTTATCTTAGGAACGACTGGTTCGAATTAAAATAATATTTTGGCCGTGGATACGTCATTTATACAGGGTATCTCAAGACTGCTACCGAAAACGAAGCCGGGTGGTAGTTTTAGTGACTACAAACACAATGCAACTACAAATTTCGCAAAGAAATGCGACAATTATTTTTATGATTTTTTAAATATCGTCATTTTTGGATGGTAAATCCATTGTTTTTGCTAAAATAATAATTTAAAATATTTTATACCTTAGAGTATTTATAAATAAAAGGGTATATACTATTATTTTAGGAAAAAATGTATTTACCACCCAAATATGGCCATAGGAAAAAAATAACAAAAAAAAAATTGTCGCTTTTTTATTCAACTTTTTCTGTTGCATTGTGTCTGAAGTTGTTTAAACTACCATCCGGCTTCGTTTTCGGTAGCAGTCTTGATATACCCTGTATAATATAATATTGATCATAGGTCTCCTAAATGTGAGAAGCCGCCTGGATAGGGATCACCGCATGGCAATGACATGCTCGTCTCGCCATTCAACACAAAAAAAAAACATATATCAGATGTTTGCTCAATATTGTTTAATCGATCAGATTACAATGATTAATCCCGTTGTTTCAATTACGCAGGTTAATTTTAAAGGTTAATTAAATTTTAATGGACTTATGAGAGATAACCCTCTTGCTACGTTCAACACTTTTAATACAGTATTGTATGATACCTACCATCAGTTAGGGGTCCACTATCTACTAGTCAGTGTACTGGATGCAATAGATATATTTTGACAGCCTCCATGGCAGGCGGTTAGACGCCGCCTCTAAAACAAGAGGAAGTGGGTTCGATTCCCGCACCGAGAGAAATGTTTGTGCTGCCCACAAATACTTCTTTCAGGTCTGGGTGTTTGTGAGACCGAAAAGTCTCTCGTAGTTCCTGATACCCGCGACACAAAACTTGATCTTAGTGTGGGGTCAGGACTATGTATGCACTATGTGACTGTTGGGTGTTAATATTTATTAAGTTGATTTCAAATCGCAATTTAGAATCAGAGAGCGTAAAGTGTTCGTCTTTCGATTTATGTCACATAAATATAAATTGAGATATTAGACGCAATACTTATTGTAAGGTTGCGATGGATTTGTGATAGATGTAGTTCAGGGGCGTTTCTTATATCATGCTGGTTTCATTGAGAAGTGTGTGAGGTTGTAGCTTTACCGATATTTTTTATGACACGTGTGTGTGAAGCAATATACCACTACCGTTATTAAGATAATAATGCATCTTACCAAGTGATTTAATACAAAAGTATGACTTCTGTATTTCGTATTGTTTGTATTTTAGTCATCTACAACAGGTTTCGTTATTTAATATAAATGGAAAAAAAAACCGCACAAAAAATTCTGCGCAAACGTTACTTCATATCGGACGCTGCGTGACCAATCCTTGTAGTGTGTCAAAAAAGGAAGTTTGATTCGTAATAACAGTAAACACATCTAGAGCATTCGCATTGAGGTCGATGGAACGTATTTTTCAAGATGGCGGCAATGCTGTTTCGAAATTTCAGTCGATTCTTACAAGCGATAAATCACAATTTAACAATCAAATCGATTAACACAATGAACTAATTTGATATTTTCAAATAAGTTTTTGGTGCTGCTACTGTTGCTTAGTTTGTAGGGATTAACATTGTGTCTACTTCTTATATGTTTACTCAAATTAATTCTGCTTGTTTAAATGGTTTCAAATGAAGAAAACCTTGCGTGAAGCGGGTTTTATCTGAGTGACGCAAATAATTATGCATGTTTTGGTGAAATTTCCTCTATGTCTTACTAACAAAATATTTTCTGAGCATTTGTCCACGAGAGCTCTAAAAAACTCCACCCAGATTCTCTCTCTCAGACTTATAGTCTGAGCTGACGCATCCATTAAATAATTTACTCTCGGTTCTTTAGCGTTAATGATTTTTGCATAAATTCACACGTTCTTAATAAAAAAAATAAAATTCTAAACGAGTTTTAGAAATAAATAAACAACCATTTAATTAAAATCGACGAATTTATACTTTGTTGTGACATTGTATTTTATGGCGATGCGAATGATAATTATAAATTTTGGATTTTTTCGTGTTTTAAAGGGTAAAGGAATCGACTACAAATACAGTTGTTCCCATATTTTTATTCAACTCTTTAATGTAGGTTAACAAAGTATTTCTTGTATAAAAATGATTATATTATATTTAGAGTTTTTTTAGTTAAGGAAGCCATAACCATATTTAATTAAATAATGTACAACGAATTCTGTTAATCACATACATCAAGCTTCAATACAATCCACTGGCAACCTTCTATCACCTATAACACAGGATAAATCTATAAAGAATTATTGGGACGCGATAAGCATGAAAATTGCTTGTCATCACGCGATCATCGCTGACGCACGACACTTGGCGACAAACACACGAACCTTCACCCAAATGGAGCTCACGTGTTTTGGAACATAGGTGACTAATCTATGGGTTTTCCTCTGAGACCTCCGGTATGGTCTTTGGACATTGGCACCTTCGGCTCATAAACGTATAAAGATAGTTTAGTTTGTTAAGTTGAATAGGAAATCGTTGGTCAGTAATAGTGCTTATATTAAATGAGTATGTGTTGAAAAAATTACAATTGTGATAGTATTAAAGGTTTATTAGAAAGTAAGTCCCCATACAAGCTAAAGTTCACCTTTAGTAACAAAACTTGGAGTTCCTCAGAGTGATATCTAATTCATAAAACCTTGTTGTTCATACTTGTCAACTGCAGCGTTTGTTACCTGAGTTATATGAGGAATGGTATGGCTTAAAATTTTCAGGCTAGACTGATTACTAATCTAGGAAAATCCATGCGTGCATATATCCTCTTTAGCCTATTTAATTAAAAGTCGAAATACAACAATAAGGTTGACATGAATGAACTACTTTCCTTTAAGTTGCTATATGCTTGTAGCATCAAAACAATAGATTGATAAAGTTCCTTCTCATTACACATTCTGAAGCGGTCGCAAAACGGGATTTTGCGATACGTAAGGGAAAAAAGGGATTGCGATTGGAATTGAGTGTCGAATAGCGACTAATGTTATATAACGCACCATGAAATATCAGGTAATATTTTAGTATTCGCCTCACACTTCACCGTATTCTATGCCGCATGTTGTAAATTATCCAACTTTTGGTTGCCAAATCAATTTAGGACGTTGGTTAATTTATTTGGCAGTCTATAGACTGTAAAGTGAAGGTTTTAGCTTAGATTCCTAGTTTAGGTAATCCATTTTATGGGTTGTCTTTCAATTCGATAGATATAATTTGCTTGGGACTGAAAGAGGGACCCATCGTTAAATTACAGGGAAATTTATTATGCATCTGATCATAAAATCATGATCCATCTCCATACAATAAAAAGAGCAGGCAAAAGACTAGTCACATGTTAATGGTGAATAAAAACCTTTTATATCTTCAAAGTGCCATAGATTAGCTATCAGTCGTCCAAATGTAATCAGATTCCTATTGTAGCCATACAAAGCAAACCACAATAGCATATTCAGCCGCAGCTGCAAGACCATTTAGTCTATATCTTTAATTTATTGTTATGAAGACTATTCTTTTCAGAACGAAATTGAGTCTATTTTTTTCAGAATTAATAATCGTCTTGCTTGGAGGAAAACTTTTATCGCTTGGCATGACCACTTAGGTGCTGAAGGTTACTTGAGACACTTTGTCAGTTTTGAGGAGGAGAAGAAGAGAGGTTAATGATTATTTGGAATAGGTTAGGCAATATGTGTTTTGGGTGACACTGTGATGTTTTTTTTAAAAAGCTTGTGAAGTTTTCACCAGATCGGACTAATTAAGATTTGCAGTAATTGGCTTTAACTTCATATTTTGTTATAGAGAGATTTTTGATCGTTTTTTTTTGTATAACAGGAAGGCTTTCTTGGTGCTAATACAAGCGTTTGAAACACGAGCTGCGTAGTATGAGACACGTGGAAAATTATCGCGGTTTGCGGTTAATCGAGTTAGCACATGGTCAGTAACCAGCTCAGTCCGGTGTCTGTGATGTGAGGTGCGGGTGGGGGTCCAAATGATAAGTAAGATGTATGTATCAGCCCATATAAGTCCCACTGCAGGGCACGGACCTCCTTTACAATCGGGAGTATGATTGAGAGAGGAAGTATGTGGAGTGACAGATAGATAGGCTTATTATTTAAAAAAAACGTTTAAGGTTATAACGTCTATCCTGCACGGTTCAACACTCAGCTTAAGGTATATTAAAATATTTACAGCAGTCATTAGGATATTATAAGTTAGTGCAGGAGGACCCCACAAAATGTAGTGTCTACCAGATCAAGAGTCGCCGCAACTAACGTGACAAACTGACCCACAAGATTCTTATGAGCCACTTAAAATACAAGAAGGCGCACGGCCCACGTATTTCCCCGTTTTATAAATCATAAAACAAACCAAAATTCCAAAGTGCCATCTCATAGTAGAATTAAAAACACAATCAGGCAATCTTACGGGCTCTGACGGGCGGAGTACGTAATTTGGACTCATTTGTGATTCAGCGAGTGTTTAGAACGAAGGTCGTTCGTCCGTCTGTTTGTTCGGAGTCTGTCATGTACGGGTGTTTTCCTTCTTCCGCTCAAAATGACTTAATAACCATTGTTTTGTTAAAATATATTAAATGGCTCCAATGTGCCTCTAGAATTTAATTGAGTCTGGAAGCAATCAATATTCGTAGGGTTGCGTGTGAAGCTAACTAAAATAATTGCAGTTGTTGATCTACAATCGATGATGTTATCACTTGTCATTTGTGGCTTAATTACTGTTCTAGAAAGCCATTGAAAAGGCAATTACTCTACTTACAATGGAATATAACTATTTATATCATTCAATTTTCTATGGCTTGATTAAAATAAGGCTTCTGCTTTATAATTTTTTTTCCAAAATTGCAGGTAGTCGTTCCTAAAAATTCTAAGTTTTCATTCTTGGTGTATAGTAATATTTAGATTTTTTTCAAATTTCACTCTGTAAAGCTGTCACGTCATACTTGATGACTAATACCATATAATTTATTTAGGAGTATCAAGAGAACACACCACACAAGACACCATTAACACACAGATAACCCCGAATATTCTTTTTTGATTGAAGTGAAATACCAATTGTCATTTAATTATATTGAGATTCACAGTGAACAAAAAATAATAACCTCAAATTTAGGGTAATGTCCTTTAAACCACAGTTAAATTCGACAAGTGGCCAATAAATTCATAAAGACGAACGTGCTCAATTGGTCCGGAGCGACGACAAGTCGCAATGGCCGCTGTTTCTGTCCAATCTCACTCCATTGAGGGACAATTAAAGACAATCGAGGCTTATTATGAAAATATTTGCAAGAGCCGTTGACTTGCAATAAAACAAGCAATGTCAAACATGGCTGAGTAATAGGTGAAGCCTCGTATACAGTTTGGTATGAACAGTTAGAAAATGTTCAGGCAAAGCGGTAAAGAATCTACTATCTAAACAATATACCAAATGCTAAGCTGAATAAAGGAAAAGGAATCTGTTATTATTGCTACGGTCTCCTTAGCCAGCTCTGCACGAGTTGTTGCTATACTAGTTGCCTAGTCTGTAATTATGTGTCGTATGATATAAGTTTCTTACCTGGGATAGCGTTAAGTATCCTGGGGTACTAGCTGAATATTTGAGGTATTTTCATATACACTTACAGTTTTTCCATGCATTTAAAAAGTATGTCAAATTAATAACCGCCTGTTGGATAAAGGCCTTTATCTCGATCGTAGAGGTTTACTACATCGTATTTATAATAATCTAAATGAACAAATCCTTGATAATTGTTTTCAAATACAATAACGCTACAATTGAATCAGTTGACTCGTACATCATGCATCCTTTCGCCACCGACCTTGCCTAAACGTCTTCAACGCTTCGCGAATGCACACTAAGCTAACCCGCCAGCCTCATCTAAATATACAGATGCGGACGATTAAAATGTACGAAAAAATGCGGAATCGAGTCGATTCCCACCATTGTGCCTTATTAGACGTTCACATACTAATGAGAACGGTTTAAATATTTATGTTAACTTTACTGTTTGTTAACGTAGCGTGTGATACTGGCGCTGTGACGAGCGGCGTGAATTTAACATCATTTACTTGTGAGTGAATTAGTTAAAAACATCGAATTTAGGTAAGTGATTATAAAATAAGAGATATATATTTTCTCGAACATATGTATGTAATTAAATATGTAATGAATAAAGACTGGTGAATAAAAGCAGCTGTCCTTGTAGAGTAACTAAATGGGATTAGAGTGTCAGTTAATTTATATATTGATTGTAAATTAAAATTGTGAAACTACATATAAGACAAAATATACATTTACTAGATCAGTAATAGATTGAGGCCCCAGAATCCATTCTATAGGCTGAGCATTCCTCGTAAGGCTTGTTTTTGCTTAAATCGTAAAAATCGATAAATACATACTTAGATTAAATTGTTGATGATGACAGCAGAAATATTATTGAATAACACTAGTTGAAATGTATATATAGTGATGTAAACATATTTAAGAGTTAATCCAATGAATATACTCTTAAGAAACTCATAAATAAATGCTTTAACAAGAAACCTTACGTCATAAACGTGCACATAGCCCATTCGGTCAGCTATGTAGCTATTCAGTGTAAACGTAAATAGTTCATAAATAACGATAAGATTAATAAAACTACTCAGTAAAACTCGCGTAACTCCGAATTATTAGAATGGTTAGTAAATACTGCATCATTGCTTAGTCTAGATTTATTCCGCTTGTAATTTGTATTAAAGTAATTTAACAGCTATTTTTTAACAAATTTATGGCAAGAGAGCATTAAGAAGTAAAAAATAGAAGTTTTACATTGATGATAATATTGTCATGTTGCGATTGACGAAGATTTATGTCGGGGGACCTCTTAGGCTTTTGCATTCTATATGTTGGGACAGAATTAATGACCTAAGGCCCATTAAATCTTCTGCAAATATCGGGATCTTGTTCAAATAAGCTCTGCATTGTTTAATCTAAAGTTCCTTTCATTATTATTTTTTTTTATTTTATTGAGCTTACCGCTATGTCGGGCACAAATTGTTGGTAATGTATAGAAAAATCCAATATCTGTCTTTTGATCTTGCATTCTTCGTACAGACGCTAGAATATACTTTATTACTAGACTTAATGTGGGGTCAGCACTATGTACAGTCACGAGCATATATATATTACTATGGGCAGATTAGCAAAAATATCTGTCCCAAGAACGAGTTCAATAATATCTGTCTCCACGTACGTATCAAAAATATCTGATGTCATCAGGCAGCATAATAAAGTGGCATCAAAATTATGTGATGAAACATGTGCATCAAATAATTGTGATAACCTTTCGAAGCAAAAATATGTGACGTTGCAGGTGGCAAAATGTTATGATCACTCGTGGAGAGCAAAAATATGTATCGTTTTCTATTTCTGTAATTTGCATTGATTCCTCACGAAAAGCATAAATATGTGACATCAACTAGGTGGCAATAATATGTTTTTTTTTATCAAGAAAAAAGCTGTTAAGCTCCTCGGGGTACTCGGCTTCCCGGCCGAAAGGGGTATATCAGTGTCACTGGCTTTCAAGCCCGACACAATGTGTATGCTGTGGCCGAGCTGGGTCCCTAGCAATATCTGCGCCAGCATACTGATTAAAAAGCCCTCGAAGACCGTCACATGAATTGTGGCGGTATCGGACGAAAAGCGCCCTGATTTCCGTACGCCCCGCGGTCCTCGCGCTCTGGTTGTTGATGTATGCCGATGACATCGCACTGTTGGAGGACGACCCGCGACTTTTGGAGCGTAAGGTCAATTAGTGGAAGGAGACGTTTGAGAGCGGTGGTCTGAAGTTAAATGTACCCTAAAAGCATCGAGATAGGGAACGAGCTTGCCGTGAAGACGGACAAGTTTAAGTATCTTGGGTCCGTACTACATGAGTCCGGTGACATAGACCTTGACGTCAAAGCCCGTATAGGCGCTGCTTGGTCTAAGTGGAGGGAGGTCTCGAGCATACTATGCGACGAGAAGGTCCACGTCACGGAGATGAAGATTTTGCGGTGGATGTGCAACGTTACGCGTTTAGACAGAATCCGTAACGAGCACATCCGTGGCAGTCTTGGTGTCCGCGATGTGGCTGATAAACTACAGGAATCCCGCTTGAGATGGTATGGTCACGTCCTAAGGAAACCACAGGAGTATGTTGGTAATGTGTGCCTGAGCCTCAATATTCTCGGACCTCGACCGAGGGGCAGACCAAAGAAAAGCTGGCTAGATGTCGTCAAGGAAGATATGAGGGTCAATGGCCTACTATTGAGGATGCCGACGATCGAAATGGAGTAGAATTTTCTGGTAGGTGGACCCTGGCACCGGTCGGAATAATGCCAGGTAGAAGAAGAAGAAATTGTAGGGATGTCAGTAAGTCAGTCAGTCATATTATTGCCACCTAGTTGATAGTCACATATTGATGCTTTTCGTGAGGAATCAATTCAAATTGCAGGAATAGAAAACGATACATATTTTTGTTCTCCACGAGTGATCATAACATTTTGCCACCTGCAACGTCACATATTTTTGCTTCGAAAGGTTATCACAATTATTTGATGTACATGTTTCATCACATAATTTTGATGCCACTTTATTATGCTTCCTGATGACATCAGATTTTTTTACTGCGTACGTGCAGACAGATATTTTTGCTAATCTGCCCATAGTAATATATTTATGGTCGTGAATGTATGTTGGATAAATATTATTTATTTCTAGAAGTCTTCTCCAATTCAATTTCAGCATCCCCGGTTTTATAATTATAAAATAAATCTTACATCTTGCTTTTACCGCGCTTACTTTAAGCAGATTGTTTGGCTGCTCAAATGCATAAAATTTAAACCCAGACAAAACTTGAATATATTATGAAAGCATTACACAGGTATAAAGTACGGCTAATTGCTCAAGGCTACTAGGGCAACGGCTCCGGCCTAGACAGGTCGCTGATGGGCGCAGCGTCAGCGTGAAATTCCTCGCGTAATTGCCACACAACTGACGCCAGAGGGCGCGACCTGCATCCACTAGTTTGTTGCTTGTTTGTCTCCGTTTTACTATTGTATGCAATTACTATACTTTGTAGCTTTGGTGTCTGGTATTATGACGAATGTTTTTTTTGTTATCATCTGTGTTTATCTCAATTTTTGTAAAGGTACTTGTCTCATCATAAAGCATTGTTGTTTTTTATGGTGGTTGGTTTAAAAATCGTGTGTTATTCTTTGGTAAAATTATTACATCCAATGCAAAATGTTTCAATATTTAATTTTTAATTGATTTATATTATTGTTTTTTTTTTGTAATCTCCTGAGTATAGGCGTCAAACCTCTATCGAACTGAAACTCCAATGGGCTGGTGTTTACTTTATCTCAATCAGCAACAATGTACGAGCAGGTGAGGGTGAACGACCTTTCTCAGAGCTAAATTCCTTTATGTTTTGTAATACTGTATTACTATAATTATGTAGGAATTCCACTCATTTTTCTCATATTTTATTATTTGAGCTGAAAATTGTGGAGACATTTTTACTTTATATTTACTTTATTAATTATGTGTCCATTTACGTTTTATTATTTAGTGTACGTAACAGAGGAAAAAAATAATGATGAGTCTCACAAAAAATTGTTTCGATGCAGACATCGAACCCGCGATCTATTGGTTCACAGCCGGCTTACTCACTTGTTTAAATGTCTATTATTAAAGCATAATAAATAATAAATAAATAAATAACACCCAACAGTCACATACATAGTCCTGACCACACACTAAGATCGAGTCTTGTGTCGTGGGTATCAGGAACTACGAGAGACTTTTCGGTCTCGCACACACCCAGACCCGGAAGAAATATTTGTGGGCCACACAAACATGCCCATGCACAATAATGCCTACCAAATTATATTATTTGACAACAGAGGTTGTCAAATAATATAATTTGGTAGGCATTATTTACTTTATAGTCCATATTTTTTAAATCTTGACATTATTTGCATTAGTATGATAAATTACATATACAAAGTCTGCTACTGGTTCAATCTGCAAATGACAATGAACTCGTATCTGTTTGTTAATTACGGGCGTCAATACCCAATACATCCATTTTTCATCACTTCTAAGAAAGTTAAATATGAATATGTTATTTGCTAGTTAATGAATTACAACATGTGTTGTGCAACCATGAATTATGAAACTGTGTATCGTCTTACACTTTAATTTATTTCTTTAGTTATTTAATAAAAAAAAATGTACAGCCGAGGCAACGACCTGACCATTCACATAAATCAGTTCCAAAATAGTATGACTCGTGAATATCGAAATACCAACAATTATGTTTAATGTAAGGTATTTATATACCATAATTAATGTATTTGTATTGTTTAAAATGTAAAAATATTTAAATTATTCGCAGTTGTCTTTGCATTTGCAAATAATAATTTATGAAAACAATAATCTCGGCTGATAAGGCTGTATGAGTCTGATTCCTTAGTTTCATCATTAAAAAAGAAAGCATGTAGCGTAATAAACAGTGTAACCCGGCATCGTAAACACAAGTTATTTATTGGTTTTAGAAGTGCTCCAATTGTTGTATGCAGCGAAGAAACTGCGCGTAATCCGTGTTGCCCAATCGCCTGTCCTAGATTAATAAGAACGCAGACATTCTGTCCCTGTCGAACTGGCCATGCGCTGACACTGGACTTGGGTATAATTCTTGTGCCTAACTGTTTTTTTAAGTCTAAAACTATCTAAATTTGAGCCGATATGGCGATAAGGCTCGCCACCTATCACATCGTGGGACGGAACATACAAGGCGAAATGTGGGTGTCCTGCCATCTCTGGCTACCCCTTCTGGGAAAAAGGCGTGAGTTTGTATATGTATGTAAAACTATCTAAGCACTTAATTAGGACATCACTCATATTTCTTTTAGGAAAATCTAAATGTCAGGAAGGCTTAGGACTACATTACTTAACAGTAAGTTAAAAATAGTAGAGTTCACATTTTACTTGAGTGTTAAAGACGTGGTGACACAACTGAGGTTTCAAAACGCATGCGCAGTGACAAAACTGTACGTTTACTGGTTCATATGCCGACGGAGAGCTTTGTAAACCATGTTTCGTTTATAAGTAGCTTAGCTATAGCTTAGAATATTGCTTATAGAAAACCGTCATGATAATAGCATTGCTATCATATTTTGTGTTTTGACATTACCAGGGCCTTGCTGCTTTAAATTGCCATGATTACTTAAAACTACTGGACATAATGAGACTTAGCATCTTATGTCTCAGGATGGGGAGTGCAGTGGAATACTAAGCATTGCTATGAAATTCATGGTGTTGTTTGCTTTGCTACTGACCATGAGCGGTCGTAGCGCTTACCATCAGTCAAATGGCATGCTCGTCTCGCCATTCAACGCAATAAATAAAACAATGATTGTCATCACTATTAGACAAAAAAGTACCTTTTCCAAAAGAAAATTAAAAATTCCTGGTTATAAATATTAAGATGAGTGTCCTGTTTATTCTGATTTACAAAAGCTGCGCATAGGCGTAAACACGTAATCTATAACTATAAGTCTCCCCAGAACGGCCTATCTAAGTATATAACATCCAGTCTCATTTAAAATACAATCTAATTTTAGCAAAGAATCTATTTATGTGCATTTAAGCTAATAAAACACGTTTAAACCATAGTGGGATGTGAGCCTTCTAGGGTGTACTTGCAAATAACTGAGAACTAGTTTGACTGGATAAAAACTAGTCAGTTGAGCATCCTTGCGCTAGGGGCATGCGCTGCAGGACTACACCTGTTATTACTGCGCGCGGCGGAGGACAGCTCTGTAACCGATATACCTTGATGCTTGATAACGCAATCTTGTGATGGGTTTGTAATTATTTGGGATTAGGATAGATAAGATGGGATTTCATTGGTCGGATCAAGCGATGGTTGTGAGTACCACGAGGCACGTCTGTTGTTATTATCTTAAGTAATTATCGCTCGCATAAACGATTAACGACAAGTAAAGTTATTTTAAGTCTATAAATGAGTATGACTGCCTTGGGGTGTAGTTGTACTACGGTACGGTTACAAATTACAAATTTGTATCCCGGGTCGGGCAAAGTGATATTGGATTTTTCTATTCGTTATCAGTCCGGAGTCAGAAATATATAGCCGATACGGCGATAGGCTCGTCCCCTATCTCATAGTAGGACGCCATACATGGCGAAATGTGGGTGTCCTGGCACCCCTGCCTACCCCTTCTGGGAAAATGGCGTGAGTTTGTGTTTATGAAATTAATGTAATTGTTAAAAACATAATAGTTGAAGTCTAATTCTTAAACATGACAATGCAATTTCTAACCATACATTGTATTGTAAAAAAACAGGAAATAATTACAAAAGGCCTAAATATTTTGAATGGAAATTCATGTCAACATCACAATAATCAGACAAAAATAAAATATCGCGCCAAATTAATTCAAAATTGGATCGTTTTTTTCAAACGCGGCGCCATTATTGTCGGTGGCGCCAAAACCGCTATCTGTCGGAATTCTTTTTTTCTTCGTTATTGGGTCAATGTCCGACACTGCACCGCTCCGGATGGTCGCTGACCATTTCGGCATTTGTACTGAACTCTTTTTTTTCTGGCAACGAGATTTAGTGTCGCTGAACACGTCTGGAAGCTGAGATATTTTACACTCCGCTATAAAAGGGTTTACAAAATTAGTATGGTAATTTACCGCGTATAAATTATTTTTAGCTGAATAATAGAAAACTAGAGATGGTCACGTAACAGCGTAAAGCATCGAATTAAGACATTGAAATCGATTTAATTATCAGTATCCATGATATTTTAAATAAAAAATCAATAAAAAAAGTTATTTGTTATCGATTTTTATGGTATTGACTTATTTAGCGTAGGCGAAGAATATATGAGTAATGCTAATTTCGAGCTAAGTGGAGCCTATTTACATAGTTATGCATCGCGCATAGGCATTTGCATAATAACTCGAAATGTAATCGTAATCGACTAATTTGTTGTTTGTTTACGTGTTTTTGTGTCGGCCGCACGCATTCGCCACTTTCACTATTTGACCATCTTTTTGTGTTAACCCAATTTTTTTTTGCAATAGGTTTATGAGAAGCATTGTAAGTTGTTTAAAGATTTTGCTTTTATTTATTGAATATTTTATTACAATAATCAATTTGAATAGTAAACTTAGTCATCATTCTTCGTATTCTTCTTGTTTTACAAACAACAGAATGTTTTGATTGTATTTATCTTATTACATCAGCTTAGATGATTAAATTGGTGATTCAGATGGGAAACAATATTATTTAACGCCATCCCTATTTCTGAGCCCGTCGAAGCCTGTATCCGTGTAAATGTAAAGGGATTGAACCCTCTCATTTGCGTTTCAAAGACAGTCTCTCACCTGCGTCACGGAGGCTATCAATAAGTAATATCTATGCATGACCATACCGTTTATTCATAGTCCAATAAAGGAATATTAAAGTGCATAAAATTGCATTATAATAAGTTACGCAACAACGGCTCGTGTGACCGATATCGGCGTGTGCTCGTGACGTGGACGTGACGTAAACGTGTAGTAATGTGCTGGCTCAGCCGTGTCGCCGCGCTGTGCGCTCGCTTGGAAAATCATTTGTATCGGAGTGATAAAGAAACTTTACGAAGGTAAACAGTAGAACACAGTCCAAATTGGATGAACCAAAGGAGGGTCGTTGAATATAACCCTTCTCTTAAGAAACAAAAAGTTATCGATAAAAATAAACATATTTTGTCATGCTAAAATAGTCATTTAAAAATATACATATAATGTCAAATACATGTTTTTTTTTGGAAATATATATTTTCTCTAAATCAATTTAATGCAGTAGTTATATTTTGACGTAACTGGATCAAATTAATCATACTTTAATTGGTTTCAACTTATCGCATGCATAATTATCATGAATTATGAAAATTAAACAGTAACATTTCAAGTAGGTCTATCTATATATCCAGGTAATTTTCTTCTGTGATATTTGTACTGTACTGTATCAGCCCATTTTCGTCCCAGTGCAGGGCATGGGTCTGCTCTGCAATCGAGAGTACGATTGAGAGTGGTAAGGCTATATAGTTCACCACCTGGCCTAATGCGGGTTGGCGGACTTTAAATACCATTGGTACTCTTGTAATCACTATGGTATGTAGACTTACTCACGATGTTTTCCTTCACCGTTTTAGTAATATTTATTCCGTCCGAAAAGTATTTTTGAATCTAAAATAAAATGAATAGACAAGCTTGAGCTAGAACATTTCAGTTATCACTCTCTTTACCATTAGTCCAATTTATTACTAATGAATTATAATAGCTAAACATCGGCAAATCAACTTAGTCGATAATTAAATCTGCTACTGATATATATTTGGATATATATAAAGGCTGCTTACATAAAGGATTTTTAAAAATTAGATATTAATATGCAATATTCATATGAAATAATTACGCAATGTCGATTGATATTTTCGTGGTGTTATTTTTTGCGCTATAGACAGTTTAACTTTCGTATCCGGCTGCGGTAAGTGACACCTCTGAGAATGTATTAGTATCACTAATGTCTATACATATAATAATAATGAACAAATAAACTTGTACCTGATCGATGTCTCTACATGGTATAAATGAGAAAAACAAATCGAAGTACTATATGAACGTAATAAAACCCAAAACAATGATACAGGGTATATCAAGAGTGCTACCGACCACGAAGCTGGGTGTTAGTTTTAGTGACTTCAGACATAATGACTTCAGACATAGCTGACAGCCTCCGTGGCGCTAGCCGTTAGACGCCGCCTGTGAAACGAGAGGCCGCGGGTTCGATCCCCGCACCGAGAGAAATGTTTGTGCAGCCCACAAATATTTCTTTCGGGTCTGGGTGTTTGTGAGACCGAAAAGTCTCTCGTGGTTCCTGATACCCACGACACAAGACTCGATCCCACACTAAGATCGAGATCTTAGTGTGGCTTAGGACAGTGTTATTTATTTATTTATTTATTAATGCAACTAAATTTTGTGCAATAAATTTTGCCGAATAATTTTTGTTATTTTTTTTCTATCGTCGTATTTGGGTGGGAAATACATAGATTTTTTCTTAAATAATAGTGTACACCCTTTTATTTATAAAGACGCTATGGTACGAAGGCTTTAAATTATTATTTTAGCAAACACTATGGATTTAACACCCATGTTCGATGATATTTAAAAAAAATTGACGTGTTTCTTTGCGAAATTTTTAATTAGATTGTGTTTGTAGTCACTAAAACTATCACCCGGCTTCGTTTTCGGTAGCAGTCTGGATATACCCGGTATGTAGGTGTTTTGTCTGTCTGTGCGGTTGTTCGCGATGAACACTGAAACTACATAATGTCTCCATCCTATATTCCAGAACTTATTACTCGTATTTATGTAATGTGTTTTGCTGATGGTGTACTATTATAAATTAATTAATTACAAAGAAATTAACCCTACACCGTTTCGTGCCCAACACCGATTTTATGTGTTGATTATAAAGAACAGCTTTTCAACGTTCTTATAAATACTTTTGAGTACTACACCTATTTATTTTCAAGTAACGCCTTACGTCGTATTTGAAGAATAGTTAATCCAAAATAATTTATTTACTCTATAATCTATATTTTGTGGTATGTAAAGTCGTGGACCAACGTGGTGGATTATATGGCTTAACCCCTGTTAATCGTATTTTCGATTCTCGTCGTGTCTTAAATTAAAGTATTGGTGATATATAGAAACATTATAGGAAAAATAGTCAAGTTTTCTTATAAGAAGTGTAATTAAATTTCACATTAGGTTACCATCTGTCTCCACGTTGTATTTCCTGTTTCCAACAAATTCTGGTTTTGAGAATAAAGCATTTAACTTTTTGTTTGCTTAATTTGTGTTGCTGTATCTGAATTATCTTTTTGTCATATTAATGTTTTAAAAAAGTAAAATTTGACTGCGTTGTTATCCAAGTGCCCAAACTTTTTGTATTATTTATTATATACTAATAATTATTATTTTTAGAGAGTGTGCGATGTCCTGCTGCTTCTTTATGCTCTATAAGCTAAGCTTTATTATAATTAAGTTTCTATGTCAAGATTATAAATTAGTAGCGTTGTCACTTTCCTTGCCAACAGCCATCCAACAGCATGTTTAATACGAAACGTCAATACAGTCAGGTCTTGAATTCTAGCAATCAAATTATTATCGTTATGACAGCTGCGACAAGCCAGACAGGGTGGAAATGATGGCGTATGAAAGGCCCGTTGATTGAGCTCGCACTCGACTTGTGAGACTGCGGGGGACGACCGTTTCTCCGGCAAAATAATATTGTCATATGGAACTTTCTAGATAGTATCACCGCTGCGTTCCGGAATCATAATTGACACGATGACTGGCTAATCGATGATTTAATTACGAAGCGGTGTAAGTTTCATGTTCGGTTATTGATTTCTGATTCTCAGGTGGGTTTTGGACGGTGTTAATGGATACATAATCTTTTTAGTTATATAAAGAAACCGCTTGGAAAGAAGCACATATCATCCCTATTCCTAAAAAACCTAACGCCTCCGTACCTTCTGAATTTCGTCCCATTTCAATTCTCCCATTCCTTTCCAAAGTTCTTGAACGTTTGATCCATTCCCAACTTAATGATTTCCTTTCCAAGAGTAATCTCCTTAATCCTTTCCAATCGGGATTTCGAGCTGGGCATAGCACAACCACCACTCTAACTCATATTACGGATGGCATTAGGTCGGGCATGGAAGAAGGTAAGCTGACAGTCCTGGCATTACTAGACCTCAGTAATGCTTTCAACACGGTCGATTTCGACGTCCTGCTGAGTGTAATGTGTTCTCTTAACATATCTCCAACGGCACTTGACTGGTTTCAAAGTTACTTGTATGGGCGCCGGCAACGCATCTGTGTTGAGGATAAGCTTTCCTCCTGGTGTTCCGTGTCTGCTGGCGTACCACAAGGCGGCGTGCTTTCTCCTCTACTTTTCGCTATTTTCATTAATTCCATTACTAATAATCTTCATTCCTCCTACCACCTCTACGCTGATGATCTCCAAATCTACACACAGGCAACTCTGGACGGAATGGCCGAAGCTATTTCAAAGATTAACCTCGATATCCAACACATATGCGATTGGAGCAAAGCCCATGGTTTGACGGTTAATCCTAGTAAAACCCAAAACATTATTGTCGGCAGCTCCAGGTTGATCTCCAAACTTGACTGGGCCCTACTGCCAAGCGTTGTTTGTGAAGGTATTACCATCCCATACAGCGATGTTGTGAAAAATTTAGGTCTGCACATAGATAAATGCCTCACATGGGGTCCGCAGATTCGAGAAGTCAGTCGAAAACTCTTTACCTCGGCTAAGTCCTTGCGAAGGTTACACAACTTCCTACCCGTTGCCACGAAGGTTTCGCTTGCGCAAACGCTCCTACTTCCCATCCTTGATTATGCCGATGTTAGCTATCTAGATCTCACCGAGGACCAACTAAATAAACTTGAGCGCCTTCAAAATTTCTGCATAAGATTCATATTTGGTCTACGCAAATATGATCATGTTTCTGAGTTTCGTGCTAAGCTCAAGTGGTTACCTATACGACTTCGCCGGAATACCCATATACTGTCACTTCTATACAATATTTTATTCAATCCTATCACTCCTTCTTATCTGAAACAACGATTTCTTTTTCTTCATGAATCACATACGAGGTCCTTGAGGTCGTCTGAGAACCTAAAGCTGAGAATGCCCGTCCACACCACGACATTTATGGATAAATCATTCAGTGTTCAAGCTGTTCGTTTGTGGAATGAACTTCCTGTTGTGGTGAGGCAGGCTCAAACACTGTCATCATTTAAAAAGCTATTAAAAGAACACTACCTATCTCTATAAACTGATCAGGATTATTTCCTCTTATTGATTATATTGGTAATATATATATATATATATATATATATATATATATATATATATATATATATATATATATATATGTGTATATATATGTATGTTTATTCGTCTATAAATGTATATAAGTATGTATATACAATATGTATTTATATGTTTTCATTTCATTTGTCTTTATTTTACACTGCCCTTTCTTTTTTTCCTACTCATATATCCATCCCATGGTTGTCTGGTAGAAATTGCCTTAGAGCGATAAGACCGCCATTTGTACTTTGTTGTTTTATACTGTCTCTAAACTGTTATTTCTTTTTACTGTGTACAATAAAGAATTAAATAAATAAATAAATAAATAAAAGAGTGTGAAAGGTACCGAAAATTAAATAAAAATAATTTTAGAACGCTTCCTGTTCCTGTTAGAATGAAAAAAGATATACTGAATATTGATAAAAATTAAACTCTAATAAGTTACATGCCAACAATATTTTATAGTGATAATTACTATCAAAATATTTGCCTCAGGATGATAAATATTGTTCATAGTTAAAGAAATAATTTATTAAATAAATAATACCCAACAGTCATATACATAGTCCTGACTCCATTCTAAGATCTTGTGTTGTGGGAATCAGGAAGTTTTCGGTCTCACAAACATCCAGACCCGAAATAAATATTTGTGGACCGCACTAACATTTCGGTGCGCGGATCCAACGCGCAGCTTCTCGTTTCATAGGCGGCGTTTAACCGACTGCGCCACGGAGGCTGTCAAAGTTCGTTAGTGGTTCTATTTAAACTTTCAGGACATAGTGACTTTAAGATATGTTTACAATAATGTGATGTATTCGTGTATTTGAGTCATGTAACGTGGCACGCAACACCAAATGCTTGGAACCATCCCAAAGGGCATTTTCACACGGATAATTTTGTTCTGAACAAACAGGGTTGTCTCTGGAATGATTCCTATATTCTACGATAGTGTCCTTCCAATAATACAATAACATTTTTGAAAACAATTGACACGCCTGTCAATCTATACCGGGTATCTCAAGACTGCTACCGAAAACGAAGCCGGGTGGTAGTTTTAGTGGCTACAAACACAATGCAATTAAAAATTTCGCATAGAAACGCGACAATTATTTTTTATGATTTTTTAAATATCGTCATTTTTGGGTGGTAAATCCATAGTTTTTGCTAAAATAATAATTTAAACTCTCTTATATGTTAGAGTATTTATAAACTAAAGGGTATACACTATTATTTTAGGAAAAAATGTATTTACCACCAAAATAAGGCAATAGGAAAAAAATTACAAAAAAAAATTGTCGCTTATTTTTGCAGCTTTTTCTGTTGCATTGTGTCTGAAGTCGCTTAAACTACCACCCGGTTTCGTTTTCGGTAGCAGTCTTGATATACCCTGTATATATATAAATGAATGTTTATTTGTATGTCATCGATGAACTCAAAAACTACTGGACCGATTTGGCTTATTTTGGTCTTGAAATATTCGTGAAAGTCCTGGGAAGGTTTCAGGAGTGAGAAAAGTTGGAAAATTTCTAAGGAAGATACTAAAAACCTTTTTTTTTGGGTATCGTTCAAGCGTGGTGCGTCCAGCCAATATAGGATGTTCTTTGTTTATTTGACGGGAGACGTAAAAGACGGTCCAGCTTCAACTACCATCCAAAGTAAAATGATCTATCTTTCCATTATCTTTCATTGACGGCTGACGAAATAGAACAAAATTCAAAAAATGTGTACATCGTGTATATAATATTATCTAGATACGGCGTTTTGCGCATAATTTTGTTAAATGTAAATTAAAACGATGTCCATATCTACCAAAATAGCCCATTGTTTTTTGAGATTATTGCAACAGTTTTAAACAAGGTATACTCTATCGAAGCGTTTTGCCGGAGTACACCAAAATATATCAAATTATAATTTTTCGTTTTCATAAAGGACATTGTTTTTTGAATTGATACTTTTAGATGCGCTGGGGGACAAATTTAAATTCCGCATTAGTATTGTTTTCAAACTTAAGAATAAAAAAAATATTACTACGTTGATGCCGTATCTAGACATTATAATGAAACGATATGCAGTTTTATATTTTTAAATATTTGTTTTATTACATACGTCACCTGGTAAGGCAGTATGAAGGTTTTATTAATTTGTATATGGTAACGTAGTAGACGCGACTGCCAACAAGTTTACGATGGTCACGGGTTCAAATTCCAGGACACACCTCTGACTTTTCGGATTAATTTCTACGTCAAATAAAATCCGCCAACCCGCACTAAGCCAGCGGGGTGGACTATATCTTCTTCTATAATATAAAAATGAATCGAAAAATGTGTTGGTAAGCGCATAACTTAACAACGCCTGTAATGTTTTTTTTACTTTATTACTAACAAAAAGTAATGGCGTGCAATATTATTTGGAAAAACAGCATTTTGGTGCTGAAATAAGGGAAGGAATATTGGATGGACGCTAAAGTTTTTAATGTCAACATTTCATAAGGCAATCTTTATATGTACATGTGTATATGGAGAGACGGGATATAATAGAGTGGAAGGTACGGGAGAGGGCTGGGATAGCTGACAGATTTGATAGGACGAAATGTAAATGCACGCTATAAGACGGGATGGGTAATAAAGAGAAAGGACGGGACGGATCGGGAAGAGACTGAACAGACGGATGAGACGGGATTGAGCCGGACAGTAGGACAGCTACGTCAAGTTTAGGTATACAAGAGTTTATACGAAAAATAACATGTATTTGGTGTGGAGTGGAATCAAAAAATATATGCACCCAGGCGAAGCTGGGCCGGGCCGCTAGTTAAATATAAAAATCAAAATTATTGTGACATTTTAAAAGCCTAGTCCTGGATTTGCTAAATTTAGATAATCCAAAGCCATCGTTAGAAGTTCTGCAAAATTTAGATTAACGAAGAGGTACTAGAAATTTAGATTTTGTTATTATTTACATTGTAAATTATATTACGTTTTAGCCTTGTAAAGTTTCAATACAATATTTCCAGTTTGTTAAATCTGATTTCGTTTATTAGTTTTACCAGAAACCCTTTTCATTTGTAGGTTGGCAAAAACATTAATAAGTTGTTGAATGAAAAATAAGTCGTCAGAGAGAATCTTTATTGTAAATCGTTTGTTTGTTAGTTCGTTGAAGCGTTAAGAGGGAAGGTAGGTGGAATGTTAAGAAGCTTACAGCTGTTCGCGTTTCTGCGGTTTCATTTTGTTATTAGGCGGAAGATGAATAGCTTTTTTAAAGAATACCCTTCGTTTTGTTAAGTAGCTTTTATTTCTTCCTGAAAATTATTACGGTCTTGTTTTGCGTCGGGATTAATTATATTTTGACTGAAATTGTTGTTTAGGTATTGTTGAAGCTTATAACCGTATTGTTGTTCGTTAAATTTTTGATGCTGACCACTTTCTCATAGACAACCAAAGTGAACTAACAGTTCAATGCTAATTAATGGCAAGATGGTGGCCTACCAACTTACAGAACTTTGGGGATCGATACAATTTCAATAAAGTAATGGAAGCCCGTTGTCAGATATGACTCAGCATGAATGAACAGATATTGCCCAAGGCGGTACCTATGTCTACTTACTTTGTTGTCGCGTTTGGTTCGGTTAATGAGATTGCCGAATAGCCCTTTCCTCTTCCCATCCGTTTCTCTTCCCAGTCCCATCCCGATTTGATGAGCCGGCAACACATCTATGTTTATTTTTCAAACGTTATGTGTGTTCATGGGTGGCAGTGATCACTTAACATCAGTTGACCTGTTTACTAGTTCGCGGATCTATGCAATATAAAAAGTATTCATCAATCCTGACACACAGAAGTTGGAGTGGTCATTATCTCTGACAGCTAGCTTAAACATCAATAACATCCAAACATCAGCAACCCAAAACTGACAACTACAATGGTGTCAGCCTCGTCGGTGACCCTAGTAAGTGCCGATTATTCTATTGAGTGCGTTTCGTGGCCGATTGATAAATAACTCCCGGTGTGGAGCGAGTGATTACCGCGGCACGGTTCCCTTACGCCGATCCTCTCAATGAGCGGCCCCGATCGGGGACACTCACTTGGCCGTCACTCTTTATTCACTTTCGACTAGCTGTTGGGTTGAACAGTGGCTTATTTGTGTCAGGAGGGTTAATCACCTCACATTTGTTGTAAAGAGTGTGTAGTAGTTGTAGTGAGACTAATATGTAGAGTAATGTGTGGTATTTAAAGCTTTGTGTATTTTCATTCCATCCTATAATTAATTCAGTTACATGTCAACTTCTTTTAGATCTTCCATAAGATTCGGTTGACAAATTAAAAACAAGTTGAAATTTTTGTTCCCATTCGTTTCCTATTAACGGTAAATTAAAAGACGTGATAATGGTATCAGAAATTACTACTAAGCTCTGAGACTTCGAGCAGATTGCATAAAAAAGTCTAGCATACAAAAAGGTCCCGTCACAGTGTCGCGTCCAAGTTGCTATTCCGGACGAGTTAATCTATATCCAGTCTAGTACCAACATAACTATTAAATTCTGTTTCTCATTTTACTTTTTGACCGTCGCATCAGCAGGTTCCGATGAAGTCATTCTCAATAAAAAGATCAATCATGTCATGTGCATTTTTTCTCTCCCGTTCCCTCGGGATGGAATCCAGAGAACTAGTTTGTGTCAATATAAAGTTACTGAGTGATCTAGGGTTGATTGCCGCGGCGGGTCGTCGGCCCCGCTCCACGCGTTATTTCTGCAATGCTTTGCTTTTTTACTATTTCTTCCATTACGCTGCGCAGATGACTAGACGTCGCTGTTTGTTTATGCGCTATGATTATGTTTTTAAATTGCTTTAGTTGTTTTTCAGTAATTATCTTGTGATTGGTCGTTTTGTTAGCTTGTGCTTCGCCGATTTCATCATCTTTTAAACAAATATACGAAGATAAAGATAAAGATATTTATTTTGTGAAACATGAGTGACAATTTTGTACAAGATCTTCAGTTTTATAAAAGTAGCTACATGTTTTGCCTTTTAAGGCGTACAAAATGTATATTTAGCGCATAGGCGCATAGATTATGAGAAAAAAATGCTAATACAATCTAGTTATTATTGATTACAATTTACAGAAACAAAAACTTTTGGTAAATTTATGATTAGATTACGAGTAGAGGAAACATCGTGATTGTGACTAATTTATGATATTTAAATATTAATTTATACATTATTGTGTTTATAGGGTTAAATTGTTGTCATTTAAAAATTCTGATAAGCTGTAGTAACACCTCTGTAGAAGAATTTTTTTAAGGGCGAACTTGTATTGTGAGGTCGGCAGTCGTTTAATAGTGTTACGAACTTTATTATAAATGATTGGTGCCAAACAAAAACGAAAACCAAACGAGCTTTCGATTCTTTTTTTAATTGTAGTTTCTTACTCATTTGACTTATTTAACTTGAGATCGCTAATACTAGAGTTTCTTAGAAGTATGGTGTAACGATGACTGTTTTTTATTATATTTTTTCCGAGTAGTTATGGCCGCTCGAAGCATCGAATCTACTTAAAACCAGGAACCATCACTACACATACATAAAACGAATGCAAATAGAATCAAGTATGTATGGAATGTAGGAAACGATCAATCGTCCATATTTAACATTCAACACGGCTCGTATTGCGATTAATGCAAATGTTCTAATAAAGATAAATAATTGTCGCCACGGGTTGCTGATTGCGATTGTTTTGTTGCAGATACAGAGGCGACATGGCGTCGCCTAGACTATGGATGTTGCTCGCGATGTTACACTTTGTCACACTGTCAAGGGCTGGTAAGTAATCGTTTTTTCACAAATTTTTAATATCTCCTAATTATAATACTAAACAACTAGGGGTAACGCACTTCACACACACAATAACAGAGCAAATTGAAGCTGTTGTTAGTAATATACATGATCATTATGATTTGTATGTCGAATATGGTCGATTATATTAATTGACGAAATTGAATTAAATCTATAGTCATCGTCGTTGTTAATTTTAGACTATTTAAAAATATATCAGATCACAAATAACTAATAGCCGGTTAACTAATTTCTTAGAGACGCATCATATCATTGCCCCTAACCAGTTCGGTTTTAGACGGGGAAAATCTACCGAAGACGCCGTAAGCTCGTTAGTTGAACATACAATTGAGAAGATAGATGCCCATGAGAAATGCCTCGGAATTTTTCTTGACCTTTCGAAGGCGTTTGACACTGTCTCAATCCCGCTTTTACTGAATAAGATGGAAAGAATAGGTATACGAGGAACTGCTCTATCCATTTTTAAAGATTATCTGACTGACCGCAACCAATGTGTGAAAATTGGTTCACACATTAGTAGCTTCTCAACTCTTACTCATGGTGTTCCACAGGGCTCCATTCTAGGTCCTACTCTTTTCCTGATATACGTCAATTCTTTATGTAATCTTTCGATCCCTAACTGCTCTATTTTTACATACGCTGACGATACTGCCATGATTGTTCATGGAGGTAACTGGGATGAAGCATTTTTAAACGCCGAATACGCCCTTAAGCAAGTCATGACTTGGCTTTCGCAAAATTTGCTGACCCTTAATTTACACAAGTCGACCTACTTAATGTTTTTCTTGAAACCTATTAATCAACATTCAGTAAATTCTTTAGTACTTAAAGCCCATTCATGTCTTGCTTTGACACCTAACTCCGCATGTGAATGCCATATATTAAATAGATCCAACAATGTAAAATATCTTGGAGTACAGATAGACAATCTTCTTACTTGGAAAAATAACATTGAATCCCTTACTTCAAGGACGAGGAAACTTATATATATTTTTAAAAGTCTTCGAAACTCAGCCGACCAGGATACTCTCTATACAATGTATTATGCTCTAGGGCAATCCATTTTAACCTATTGCATAACTGTATGGGGTAGCGCCCATAAAACAATCCTTCTTCCTTTGGAGCGTGCTCAAAGGGCAGTGCTGAAAGTTTTAACATCTAAACCATTTCGATATCCGACGCACCTCTTATATAAAGATTGCCAAGTACTCACAGTAAGGCAAATGTACATACATCAATCTATCCTACGTAAGCACGCTACTCTAAAGTTTGACCACAATGTATTGAAAAAGCGACGCGCCTATGATGTTTGCCATACTATAGCATTCCAAACTTCCCTAGCTAAACGCAGTTATAATATTTCTAGTAATCACATGTATAATAAAATAAATAAAATATGTAACATATATTCACTTAACAGATATGAATGTAAACATAAAGTAAAGAAATGGCTTTTGGGAAAGAATTATGCTGAGACGGAAAAGATTTTAAGTTTTTATTAAGTTCTTTTTTTATTTTTGTATTTATTTTAAAGGAACACACACATACACACACACACACACACACACACACACACATACACACACACTCACAATTTCCCACTTACACACAGGCACGATAGAATACTTAAGTACGAATTCCGCTATATTTGTATTTGTCTTCGTTTTATTATGCTATAGAAACAGCTTAATAAATTGTTATTAATAAATGCCATGTACGATCTGAATCACTGGTGCCCATACCTCAAGTTAAATCTTTATTTGGGCATCAGAGTTCAATCAAACACTTGCTGAAAATTAACATTAATTTGAAATTAATATTGTCATACGATTTATTTTAAGTGTTTATTGTACGCCTGTTATATGATGCAAATAAATTTATTATTTATTTTTATTTATTTACTTCAGCTAGATGTGAACCACACTTTTACACTTTTAACTAAATGCCGACTAGATCGACGTTAAATAACAGCTTTGCTGTCTCTTTTTGGTTCAGTGTTCGAGATTGTCGGAAGTCCAGTAACCCTGTCCTATTCCCATCCTTGTTCCTTCCCGCTCCCCTCCCGATTTGATGGGCCGGTAACACATACACGATCCAAGCGTTATGTACGTGCATGGGTAGCAGTGATCACTTACCATCAGTTGACCTGTCTGATCGTTTGCTACACCTATGCTATAAAAAAACATATTGTTAAAAATAGTTGAAAGAAAAGAAGGTTTGCTCTCATATTAAAAAGAAGCTCGAATACCAAAGTATTCACAATCATTACAATGTATCACTGCTCTCCGAGAGTAACACAAATAGCGCCTTTATTTTGCCGCTATTCAATACATTTTTACGAGTGCATTAAAGCCATATAGGTCCATTACCATTCATCTTTTGTATGGGCCCATTTCCAATACTAATATGTGTTCGCAAACAGCAAATAGTAAATACATAACACCTGTACCAATAATAATGTTTGTTTTCCTCATTTTAGTTTATGTGTGACGATGTTCACATGTATTGTTTTTGTGATTAATCTCTTTATTCTATGGACATCGGATTTGCGACAAAATAAGGTTTACTTGGAGGCGTTTAGATTGTGAAAGTATGATAGTAATAAAAATTTATAAAATAACATATTATGTACATAACATATACTCACGGCTTTTTTCCAAGAAGGGGTAGGCAGAGGTGCAACCAGGACCACCACGTTTCGCCTTGTATTATCCGTCTCACGATGTGATAGGGAACGAACCTATAGCCATATCGAGCACAAATTCCTGACTCCGGGCTGATAATGAATAGGGCAATCCAGTATTACTTTGCCTGACTGGAATTCGAACCCGCGAGCTCAGCTTTGTATACTGCAGTACAACTGCGTCAATTAATATAATAAACAACAAACATAGGTTATTCTACTCGTAGTCCCAATACCACAATGCAACAAATTGTCTTGAATCCTGGCTGTTTCTTTTTATCAAGCATAAAGAACTTCGTGGCTCATTAACCCGTATGGGGGATTACTAATAACTAATAGATATTTCTTGATCTGATGATAATGAAATATGAGTTGGCGCCTGTATAGACAGCCTCCGGGCGCAGTTGGTTAAATGCCGGCTGTGAAATGAGAGGCCGCGGATTCAATCCCCGCACTGAAGCAAATATTTGTGTGAACCACAGGTATTTGTTTCTGGGTGTTGTTGAGACCAAAAAGTCTCTCGTAGTTCCTGATACCCACGACACAAGACTAGATCTTAGGGTGAAGTACTATGTATGTGACTGTTGGGTGTATTTATTTATCACTACATAGTACAAAACAAAGTCGCTTTCCTCCTTATGTCCCTTTGTATGCTTAAATCTTTAAAACTACGCAACGGATTTTGATGCGGTTTTTTTTAATAGATAGAGTGATTCAAGAGAAAAGTTTATAAGTATAATACGTACATATTATTGTACAGAAATATATTTGTACCCGCGCGAAGCTGGCCCGGGCCGCTTGTTTTTATAGAATGTAGCCTCGCTTCTCATATGTGTCTCTTTTTGTCCATAATACCGCCTAGACTACCAAAGGTTATTTTGTTGAACATTCAACATGCACATGACGTCGCCGAGGTCATACATTATGTGTAATTAATGTGCTTGTTGATATCGGGAAAACCTTTCTCATTATATATTATGTTCCTACGTAGTACATAGTAGCATTTTAATGTAAACTGGAACCTTGAACTCAAACTGATAAGTATACGAAAGCAGTTTTGAGTTAATTCTTGGTTTACTTAGATTAACTAAGATATCAGATATTTATGACGATGAAGGAAAACATCGTGAGGAAACCTGCATAGTGCATACCATTGCGAGTTGGAAGAATTTCTATGGTGTGTGAAGTCCGCCAACTTGCACTAGGCTAGCGTGTTGGACTTTATGGCATAACCACTCTCAATCGTACTCTCGATTTTAGAATATGCCAGGGACGTATATGGACTGATACATTAGTATATGTAGATATTTACTATTTCCTCTCCTCTCTAAAAGATACAGCATAACTTCAGGCATTAGGTGACGCTGTCTACTTTTTAGAAGACCATTAAAAGTAAAATAAAGATTACTTAAGCTAGAGTTAAGAATATACTATCAAACAACCACTACTACAATGCCAATAAGCAAAGGTCAACGCCATGGAAAAAGTTGACCCCGAATATCGTAGATCGGCACGCATGTTAGGAATACTCGCTTGTATGTAACTCGCAACGAAATTAAACAAACGAAAAATAAATAAAATTTGACTGAAGTCCATAGCCTAACATACTATGGTTAGTTTTATTAAGCTGATGATACAGCCTATAAAATGGTTTAATACTACTTTAGCTCATCGACCTCTATTTTACCATATTGTTCAAAACAAGGAATTTCCTTTTTTTTTTAGAATTAAATTAAGAAGATTTGTTGATCATCTAATGAAACCTACGATATCATTGTTAAAGCTAATTTGTGTAATTGATAAACCAAAAATAGGACTATTTACGTATTTGTAACACAAAAACGGTCATACAAATTCAACCCAGGATGTGTTCAAATTGGCCACGATTGTATCTAACGATTACCCTAAAAGACGGGAAACTACGGTAATAAAGCCGATGTTTTATTCACCGAGCACACCAGTGATTCAGACGAGATTACCCCATTTCTTGGCCCGCGCTGCAAGGATCTAATGGCGTTCGTAAATGGTAAAACGTGGCCCATCTGCCGACGCTCCTAGTTTTTATAGTGATTCATAGACTCAGTTGAAGGTCGATACACTGACATCACCTTACTAAATCTAGTTTTTTGTCTTTATATGTTTTACGGCTGTTTTATTTGCCTATTACACTTTTATGGACGATGTATTAGTGTGAATTATTGCGGCGATTTTGCGGTGAATTTACGATTAATTTGAGTTCGCAGTTCTGTTGGTATTAGTTTCGTGATACGGCTGAATTGTATTGGTTATTAATCGTCAAGGAAATACTTTTTATAAAGCCTATATCATGATAATTGTGACGAACTTTCCTGTTTGTAATTAAATATTTTATAGTATATTTTTAATGACCCCAGCTTTAGCTTAATCTAACCCTGATTCCTGGGTTGATTTCTCGCATCTATCACCAACTTTAATAGTAATAAGTCAGTTAAATAACTTTATGATAATGAAGAGACGACGAAAGGAAATAATTCAAGTTAATCTATCGTCGACATTTATTGCTCTGAATAAATAATAACGGAAAGAGATATGAATCGCTACACAAATTGCATTGTTTCTTGAATTGGAGTCGCAAGATCTGCACATACACACACACAAACAAACACAGCAATTGCCAGTGTATTTTTTTATTTACCTAATTTATAAAAAGGTAGTTTTTAATACCTTATGAACATGTTCGTTTGACCAGAGCCACACAATAATATTCTTTTACTGTTTCTTGTCTGCTTTTCTAATCATCCACATTATGGCTATGACTATGACATCACACCTACAGGTTACAAGACAGTAAATAAATGTTGCATGACTTGCATGATAATTGACAACAAAGCTCTGATTTTCCATGGTGTTTTTTACAAATACTGATGCAATTCGGATATTTCATTGTTCATTTATGGTTCTATGGTAGTAGTTCTAAGGCATGTGAAGACAATCTTATGAAACCAACGGGATGAACTGAATTGTGGAATAGTCCCGTGTTCAAAACACGATTATCGGTTGATATAATACAGTACAGATGCGGTATTACAGTCTGATAATGTCCAAGAGCCTCAACATAGCAACAATCGTCAGTGCATGCGCAGTATGCGCTGCGGAAGTGACAATATGCGAGGCACGTCCGCGGGCGCCGCTGAAATCCTAACAAGCAGTTTATTTCGGGCTTTCCCGAAACTGCGGTCACTTTTATCTCCTGCATTATTGTTGGTCACGTACCACCGTTTAGGTTCTGTTTAGCTTTAACTTAGCATGCGTGGTGGTATTCAATCATTTTGGAAGTGCATCTGTATAATACCTGAATGGTGGGAGTTCAAAGTAATATGTTTTACGCATATTCCATGTAATTTGTTGAAATATATTTGAAATCAGTTTTGTAACTGATGGATCGGGTTTGATCTGTGCACTCGGAAAAAGTCATCTTGAAATATAAAATTCCTGGTGTTGGATTTTGTAAGGTTAAAATATTTTTTGGTCTCTGGTACCCATGACAAGTTAGTAGTAGCTAGTCTTTTAAAATAAACTTCCTCTTGTAGCCGAAACGTGAACACTTCGTTTAACAATACAAATACGATGCATTAGTTTGGAATTCGGTCCGTGGGAAAAATTACTTAACTCAAAGAGAAATCCTCTCGAATGTTATGTTATAAATGCGTAAACAAACGCCATTGATAGGTTATTAATGCAACGCGCACATTCTAACGCGCGGTCGTGAGTTCGACTCCCTGTTCGGGGTGTCAATGAGTTTTTCGAAACTCCATTGTTGTTACGGTGTAAAGAGCTTCGTGATAAAATTTGCACGTCGCTGCACCCTCATTTCTTTGCTAATAAGTTGTTAGCGATACACGATTGTGTGGATACAACATCGTGTGGTTTTTAAATTACTTTTTCTGGGTTTATTTTTCGAAGCTGTGGTAAATTCGCTTTCTTGGCTTAAACTGTTTCGGGTAATATCTTAGCGCAGATAAGAGAATGTATTATGAATTTGTGTTTTTAAAATTGACTATGATTTAATATTACTGTGGAGTACATTCAAATATTCTAGCATCACTAAAACTTTACTAAAACAAACAAACGAGAATCAAAAGAGTCAACAAAATGAGTTGGTTCAAAAAAAAATTGACCTATATTTTGCTTATATTTAAAATTGATTTTATTTATCAATTGCTGAACCAATTGCTGTATTCACAATTAATTTCAGTAAATCTTCAACTTGAAAATGCAATATTAAAATATTAAGCAATTATTATTGTATGATCGAAGCATGTTATATCTATATATTAATACGTGATGCAGAAACTTTGGACCCCTTTTTACGAAAATTGCGCGGACGCAGGAGCATAAAATTTGGCACGCTTATAGTTTATGTGTAGGAGAAGTGCAGAACGCTAATATTTTTCGATAATAATGCTTATAAAGTACATTAAATCAAAAAATAAAACATTACACACACTACCATGCGTTTCACACACACATACATACACAAGTATTTGTACACGCATTCATACTCTGGTGTCAAATTGTTTCTTTTCTTTTTCACTTTGTTCTTCTGACATAGACATATAAAAAAAAGGTTTTATTTGTCTCATTTAATATTAAAAAATAATAATAATAATACATAAAAAGTACATTAAATCAATAAATAAAACATTAAACAAACCAGCATGCATTTGATACACGCATTTGTACACGTATACATACTCTTTGGTCAAATTGTTTCTTTTGTTTATTATAGACATAGTTCAATCTCAAACAGAAAAGTTTTATTTGACGAATACTACGTGAAATACTGACCGCTTATACAAATTGTGTATCAGTAAGATACATTTAAATGTACACGGACTATCATTATATGCATAAAGAAAGTTCTGTAGCAGCAATCTGCAATAACAACAATCAGGTACAAAAAAAATATAATTTACTATTGCTGGTTCAAAGCAATTATTGTAGTTTACGATTTCAGTAATTAAAATCATATACTTCAGGATAAATAAGTAGTTTTGGGAGATACGTACATTTAAATGTGCACGAATTATCAGAATAACAACATCATTATACAGGTAAAAACTTTTTCTCTTCTTGATTTGGTCGAATTTCGACCACTAGGCGACCACTAGTTTATATAAATATGAAATATGTTAATATATTATTTTTGGTACTCTCCGTAATTTACGCGATATGATGAAACATTCCGTTAAATTACGCACAAGGTAGTTGCAAAAAGTATATTTCTAATATGTTGAAACACGACATCTTAAGTAAAATTTCATGGTACTAGACTCACCAGTTTAAATTGAACTTTATCTGTCATTTATAGGGGATAAACTTAAAAAAGATAGAAATACTAAATATCGTTGAAACTTTCAATGATCTATTTACTATTACTATGATATTATGTATACGTACGTAAGTGCGTGGTGGCCTGTTGGTAAACGGACTAGACGCGACTGCCAACATGTTCACGGTGGTCGCGGGTTCGAATCCCAGGGCACACCTCTGACTTTTCGGAGTCATGTGTGTATTGATAGTCAATCATCACGCACGTAAAACGGTGAAGGAAAACATCGTGAGGAAACCTGCATACCATAGCGATTTATAAAATGTCTACGGTATGTAAGTCCGCCAACCCGCACTAGGCCAGCGTGGTGGACTATATGGCCTAACCACTCTCAATAGTACTCTCGATTGTAGAGGCCCGTGCCCTGCAGTGGGACGTATATGGACTGATACAGAATATTATGTATCTAAAGTTAGGCATTACGGCAGCGCCCAAACCCTTCAAGATCCTTCAAACCAGACTTTGAAGTTTTTTTTTTGAGTTTGCGTTACTCTATGAAACGGTACGAACTTCGTATGTTCGGATGTTTGACGTCCGGAGTAAGATCTACGTTTTCCATTTCTAAAAATCTACTATTTTCCATTATACTCATCATTTTCTCCGAACTTAGTCTATGGTTACAACGCACAATGGAGGATTGCAACATTTTGTGGAGTCTAGACACATTAGTGAAGTTTTACGTACGGCGTTCGAACATTCGAAGTTCGTATCGTTTCATAGACTAACCCCCCAGACTAGAGTTTCTACCGAAAGAAACAGTATATTGATGCAATTAACCAGGCTGTTCAATAAAAGACAATAAATAGTAATTAAGCAAAGTACGAGGCTGTGCACGGCATGTGTAAGCGGATTGAATCCGATAAGGCATCGCGTAAAGGCCTGGTCTGTCGAAGGATACGCGCGGCACTGCGGTAAGCGGCAACGTCATGACGTCATGCAACGTAGTTCACATAACAACAAAAAAGGTGGTTCACATATAGGTTTTACTCTGTGCGTAAAACCGTTGACCAATGGGAGAACCGTTCATTGAAAACAAACGTTACTATGGCAATTTCGCATTGAAGTTTACTTGAATTTCCATGACAACAAATAATAATCATTTATGTTCGAAAATATATATAATTACTCAAAAAAAACGTTTGTGCGTCATTTTAAATAAACTGGGTATATATGTTTACGAGACAATTTTCGCAATATTGATACGTGATAAAAGTGGTTCGTATCATTCTAATGAAATACGCGTCTGCTGAATACATCTTTTTTCGGTTTAAACAACTTATTGTCAGATCAAATTAAATTTCACTGGATTTATGTATATATCCTTTCTTCAATTATCGTTATCGATCGTACCGTAATTGGGAAAAATAAATTCCATAACGATTAAATTATTTTCCTATAAAATTGTCACGAGCAAAACCTGGAACAACATTGATGGACACTTTTTACAATAATAATTTGATTTTAGTATTTAACAGAATTCATAACACAGAGCTAAAAATATATATGCGTAGGTGTAAGTAGCACAAATTACAATATATATAGGGGTTTTAATGGAATGGGAATGGAAAAAAGGGGAAAACACAGAACTTGATACTACGTTGAGGAACTAGATATTTAAAATTGCAATTGCATCACATGATGATGCACTCCAGGTGTTAGGAGAGTGTTGCTTATTGTGTCGAACGGCGATAGTTTATTATATCTTGCAGGTGAATTTTGTAAATAACTACGACGATAATATACAACCATTATACAACGAATGTATGTATATGGGCTGATTCAAAACTCATCATAAGATTTTTTGTAGCTGCTTTTTCGGGCTTATATAAAAATTGCGTGCACTTAAACGATTGATGTTTTTATTGGGTTTGTTGTTTGTATTTCGTATTTCTTATTAGGGATAAGGTCAGCTAGTGTGGTGGACTATAGTATGGCCTAACCACTCTCAATCGTATTCTCGATTGTAGAGGAGACCCGTGCTCTGCAGTGGGACGTATATGGGCTGATAAAGTGCCCTGCGAATAGGGATAAAGACTGAATGTATATAGAAACCTACTAATAAATCGTCTCCAATTGTACCCTGATCAGTTGCGAACTAATTCCGTTGCTATATTTTGTTAAAAAGCATGGGGTACTAGGTACTTAGAACAATTAACATATAATTCCGTTCTCCATTTTTATAACAATAAAATAAATGTAATTGACTCCAGTTTATTGGTTTATTTATATCTTGTACTTATTAAATAAAAAATATTTTTACTTTTTAATTGTATCTTTTACCAAAGCAAGGTTTTAAAATTTTATTCCTACGTGGTGTGATATTGTGCCATTGTCATTGGGAACGTGCGTGAACTGTATTGAACGTACTGTGCGGCAGCATATAGTCGATATACGCGCCACAGCCTAAACGAAAGTTTAAACCAAACGAAAATTGATAAAAATATTGTCCTCAAACAATTCCATTGCGCAAATACGCTTACCGCGACGAAATGACGAGAGTGACGGCACGTTGTGCGGTGTAACCGCCCCGCGCTTCACCGCACTTTTCCCTCTACACCGACGCACACTGTGACAGCACAAAAGACCAGTCTACCCGTCACCTAGTTGACCCCTCACCGCAGACGCTGGCTGACGCATACTGCGGCGGAACGTCATGTCAATGTCAATGTTTTTCATACAAAACCGAGTTTGGCACCGCATTCCGCGCAACGCAACGCTGTGCGTAGCTTCGACAGACCAGGGCTTAAAGGCCTGGTCTGGCGAAGAATACGCGCGGCACTGCGGTAAGCGGTAACGTCATGACGTCATGCAACGTAGTTCACATAACAACAAAAAAGGTGGTTCTCATATAGGTTTCACTCTGTGCGTAAACTATTGACCAATGGGAGAACCGTTCATTGACAACCAACGTTACTATGGCAATTTCGCATTGAAGTTTTCTTGAATTTCCATGACAACAAATAACAATCATTTGAGTTCGAAAATATATATAATTTCTTTAAAAAAATGTTTGTGCGTCATTTTAAATAAACTGGGTATATATGTTTACGAGACAATTTTCGCAATATTGATACGTGATATAAGTGGTTCCTATCATTCTAATGAAATACGCGTGTGCTGAATACATTTTTTTCGGCTAAACAACTTATTGTCAGATCAAATTAAATTTCACTGGATTTATGTAGTTATCCTTTCTTACATTATCGTTATTGATCGTACCGTAATTGGGTAAAAATAAATTCCATAACGATTTAATTATTTCCTTTAAAATTGTCACAAGCAAAACCTGGAACAATACCGATGGTCACTTTTTAAAATAATATTTTTATTTTAGTATTTAACAGAATTCATAACACAGAGCTCAAAATATATGTGCGTAGGTGTAAGTAGCACAAATTACAATATATATAGAGGGGGTTTTAATGGAACGGGAATGGAAAAAAGCGGAAAACACAGAATTTGATACTACTATGAGGAACTACATATTTAAAATTGCACCATGTCATCACATGATGCACTCCAGGTGCTAGGAGAGTGGTGCTAATTGTGTCGAATAGTTTATTATATCTTGCAATTGGATTTTGTAAATAACTACGAAGATAATATACAACCATTATACAACGAATGTATGTATATGGGCTGATACAAAACTCATCATAAGATTCTTTGTAGCTACTTTTTCGGGCTCATATAAAATTTGTTTGTATGTTGATTGTATTTCTTTCTATGCAAATATAGGGATAAGGCCAGCTAGTATGGCCTAACCATTCTCAATCGTATTCTCGATTTTAGAGGAGACCCGTGCTCTGCAGTGGGACGTATATGGGCTGATAAAGTGCCCTGCGAATAGGGATAAAGACTGAATGTATATAAATACCTACTAATAAATCGCCTCCAATTGTACCCTGATCAGTTGGGAACTAATTCCGTTGCTATATTTTGTTAAAAAGCATGGGGTACTAGGTACTTAGAACAATTAACATACAGTTCCGTTCGTCATTTTTATAACAATAAAATAAATGTAATTGACTCTATTTTATAATCTTGTACTTATTAAATATTAATTCTTTTTCCTTTTTAATTGTATCTTTTTTACCAAAGCAAGGTTTTAAAGTTTTATTCCTACGTGGTGTAATATTGCGGCATTGTCATTGGAAACGTACGTGAACTGTATTAAACGTACTGTGCGGCAGCACATAGTCGATATACGCGCCACAGCCTAAACAAAAGTTTAAACCAAACAAAAATTGATAAAAATATTGTCCTCAAATAAATCTATTGCGCAAATACGCTTACCGCGACGAAATGATGAGAATGACGGCACGTTGTGCGGTGTATCCGCCCCGCGCTTCACCACACTTGCCCCTCTACACCGACGCATACTGTGACAGCACAAAAGACCAGTCTACCCATCACCCGGTTGACCCCTCACCGCAGACGCTGGATGACGCATACTGCGGCGTAACGTTATGTCAATGTCAATGTTTTTCATACAAAACCGAGTTTGACACCGCATTCCGCGCAACGCAACGCTGTGCGTAGCTTCGACAGACCAGGGCTTAAGATAGCGAGATGTGCCGCGCCGCCATATGGTAGGTAGCCGCCACTTATCGTTACATTTGACACGGGATTTGTCACGTGTTTGTGCTAAAAAGTTGTAGTAGGTTTTAGTGTTAAAAAAAACTAAGAACGTTTTTATGTAACTAAAAAGTATTGAATATTGATGTGTAGAGTGTTGTGAGTTATAAATTGGCTTGTTTTTAAATTGCTACACAAATTAATGAAGCCATGACGGAAATTTCAGTGTTTTATACATGGTATATCAAGAGTGCTAGAGAAAATGAAGCTGGGTTGTAGTTTTAGTGACTTCAGACACAATGCAACTAAAGGACATGGACAGTTTCAGTATGGCGCTGTGCCTAGTGCTGCACATCAATGAGTTTTGCATTGTTGGAATAATATTAGTTCCAAGATTATTACACTAAAGTTTCAGAGCCTAGGAACTTTAGGGGTTTTAGATATTTATAAAAATAGATGTTATTTTTAGGTTAGGTTTGTAGGTTATCTGTCAATCTATTGAACTTGATAAAATACGTTTACAAATAGATTTTGTCTTATTTTAATTAATAATTAAAAAGATATATAAAATTATGAAATCACTACATAGTATAAAACAAAGTCGCTTTCTCTGTCCCGTTGTATGCTTAAATCTTTAAAACTACGCAACGGATTTTGATGCGGTTTTTTTTAATAGATAGAGTGATTCAAGAGGAAGGTTTATATGTATAATACGTACATATTATTGTACAGAAATCTATTTGTACCCGGGCAAAGCTGGGCCGCTAGTTATATAATACACTAAAACCTTAGAGTATTTATATATAGAGGGAGCGCTGTCATACATTCGCGATTTGAAAAACGTAGATATTTTCTTGTTCGTAATGTTGGTAGCGCACCTATATTAGTAAAAATTGAATTAATTATTTAGCAATAAATTGCTATAAATTCCTTTATTAGCCAAAATTATATTTAGCTATTATCCTTTTAAAACGAGTTTAAGTGGAATTAAATATACCTAAACTACATATTTTTAATTTTTTTTTCAATTAATTTATGTAAGTTGCACAACCTGTTCCAATATTAGCCAATAGGAGGGCAGAAAAAGGTGGCCCGGCACCACCATTTTTATCTACGTTTTTGAAGTACCAGCGCTCCCTCTATATATATAATATACTCTAAGACTAAAACACATAAAATCATTGAAATATCTAAACCTGTCTACTAAACGAATCCAGGGCCCTTGCAGACAAAATCTTTTTTCATGAAAAAGGAATCTTCATCGTCGTACTTTATTTTTATGAATGCGTCAATGGATTTAGATTAAGTTTACAATATATACTATTGAATGTTGAGGAGACCCGTGCCCTGCAGTCTTACGTATAGTAATTCTTTGTACTCGTGAGTTGCAAACAGATTATTCATGAACACACGCACCCTATACACCCAACAGTCACATAAATAATTCTGACCCCACACTAGTACCGATCCTTGTATCATGGGTATCAGGAACTACGAGAGATTTTACGGTTTCACAAACACCCAGACCCGAAACAAATACAAGTGGTTCCCATTAGTCTGTCACATTTAGTGCGGGAATCGAACCCGCGTCCTCTTTTATACACTTGGCGCGGCGTGAAATGAGCTACTGGCAGCCTAGATTACTTGCAATCCTCCCACACATAGCATAATTATTTAAGTCTCAATCAATACAAGGGTGAGTGGGAGCTTAGGGAGATAATATACACCAAAGGGTGAAATAAATAAAAATCATTTTTATCAAAACACATATTTATTAATAAAAAATACATTGACAGCCTTCGTGGCGCAGTTCGTTATCTTATAACTCGCGTGCACCTGTGAGCATAGAATTTCTCTCTTTGAGTTCCCAATCGTTCAGGATAAGTTCCTCATCGTGGCCTCCAACCTCCCCTATAACCACCCCGAACCTCGCTTTACCAACCTGATATTACTGACACTTAACCGAAACTGAATACAACCAATGAATCAATGAGTCTGTATACAGTAACTAATACTTGCAGTGAACGCTCTAAGAGCGCTCTCTCAGAGAGTATGTATAATGTATTGTTTATAACTCGCATACACCAGTGAGCATAGAACCTCTTTCTTTGAGTTTCCAATCGTTCAGGACAGATCCTCATTATGGCCTCCAACCTCCCCTATAGCCATCGCGAACCACGCAACAAGATCAACCAGCCTAATATTACTAGTGTCAGAACTATGTTACATTAGAGCGACTATATTATATTAATATTCAACAATACGTACACAAATATCGCCTAAAAATGAAGCTGGCGGACAAGCATTGTTCCGATACCGAGCTCAGCTTAAATACCGGATCGTGGTCATTACACGACAACAACATCCCACTGTTCTGTTGCCAACCAAGTAACTGCAATAATATCCTAAGATGGCATCTAATGGACAGTTGCTAGAAGGTTCAACATCGAACAAAATATATTATGTATAATATATCCTTTCACTTATATGCCTCGATTTAATTCGTCCTCTTAATAAATAAGGATTGTTTCCCCCAATATGTGAGACCAGTTCTTCAGAAAGATCAAGTTCTGGAAACACTTCTATTTCATAGGCGCCATTCCCTCTAATATATTCGCCATAATACGATCGCGATTGCTTTATTTGATAAGGCCCTAAAGCAATCAATAACAATTGTTCATGAGTTAATCTAGGGAAATTCCCCAATTGCGATAGGTTACCATCGATTCTAGTAAACATGACCCTACACCTATTTAAGTTGTAATCATTTACAAAATCATCTAAATAATACCTTTCGTCCATAAATCGCAATGCTCTTTGAATAATTTGCCCACACAGTGGGCTATCTACAAGAACAGGATGATATTTATTTAGAATATCTGCTGCTCTCTTGACGGCTTGATTAAAATACAGTTGCCTAAACAATTTAAAATCCCGTTTAAATCTCCCATTGACGACCTCCATAACCCATCTACAAAGAATTACCCGTCTACTTTTGTTGGCTTGTGAAGAAGACAGTTGAGTTTCACCTTCATTTAGTGATTCTGGTTTATAAACCCTTTAATTATAACTTTCTAAAGTAGTAATTGCATCCCGAAATTCTCGATCAAGAACAAAAATGTCATTGGGTTAGAAAGTCTATGAAATGACCCATTTTCATTTTTAAACAAACTGGTCATAATTTCTGCATCAGTCTGAGTTGCTGGGAATGGACCTACAGCGTCAATTATGTGTCCATCACAAGAAACAATCATAAAAGGTTTGACTAAATTATCATACTTATGTAAGCTTTATGTTTTCTTTTGAAACATATAGTTTGAACTTTTCTGAAGAAAAATGCAAGTGCCATCAAATATAGCTATAGCGGGTCAACTCTCCAGGGCTGATTCTGGATCACTAAAAAGTGCATATGGTATTTGTAAATTCCTGGCAACAATATCAGAATGACTAATATGTTGCGGTTCTAAATGTTGTGGTACAAAATGATCATAAAGGCAAGTTCTCACTTTATTCATTAAGAGTTCTAAAGTTGATCTAGGAATATTAAAAATTGTCGACAACCTTCTACTACTTTCTCCTATACGCAATTTAGATAAATATATATTTATATAAATTGCGTATAGGAGCAGCGAGCCGTATATACGGCTCGTTTTGGTTTCCTTACATTAAGTGTAGGTAAACCATTAAAAAGGTTCAAGAAATCATTTGAGCGAAGTCCTGTCCAATAATGACAGACATGGTTTGGCATATCTTGAATTTTTTCAAAATTAATTAATTCCCCTGTGGAATTTGATATGTTGATAATATTCTCTATTTGGTTGGCATTAAAATAAGAAAATGTTGTGATATTTCGTGGCAACTCATTTCCACTCACCTGCATACAAATGTGATTCACACACTCTAGAACTACGTGGTACATAAAAATGATGATCATTCAACAACATCCTTTTGATGTAGTTAGGAATCATAAAAAATGCCGTGATTACATCTGTTAAATATACAATGAGCAGAGGTATTTGACGCCCTTTTATAGTTTGGCAACATTATTTGAGATGAGTTACGGGATGGTAGTGTAACTGAGGGAAGAGGAGGTAAAGTAGGAGGAACGGGACTGAGTATCAATGTATCTTCTTGGTGCATAACATTGTCTTAAGATTGACTCATTTCTTCTCTCAATCTATCATGGTTTCTATTAGCCTTCATCCAACAGGGATGGCAAACATTATTCATTGTTATTCCCTAAAACAAATCATTCTTAATATTAATTTAAATCTTCAATACATCTCCTTTTTATTATTATTATATACTAAAACAATTTTGTTTGTTTTAGTATATAATAATGTATAAAATAGATTTAAGTAGATAATATTATTTCCTTTATCTAAATCATTTTACAATTTGTGTTTATTATATATATTTATGTAGTACTATATATGTATGTATTTATGCTTTTTATCATGTATGTATGTATGTATATTATGTTGGTGTATTTTTATGTTTAGTTAGTATGAGTATTATTTATTTTCCTCTCTTTTAATTATTTATTTTACACTGCCCTCTCTTTCTCCTTCTTTTAAATCCATCCCGCGGTTGTCTGCAAGACATTGCTTTAAGCGATAAGACCAACATTTGTACTTTTTATTTATTAGTTTCTGTGTTGTAATTTTTTTAAGCGCACAATAAAGATTTAAATAATAAATCATAATAATAATGTGTATACAGTATTTTATGTGTTCTTGTTTACTGCATAAAATATAAAATAATTATTTATCTAATCAAAATAAGTACCTGAACTGATATAGCAAAATGAAAATTCTGTACAAGTGGATTCCCAGCTTCAATAACATGATGCTTTTTATTCTGTACTGATCGACCACAACCAAGACATACCATGTTATGGCCCAATAACCGATCAGATGTACTTTCTGAAGTTAATAATAGGTAGCACCAATGACAAATATGTCCATCTGCAGGAAGCTGAAAAAAATATACTTAATTATACAAGTTTAACATTATAAGCATAGCATTGCTGATGTGATAAATATCCATTTTAAATACTAATAACTACAATAAATCATTTAAATATTGTTAGTACACCTAAATTGCTTTATACATAGATGGATCTTTCATTGCACTAGCTGCTCGGTTGTGGAATACTTTATTAGTAACGGTAAAAAGGACCAAATCTAAGTCCATCTTTAAAAGGATGGCCAACAAGCATTATTCCTAGGTTGAATGAAGACATTAAAGTTGTATACTTATTCTTCTGTGTAATCAAATCAAATATATTAATTGTGGAACTTGGTTACAATAAGATGTTACAATATGTTTACTTGACATCTAGGACCTGCTACGTTGGCATAATAACAGAATAAGGGGAACGGGCTTGGGTTGAGGTTTGATTATTTTAATTGGGTTTTGAGAATGTTGCATTATCTTTCCATGGGAGTAGTACCAGGGAAGATGGGGCACTACCCCCCTCCCCTTCCAACCCACAACTAGTTCTAGATTACCTATTAATTGGTTTTTGAATTTCAATTATCAATAATCATTAATAATACTAAATACTACCTTCATATGTTTATCATTTGTATAATTATATTATTTGGTGACTTTGTTGTACTTAAGTCGCTATTTTTATTCAACTTTTTGAAAAATAAGTTACATTCAGTATAGTATAAGTCATACGAATGTTTTCCATGATAATTAACTCTACATCACCCTGTTAACTTTGTAGTCATCTCACTTGATGTTTATATTACATAGCTTAGTTTCAAAGATACAGGCACGCCTAGTTTGGGACCAATAGAAACAAAACATAATGCAAATAATTCACATTTTGGATACAAATAAATTATTCTATTCTTATTTATAATCACGAGAAAAGCGTTTGTAATGTTTTATAAGTAGACCTACGTACCTCAATTGATATCCATCGTGAAAGCGTCGTTCTGGAATGAACTGACTATGTGGAGATAGCATGTCGCTTTAACCGCCCTGTCGCTATTCCACAGTTAGTGCAACAAATCGTTTTCAAATTAAAAAAAAAAACAGTACAACAAATACGAGAACTAACAATCCCAGTTATTGTAGCAATGGTTCAGAAATAATTATAATTAAATAGAAACATTAACGTTCAATGAGCGCTAGAGTTGTATTTTACCACAGATAATGTACAAAACTCAAAAGCTCGGCTCCTGTCAAGTATTATAACGCAGCGTTTAGTTGTTGCAATGTAAATGTGTAAAAATGGGGAGAACATAAAATGTGTAAGTATATATACCAAAAATTACTTTATATTTATTTAGTATTGTTAATTAATATAGCTTATTACCTACATATAGGTTTTTTAGGATCATTTTACAAAAAGGTATTATCTTTTCCCTACACTTGCTTTACTGCGAACGAAACGTTTTTGTGGGGCCAACAATGGCGGAAATCAATGCAAAATCTTATTAAACTTTATTTTACTCCCTAAAGTTCTACAAAAATATGACTTATTTTATAATTAATATTTGATTTTTTATATTCATGTCATTATTGCCTTATTTCTGTGCATGATAAAAAGTAACTAGGCAGAAACTGTCCAGGTCCTTTTGCGCAAAAAATGGTGGCGATTTTTTTTTGTAATTTTTTTTTCTATCGTCGTATTAGGGTGATACATACATAGTTTTTTCTTAAATAATAGTGTGCACGCTTTGATTTTTAAAGACGCTATGGTATGTAAGGCTTTAAATTAATATTTTAGCAAAAACTATGGATTTACCAGCAAAACTCAGCGACATTTAAAAATAAAATAAAAAACAATGTCGCGTTTCATTGCGAAATTTTTAGTTACACTGTGTTTGTAGTCACTAAAACTACCACCCGGCTTCGTTTTCGGTAGCACTCTTGGTATATCCTGTATATTGAGTATCGAAAAGGAAGATATAATGATCTTACGCCTTAAGAAACACGATAGGAAACATGGAAAAACGTCGGTTGACTTACGTCTCAGATAAACTGATATTCTTCTTACTAATGTACTTCTTTTTCATTTTCTATAAAATGGAAACAATAAAATAATTACTAAGTCATAAAATCAATAGTTGAAACTCGTCGGACATTTCACCTACTAACCTGAAATGTCTCAAGGTATTTCATATCGATCTAGTTCATTACAAAGAAGTTTTAATTGGTTTAAGTAAAATTGACCTTTTAATTTTTTATGGTCTATTATTTACAGTGTCACTTAGGATGTTCTACGTATTAAACCACTAAGGCTGTTTTAGATACATAAACTCATCCCTTTTTCCCAGAACGGGTAGGCAGAGGTGCCAGGATACCCACATTGCGCCTTGTATGTTCCGTGCCGCGATGTGATAGGTGGCGAGCCTATCGCTATATCGGGCACAAATTCCTGACTCCGTACTAATGATGAACAAAAAAATCCAATATCACTTTGCCCACCCGGGATTCGAACCCGAGACGTCAGCTTTGTAACCGCACCGTAATACAATTACGCCACAGAAGCCGTGGCTGTTTTAGAATAAATTATCGACTTAAGAAAAATAGGCTTTAATTGAAACTGTCCGAGGCGTCTACATACACTGCAGCGCCCAGCTGAGTCACGCGCGGAATGCCGTCGGTCCGGCGGCCGGACGGTCCCCCTCCTCCCCTGCCGCTGTAGCCCTCCCCCACCCCCGCGTCCGCCCAGAGACCGTCACCACGAGTGTCTAGTAACCATGGGAATTGCATAGCACATACCGTGGACTATACATGTGGCCTGCAACTAGCGCTGTCTGGGAAATAGTGGGCATAGTTGGGTGATTGTAATTTTCGGTATTGTCAGCATTGGATAGTTTTAATTAAAAGGTGCTATTGCCTAGTCTGATAATTTAAAGAGGTTTTCTTGTTGTGAGTCATGTGTTCATGAATCAGTAATTAAGTAGCACCTTTGCCTTCAAATGGTAAAGATTACAGTAAACTTTAACTGTAACGAAACATTAAAGGTTGGGTAATTCTTGTTGATCTTTAGAAACGCAGATGTTAGCAGCCAATGATTATATAAACAGCAAATAATCAGCGGCATACAGGGTATATCAAGACTGCTACGGAAAACGAAGCTGAGTGGTAGTTTTAGTGACTTCAGACACAATGAACCTAAATTTTTTGCAAAAATATGTGACGAATTTTTATTTCTATCGTCGACTTAGGATGTTAAATACATAGTTTTTTCTTAAATAATAGTGTACACCCTTTTGTTTTTAAAGACGCTATGGTATGTAAGGCTTAAAATTATTATTTTAGCAAAAACTGGATTTACCACCCAAACTCGACGATATTTAAAATATAATAAAAAAAACTGTCGCATTTCTTTGCGAAATTTTTAGTTGCATTATGATTTTAGTCACTAAAATTACCACCCAGCTTCGTTTTCGGTAGCACTCTTGATATAGCCGGTATATGACATTTTAATACAAACGAACTTCTTCGATCTTTTTAGTAGAAAAACAAATTGTTACAAAATTAAATTTTAAAGACTTTAGGCTGTACGCATAACGTAAAACAAAATCAATTCTCCTTTACATTTTTTCGAGTATTCGAGTACTCGAACTGTTAGTACCCCTTCAGTATACATGTAAAAATGTATAAATATATAAGTACTAGCTGTCGGGCCCGGCTTCGCCCGGGTGCAGATAGTTTTTGAGTCCAATCCACATCAAGAACATATTATTTCGCGTGTCTACTAACTATATTTCCCGCGTGCCGTCGACTATATTTCCCTTCCGTAGGAGAGGACATCCCGTGCCAACAATTTGAATTTGAAAGAGTAGAAAATATGTATATTTGGTTTCCTGACTCATCCCACGGGAACACTACATTTTTCGGGATAAAAAGTAGCCTATGTGTTAATCCAGGGTGTCAGCTATCACTATACCAAATTTCATCAAAATCTGTTGAGCCGTTTTTTCATGAAAGAGTAACAAACATCCATACATACATACAAACTTTCACCTTTATAATATTAGTAAGGATGCAGGTTGACAAGGAAGTCATTAGCGGTTCCTCGGTTCGGTAACGCGTACAAACGCGCGAAGCATCTCGCAGGGCGTATTGCAAAGCTTTCTGTCATGGTTGGTACGAACAAGGAGGGATGCGCGGTTTTGTTAAGGAGATTTAATGATGGACTTATAGTCAGATGCAATGTATTCTTCGTAGAATATAATAATCATCCAAAATTCATACATGTAAGTGAGAGGTTTGGACACAGAGTACATTTTACATACTCAGGTTTGGATGTTTGTGAGATCGAAAAGTCTCTCGTAGTTCCTGATACCCACGACACAAGACTCGATCTTAGTGTGGAGTCTGGACTATGGATGTGACTGTTGGGTGTATTTATTTAGAGGTAACTTAGGTACCAGACGACAAATCAAAGAGGCAAATGGCATGCTAGTCTCGTTATTCACAGCTATAAACAAATCTCCATATACTTAAGGTCTCTACAATAGTTAAGTGGGAATCTACACATTTACACACCTACATATTGAGACAACGTAGTAAATTAAGACTTGACCCCTCTCAAACATAGAGGAGGGTCGTTTCAGTAGTAAATCAAGAATGCGCTGATTAATAGACTCATGTAGGTAACAAATTTGGAAAATATTATCAGTTTCTCAGCCAAGATCACAACCAAATTTTTGTAGTTCACACAATAAGTCTAGATGCGCAGATTAATGTAGATAATAACAAATTTGGATAATATTTTCAGTTTCTCACCCAAGATCACAACCAAATTTTTGTAGTTCACATAATAAAACGGATATCGCGTCCATAGTCTTGTACTTCCCTGCATTTTACAATGCATTCTACTAAAATTACCCACGTAGTAGAAAGTATAACTTTCATATTATTTCATTTTGAACACTTTCATTCGCCATAAGGCACTGGTCGATCTGGCTCGCAGCCGTCACGAACCCGCGCCAATCTAATATCATATTAGAACCCTACGCAGCGTGGTGAATCCTAATAAACATCTTTCTTCTATTTTATACGGAAAATTCTCGAAATTACCTTACCGGCGTGCGTCAGTTCAGACTGTCGAACGAGATGTTATTAACTTTGCTCTATGAAAAATGAGCTCACATCTACATATGGGATAATGTATGGATATGTTCCTACAATTACTACATTTCCTTTTAATCCCTATTTGTTTTAAGAGACAGTAAAGGGGTAGCATGCTTGCTAGAAAATAAGCTGACGAGTAACGCATTTTAGCTGTAAAACCGTCTTCAATAACAATTTCTATTTCGTAGAGTTGGAAATGGCATGCCGGGTCTCGCGGCACATGTCTGAAGAAACTTTACTAAATACACATATTATTTGGATAAAGTTCAACTTCTTACGATCAGTTAGTAACATTATCAAAAGTACCACTAGTTCCAAATGTATTATCAGCCGAATCAATCACCTAGATAATTAAGTTTATATTTAGCCTCCAACCCCCAAATTATCTGTTAAATCCATCTACGTGACATAGCTGAGCGTTTCCGAATTTTGACACGGCGTAATGGGCAAAACGTGTATTTGGCTTGTTTACGCTATGTTGTACATTATGTTTATATGTACATGTGTTAACTTACTGGAGTAATGATTCGTAATGGCGTGTCATTCGCAGAAGTTTGTGAGAGGGTTCGATTTCGCGTTTTTCCTGCTGCAGTAATAGGAGAATGGGAATACTTTGACCTCTGAAAACATTTTGTAGTAAACATTTCAAATTAAAACTACGCAAAAGTAACCCATAAAATCTCCTGACAAAAGGCAAAGATATCGTGTCACACAGGTAGTGTCACATAGAAGTCGATATAATTACTGTTAGTTACATCATAAGACAATCTGCTAGACTTACGAAAGCCTATACTAATAGGATATAGTAAAAAGGAGCGTGATTTGTGTCAAAGGTCGCGGGTTCCGAATATTTGTATAATATATTCATTATTAAGGAAAATATTTCGCATATATTTTATTAACGGAAATGCTTAGAATTCACGTCACGTAACACTTTGTTTGACTTTGTTTGTTCAAATTTGTTTAATTATAACCAAATTTTGTCTGGGTGGAGTTTTGTCTGTGCGGTATTTGTGTTTGCTATTCGCACCCACGATAAAGGAACAGCTTTGTTATGAATTGAATGAATTGATATGAATTAAATATTTCTTACAATATACTGGTGGTAGTTTTCTTATACTGGGTATATCAAGACTGCTACCGAAAACGAAGCCGGGTGGTAGTTTAGTGACTACAAACACAATGCAACTAAAAATTTCGCAAAGCAACGCGACATTAATTTTTAATGATTTTTTAAATATCATCATTTTTGGGTGGTAAATCCATAGTTTTTGCTAAAATAATAATTTAAACTCTTTTATATCTTAGAGTATTTATAAATAAATGGGTATACCCTATTATTTTAGGAAAAAAATGTATTTACCACCCAAATATGACCATAGGAAAAAAAAACAACAAAATAAAATGTCGTTTTTCTTGCAACATTTTCTCTTGCATTGTGTCTAAAGTCGCTTAAACTACCACCCGGCTTCGTTTTCGGTAGCAGTCTTGATATACCCTGTATGTGAGAGGCTGCCTGGATAGGTACCACCGCAATGACTTTTTCTCTCGCCAAATAGCAGTGTAAAAGCACTGTTGGGTTCCAGTTTTAAGAATATTGGGGCCAGAATAACTGCTGGAAATTTTGGCATTTAATATTTTATGTATAAGGATGGCGAGCGCAGTGGAATGTCAAGAATTGCTTTGTAAGTCATGGTGTTTGGTTTTGCTATTTTCCATGAGCGGTCAAATCGCTTACTATTATAGCATGCTTTCTCGCTATTCACAGCAATAAAAAAAAATCAATTCTTCTTGTTAGTTGACATAATAAATTTCAGAACTTCATGACACAAGTATACTTAACACTCATGCTTGTTAAATACTCTATAAATGCCTTAATAATGTCAATATTTTAAAGAATGAATTAAGAATACTATCGGAAATATATCAAACTGTACGTGCCAGAGCCTGCCTTGCATTTAATGTACTACTAGCTATAAGAAATGTCGCTTCATTCGTGACATATTGCCCTAAATTTCGGGTGTGCGTGGTGCACCAGAATATTCCCTTAGGCGTCTCGTACCCTGCCGTACCCCTCACCATTACGTGCGGATGTTAAAGTCAATTTGTGCTGAGTTATCTACAGTGAAAAAGAAAAGTTAGAGTTAGTAAGTCCCTGAGCTTAAATGGATTCAGCTACTATCGTGTTTATTAGAAATTAACTCAATAAATGAAGTTTATTTTATATTTACACCCTAAAAAAAAAAGAAATATTTGTGCCGCACAAGCATTTCTCTCGGTGCTGGGATCGAATCCGCTGCCTCTCATTTGCCACGCAGCGTCTAACCGACTACGCCACGGAGGCTGTCAAAATTAAAAAAATAAGTAGTACAAGAAATGTAACCCGACTACGCAAGATACAAAAAAAGTTTAATCATAGATGATGATTTGAACTTTGAAAGAACAACCAAATTAAAGTACGATAAACGAAAATGTTTGCTCAATAGTTTTCCTAAAGTGTGGACACTACACCGAAGTATTTTTCCATATCGTACTTTACTAGTCTTAACACTAACGAACGTAAAAAAATATACCAAAACTCAAAGCAACAAATCTCCTATTGTCGAACCCTGCCAAAACATATAGGGAGTGATAAGAGCCAAAATACGTGTTTATCAGTTGAAAACACGGTGAGAGGTGTCGGGAGGTGTTGGAAAGGGCGTGCGAGTATCGATCGCCACCGCCTCATGGAGCCTCCTCTCATGAAGGGACCGAAAACGCTACTTTTGGCGGGATATCAACTGTAGTTGTGATGATGTGCATATAAGTTTTGCAAGAATACGTATAAGAATGATTGGAAGATCTGAAAATAGCAGTTTTAAATAATGAATTAAAATTTTCTAAGGATTTCATCGTTGATTTTATAAAAATTTTAAGTTTTAACGTGACCACGAAAGCTGTAATGTAATCGAAACGTCGCATAGTCAAAAACTAAGTTGCAAGTGCGCACTCAGTACATTAATCACAAAAATATAGATAGAAGGTATAGTTGGGCAAGAGGATTGCCAGAGAACCAAAAACTTTGTTTTCGAAACTGCTGAACCATGCATTCGAATTTAATTTGGAAAGCGCCCATTTTTACTGGTCATTTTACGAGCATTTCCATTGGCGCCCGAAAGTAATTTGAACCATCCGCGTCAGTTTTTTTTATTCCAAACAGATATAGTTTGCCAATAGTTTCACATATCCACGCGAATGGTATACTGAAATAAAACCAATTAGCAAATGGATTTATTAAGAAGTTCAGTAAGTAAGCTTAACAAAGCTCCTTATCTTAGTTAAGCTTCTTGTTACACTTATGATAGTATAAATTGAGTATCACATGGGCTTAAACTAATTCCAAAAGGATATTCTTAGCGTATAATTGGATGTTGTTGAATATGTAAATAGAAATAAGAAAATATTCCAAAACGTATTCAAAATGTTGTTAGCAACAGCCGTACTTAGGCACGAACACAAGGATATAATAGCTTCGGAGTGTTAGCAAAGATTAGGCATAGCCTGGATTTTGGAAGTGGTGTTTGAATTTACAGTTTTCGCTCGCTATAATGGCGAAGAACAAAAGAGAAGTAGTACATTTTTAGTTCAAAACTGAAGTTTTTTACGCCTCGTGTACTTCCTATGGTTGATGATGATGACGGTGGATTAATAATTTCAGTAGAAGCAGCATCGATTTGTATTCGTGAACTTCTCATTGTTGATGATAATGAAGATGAAATACTACAATTCAGTAGAAACAGCAACCATTCAGCAGCTTGGCTCGTTACTATTCTGTGTCCAATTGACATAACAATTAGGACCATAATTGGCCCCAATATGACAATTATACGGAAACTATAGCATTATGAATGGGCTATAAAACAAAGTATTGATTAGTATTATCAGCGCGGTCGCAATAAACGGTAAGTCGGTGAAGGCTGGTGCACGGGGAAGGAAACTCGCCGAGGCAAGGTTGCATCTGTCATATGACTGTCAAGCCAATGACAAACATTGGTGAATTGGTGACTTTATTGTTAAAATTCCATGAGGATAAACGCCTTTTTATAGCATATTTTGATGTTTCCGCCAATTGTTATAGGGGCAAGGCTGATATGAATGAAAATTTAGCGGAATTATACTATCCGGATGAGTAGAGCATGTGGTTTAAAAGCCTCTGTGTAAGAGCGGATGAGTCTAAAGTTAATTTGTTCGACATGATATAATACTAATGTTTTGGAATCGCAGGATTTCTCTACGGGACTTCTACAGTTGCTATGCGCACCATCGTAAAATTTTCCGACAAAATATCATTAAACAACGAGGATAAAAACATGATAAAAGCGTGTTTGATTCTCTTGCATGAAAGCGTATACTGAAGCTCTAATTATACAAAAGCCGAGCATTGCTATTTAATAAGCGTTACACAACGCTTGATATCAGCTCGGAAGCAGATGACATGGAACACGTTGTTGGCAGTGGACGTGACGCGGCGCGGCGTCCGTACATGTGAATCATATTGTTTGCATTCCCTGGACCCGTAACAATGACCAGGATGTGTGCCGTAAGTTTAAACACTGCAGCGGGCGTGTTTTATATCATGGCGGTTAGGTGTACATTGCGTGCCAGGTAATGATTTTGGAAACGAACTGTTATAGTTAAAGTGCAATGTATTGCTACATAACAACATTTTTATTATTATGTAATGTACTTTCTATGGCCTCCGATGTAACTTGCGAAGACCAGTCTACATCCAGCGACAGTCCAAAAGCAAACCATAAATCGAATCTTTCCATGGATGCATTAAATATACAATATTTAAGACGAAAGTGAAAAGACCTAGCACTAACTGGCACTAACTCTAGTCTGATTGCAAATAATGAAATTCAACAAATCTGTCGCTAAGAGCAAGTATTGAAGATTATATTATAATATTTCTGGATAAAGTCGATGCTAACAGGATGTAAAGATGCTCCAAGGCCGCGATGATGCAGGCTAATGGTCTAAATACCATACCGGTACAGTCATACAAGACACATTCTCATCAGATCATTACAATTGTCATGTTTCCTCGTTAGCTTATTTTTTATTGTACCGTGTAATTTATAAATATTGATAATGGATGAACGCTCAAGACTAGGCAGAATAGCATCGATTGCGTCAATTCAAATTACTTTTTTCCTTACTAATTGCGAGTAGCGACGCAAACCATTACTCTTAGAATTAATTGAAAGGTTTACATAAAGTAGTTTGCTTTACGTGGGAATCATAGCTACTATTTTTTATCTATAGCTGGTAAGCTAATTAGTTTCTCTAGAGTTTGTTATTGCTAAAAGTTAACTTCAATATTATAAGAAAGTATATTATGAGATGTTTGATAAAAACGTTTATAGATGGCGAATGATATAGCTACATCTAACTAGTGATGCGAATATATTATATCATTTTTAGTTCGCTCTTTTTATTTGTATGCATCCCTATAATACATTCATTTTATTTCCATGCAATCTCGTAAATTAAATTGAATGATTATGCATATTAATACGAATCTAATGCATAATCACAGTCTCTCGCCTCTACTTCACACCACACAGTACAGTCACGTACAATGTTTCCGCATCTGTTGCCTGACGGTTACGCGGGGGAGGTAGGGGGGAAGGGGAGGTGCACCGGCGTCTGTCTGTCCGTTTGTTTGCTTTTCCTACACTCTTCACTCCATTCCGAGCGAGTTAATCATCGAGCCGTCACGTCCAGCGGAATGTTCTCGATGTTTTCATGTGTCATGTGTTTTGAGAATGTATTGATGTTTGAAACAGCTGGATGGTTTGCGGTTGTATGCTGTATATTATGTATGTATGATGGATGAGTTTCGTGTATTTGCATAGCTATAGTGGTTTTAGTTGAACTATTGTTAAATAGAATTGTGGTGACATTGTGCCTTGACAAAATTTAATTGCGTAACTTAGTTATTCCAATTATTGCATGTTTGTGCCAGAAATTGGCGTAGATCTATGCGGTGAACTATATATATCATTCCATAAGGATTCCTGAATCAATTATTATTACAGTCTTTTAATTAGATACGGGTATGCTCCAGCCCCTAAGTGCATTTATTGTTTATAAATCATTTCACATATATCATATAAACGAAATAATTGTGCCAAAATGTTGCCAAAATCCATTTAGGTCAAGTTCAACTGATTGTTAAGCCTAGATCACGTTTACACCTTAACCCCACGTCGCTTATTTTTAGCGGCGTCTTGGTGAGAGATCATTAGCCGCCACTCCAGGCCTCTTCTAATTAAATCTCGTGGACGCCCTCACTCTCAGTTTCAATGGAAGTGTGTCAGGTAGTTGAGTGTTCATTAATTAAAATATACGATACAAATGTGATAAATAATAATTAATCTGTACGAACGTAGTTTAAGTCTAAGAAAGATACGCAAAATAGAAATACAACAAAAGTAAGATTGTTCTTCGAAGGAGAGTTAATTGTTGTGATGTTATAAATAATTTTAATGAATAGAAACATGGTAAGATGATTTTCGTTGTTAGAGAACTTTAGAAGCAATAAGTTTCAATTAATTCCTACATTGACAGCAGATGCCTGTAGCAGTACATACTTAATCGTTCTCAGGATTGTAGAGGAGGCCCGTGCCCTGCAGTGAGATGTATATAGGCTAATACATACAGGGTATATCAAGACTGCTACCGAAAACGAAGCCGGGCGGTAGTTTAAGCGACTTCAGACACAGTGCAACAGAAAAAGTAGCAAAAAAAAGCGCAAATTTTTTTTTTATTTTTTTCCTATGACCGTATTTGGGTGATAAATAATTTTTTTCCTAAAATAATAGTGTATACCCTTTTATTTATAAATGATCTAAGGTATAAAAGAGTTTAAATTATTATCTTAGCAAAAACTATGGATTTCCCACCCAAAAATGACGATATTTAAAAAATCATAAAAAATAATTGTCGCGTTTCTGTGCGAAATTTTTAGTTGCATTGTGTTTGTAGTCACTAAAACTACCACCCGGCTTCGTTTTCGGTAGCAGTCTTGAGATACCCGGTATACTAGTAGACGTCGATGAAATTTTTCAACGCTAGACAACATAACTCCTTGGATTCATTAGTTATGCCACATTAGGTTCAAGTAAGGCTAGAAATAGTTTTTATTCTATACAGGCTCAGCAATATTAATAATCAAATTATAATATAGAGTTGTAAAATCCTAATGGCTGGGTCAGACTAATGGCAAATTAATGCGGTATTATGTCATGCTTGCATGTGTTTACGTCGAGAGCATATCAATACCCATGGACATATTGCGAATCACTACAGATAACTGAAAAGTTTATTTTCGGAGATGACTGGTTCTTGGGCTAGGTAAGTAACAAATAGATAAAAGTAAATGAGACATAGCTAGGTTGCATCGGTCAGTATCAAGTCAGTTAAGAAAAATACACAATACTCGACTTGGTGGAGACGACTATGTCATTTCATAAAGTTATTTTTAACACAAAAGAAAGACTGAAATACCCATCAGATAGTCCCAAATTTTTTATGTTCGATACCTCTGTATCTACACAAATAATCTTGCTAGCTTTCGGCCATTTTTCCGGTAATACAGCATTAACTGTCGAAATACAATCAAACCCACCATACTTCATCCAACCTACACAGCATGGTCCTTACCATTCAGTATGGTCATTTTTGCCAAAAAACGAACCAAGAAAATCTCTACATGGCGTTTCTACTATCATATCCCAAATAAAGACATTTCAATATGCCTATATTCTATTTGGTCCTAATAAAGACATGCAGATTAGCGACCAAGCAATATGCCAACAATCTAGTTGGTTCTAATTATGTGAGGTGAGAGGCGGCGAATCGGCGGCGGCGAAGGTTTCGGTTATGGCCGGATGAGCTGTATTTAGGGCGGGCGGACCCACTTTCCGTTTGAACGAACCTCCCGGGTCGCTGAACTAATGGGTTTTTCGACGGATATTGCGATATCGATATATAAGGGTATATTAACACTTAATCACATTATCAGATAATATACTACACGAACCCTTAACTCAATTATTATAAATGAGAAAGTTTGTGAGTGTGTGTGATACTTTTGAGACGGTGAGACGAGCCTGCCATTCGCCTGGCGAGCGGTAAGCGAAACGACCGCTCGTGGACGGTAACAAAACCAAACAACACCATTAATTACATAGCAATGCTTGGCATTCCACTTCACTCCCCATCTTGAGACATACGATTGTTAAGTCCCATTATGTCCAGTAGTTACTCTGGCAACAAAGTTATTCCAACTTGAACACAAAAGTGCATTTACACTCCTGTTGAGAGAAATATACATTGCGGCGGTCACCCAGGCGGCCTCTAATATATGAGAGACCTACCACCAGTAAACACATACAAAACATTAAAAAATCACTGCATAATAAAACCTTTAGTAAGTCATAAAGTCGTTTGCTGCTGTCTGTTGCTATGTATGCTTAGATCTTTAAAACTACACAACGGATTTTCTAGCGTTTTTTTTTAAATATATAGAGTGGTTCAAGAGGGAGGTATATTGTTATTCTCGCGATTGATTTAAAATTTCACGCCGTACTGGAATTGTTTATTGATTGGTTACGCGTCGTTAAGCAACATTAGTTGAGGGCAGACTGCGTACTATAGCCAATTGATGTTACTTCTTTATGATGGATAAGTTTTTTCAGGATGGATATTGAATATACAAAGTGACTTGACTTGACTTAACTTGACTTGACCACTCTCAATCGTACTCTCGCTTGTAAAGGAGGCCCGTGTCCTGCAGTGGGACGTATTTGGGCTGATTTAAACAAGTGACTTGGTACCAACCCTATTCGATTATACGGGCGCAAGGTATATGCAATGCAATCGTAATATTCCGATGGTATAATGGTTATCATTCGATGGTCGACACAATTCCCCAGCATTTTAATCAGTCTTATACAAAAAATTATTTTTGTCTATTTGCTTCGGCCAGTAGCACAGACTGTTTTATCATTTCATCTCCTCTTATTTGAGTGCCTCAAAGAACATTTGATCCTAAACAATGAATTGAAAGTTTAAGTTATTTTAAAACAAAATTCCTTAAATAATGTATCGGTACGACGCGACGGATAGAAATCTGTAATATTTGTTTAACACCTCGTCACAAAACATACACGCGGCGCTAACGATACGTACAGGTTCAATAATTGTGATCTATTCGATACATACTATGCTTTGTTAATGGGTTCTAGCATATTTATTTATCTGACATTAAGAATTGCATTTGGAATTATCATACATACATACAATCACGACCTTCTTCCTAGGGGTAGGCAGAGGTGCAACCAGGTCTTCCACATATCGCCTTATATGTTTCGTCACATTGTATATTCTATCGCCATATCTGGCACAAATTCCTGACTCCGGGCTGATAATGAGTAGAAAATTCAATATAATTGCCCAACCCGGGACGTGAACACTAAACCTCAACTTTATATTCGTACCGTAGAACAACAACGCCACCGAGTCAGTCGAATTACATGTAAAGAATTTTGTATTCATCTTTAGCACATTCATTAATAGTGACTGTATAATCTTTGTAACTTTCAATTCAAGCATTGTCTACGTGAATTCGAAGTTCCTGAAAACACATTAAGCCGAGTTGGAAGAGAAAGAATAACATTATTTAAACGTAGAAAATTGTGCTCAACACCGGAAAATTACAAGTTTCATTCTTTTAGACGTTTAAATCTCGATACATTTCAAGTTTGCGGCAAATGCTTCGTTTATACAACTTTATTTTTTATTTTCCGCTGACGAATGGAGGTCTCCCCGAAACTCCTTGTTTATAAGATTGCAGATATATTTCACTAACTTCGTTCTCCCATCATTCTTATTTCTGCACAAAAGAAAACAAACGCTTTTTATTTTCTCCACAATCCCTGTTTCATTCAGTTGTTTATCTTGTCTATTTTAATGTCTTCCTCTTTGAATAAACAACCCCTGTTTTCGCTGTAAAATATCTCAATAAAAATCCGCGCAAACAAACAAACACTATAATATTTGCCATTGTATCGATTCTAAGCAAACGTAAACCGACCTTGGCGCGTCAAACAAATATTATTTGCGTTGTTTGACAAATATGCACAAACTACAAACGTACGTTACGTGTTTATGCCAATATTTGCGCCAATGTAGTTAGATTAAGTGGTGTAGCTCTGTTCCCGTAATTGATGCGTGGGATGTTTGCGGGGCAGCGGATGACGTTAAATGGAGGCTTGATGCATTGAGTGGTCGGGGAGTTGCCTACTCAGGGCTGTGACTCAGACGTTCATTCGTTTAGCAATGACATTCTAGTAGGGTTGACAAGCTATAGGAGATATTGATAGGGAGTTAGCCAAGCTTTAACAAAAAATGAGACTTATTATTCGATTTTTTCATTCAATAAGCATCTGTATCATTGACATTGACCACACCGGGAACATTGACGTGGTACCAATATTGGACTCACTAAGAATTTTTATTAGCTAGACAAAAAGCAGGGCTATTTAATGCTCCCATAATAACATTAAATCAGAGAATCTCATAATTTTCTCTCATTTCCTATCAGAAATTTGCGTTAACTGACGATAAAATTATTCAATGTTTATAAAACATTAGCAGAAAAATACTATTTTATCGGTGATGGTGTGGCATGATTTGTAGTCGTAATCCGGAACATCAGTGATAAGGCAATGTGTGGCAGCCTGATTGAGCATGAAATTACATTCTCCACACCGCCGCGCCGCCCGAGACAAATTAAATTCCACGTTGACATTTGCACTTGGCTTCATTTTCAAACAGCTGATGCTTCTTGTTGAACCACTATCAAAAATGTCATAGTAAGCTAAAATTGAAGTATAGGATTTACAGATAAAATTGTAGAGGAGACAAGAACATTTGGAGAATATACATGAAATCAAACTAGAAAGTCGAATAACACTTACTTTAAATGAAATGAGTAATTTGATAACTTCAACTTGAAGTAGGCTACAATGAATCTAAGGCTACAAAGGTATAGTCCATACTATCATAGATTTCTTTTCCCTTTATTATAGATGGATAAAAATGTCGCAGCCGTAATCTACTTTAATACAGCGATGCAATATACATACATATTATTAATCCATTCCTACAACCTGGAATAAGTGACAAATATAAACTTCAGTTCGCAAAATTCAACAAAAACATTGCAGTATTCAAATTTACAGCCTTTGTGATGTCGTAATAAAAGGATTTCCCGGCGAAAATGAAAACTGCCGACACAACGGCTCGCTCTACAAAAGTTGGAGTTTTTCATTTACAGAGCACAATTACTTTTAGGACGTTATATCCAAGTGGTACAATGTAACCCGCCCCGAAAAACGGGAAAAGGAGTGGAAATACGAACGTAAAAATATATTCGGCGGAGCGTATTGTGAATAACTGCGAGCATGAATCAAACGCTGAAATGTGGGGCGGCGGAAACGATGCGAGAGGCGCGACATTCAAGCTATGACTAAATAGAAGGACTAGGTATAAAGACCATTCCTCGACTATAATTATATCATTAATTAACGCTGTGTCCTTTCGCAGTAGTGTGACCATCGTAGTAAGCCGGCATATTTGTATCGAATGGCATGGGATTGCCGTCTGATGGCAATCGATACTCTGCCTGGATGGCATTTGTGTGTGTGTGTGCTTACCATCAGGCGCAGTTTACAAACTCATGAAGTCCGTTTCTGAGCATGTTCTTCTTGTACTATTAAGGTGAATTTAGGCCTTATTACTCCCCAACGACCTAGTGTGCATTTGGGAACTTCACATAATCTTGTAATAATTTTAGAGATCTATTAGGTTTGCTTAAAATATCCTTCAATTGAATTCATCTGAATCATGAACTTGAGATTTCTAATCTGAATTGTTTGGTCCATTTTCAACTATCTTTTCCTATAACTTTGCTAAATAATTGTCAAGTATTTTGAGCCAATAAATCCGTATGTGAACTTAAATATAATAAAAAAAAACAGCTATTCCTCCAACAACAACTAAATACAAATCAGTCCTTATACTAAAAAGGCAAACCTGTGTGCGCCCCGCTAGTTTCACATTTATAATTGTACCTAATGACATTAGCTATTGCGACGTCGTCGGCTATGTAACGAATGTCCAACAATACTATTTGTTGGACGTGACTCGCTTCTCAAACCAATGAAAGTAAATTTAACAAAGTGGAAGCTAACTTTATAGATTATGTCGCATGTTACGTCAGCGGACATCAAATGAATACCGTCACACTACACTCCATATTTTTGTAGAAATTGTGACGAGTGTTGATGTGACGACGTTAATTAAAACCACATATGATGTACCGTGTGGTGGTTTGGTCAGCGAACATTATTGAAGTTTATTCAACGCTCAATTATTTTAGTATTATTGTTTGAACTGTTCAAGATTTTTAGTATTTACACTGCTGTTTGACGGGAGGAATAGACAGTATTACCAGGTGGTAATTGTTACCTACCCTCCTCCATATAAGAGACCTGCAAATATACATACACATATTTTCTTTCAAAATACAATACCCAACAAACAATTTTGCCACCTACCAAACCAAAACGCGAGAAAAAATGAAACCTTAGACACTCGACAATCTTGTCGTGAGCAGCGCGTTTTAGTTCAAAGGCGGCAGAGAACCATCTGTCACCGGAACCCTCGCAAAAAACGGAACAAAACTGTCGAGAGGTAATTAGAAGAGTTCGACGTCTCGGCCCTCCGCCCTCCGACCCTCTGGCCCTCCGGCCTTTGTAGTGGCTCTCTCTTAATGCGAGAATCGGATTGCGAAAAGAGGCCAGGGAGGAAATGGAAATATATTTCGCGATCGATTTTTTTCTGACCATGATTGGAAGATTAATTTATTTGGACTTTTGCTTAGTATAGGGTTTTTATTTGGACTGTTAACCATTTACTGATACCATATTAGAAAAACGGAGTTTAGCAATATTGATCACAAGATCTAACAATCCTTTGAAAAGATTTTCGAATCGATCAAACATGATGATTAGTCGCGGTTTAAGATAAAGAAGCAATTATACATAACCTAATCCTGTCGCCATATCGGACACAAATTCCCGACTCCGGGCTGAAAATGACTTAAAAAATCCAATATCACCGCCCGACCCGGCATTCGAACCCGATAGCAAAGCTTTACATCGATCTACTATGAGACAGTGGTACCCTGGATGAGCCTGCCGATTAACGCTGAGTCATGTCTATCAACAGCGTGGCTCTACCACTTTTAAAAAATCCCAACTCGTATTTATTTCTTGACTAATTTTTTTCAATGACAAATACCAGTTTTTGTCTGCAACAGATTCGCTGATCTTACGTGCTCAGTAATTGCTATTCCAATGTCTGTTATTGTTTATATGAACTGACTGGATTTGCAGTGGTAAGCTTTGTAAAAAACATTTAATTCTGGGATAATTTCGTAAGCCTTCCGGAAAGCAATTTTTTAATTTGATAATTTACATTTTACGCAACCAACTGAGTTATAAGCCCGCAAATAAAATTTAGCAAATGGCTCATTGTTGAAACATCCCATGCAAATAAAAAGAGGATTTTGAACGTTATTTGTGTGTTTGCTGACCTCTCATTTTGTTTGTTGCAGGACCTTTGGGACCTCTCCCGAACGTGACCAGCGCCGACATGGGACTCAAAGAAGGTAACCCTTTAATACTTTTACCTTGTTTGTGAATTTTATTCGAATTTGCGGTATTTATTTTCGTGTACCTTAAGTCCGTTTTTTCTGCATGGTTTACATCATATAATGTGTTTATGAATGTAAAAAACAAAAGTTTTACACGTACAGTCGCTAATCCATTTTTTTTAATTAGTGCAATCATACATTAATTAACGCCCTAAGAAGGGGTAGGCAGAGGTTAACCAAGTAGCAACCACAACACCCACGTTTCGCCTAGTATGTTTCGTCCCATGATATGATAAAGGGCAAACCTATCGTCATTCCAAGTGCAATTTCCTGACTCCTGGCTCATAATGAATACATAAATCCAATATCACTTTTCTCAACTCGGGATTCAAACCCGACACCTGAGCTTTGCTATCATAATGTATAATTGCGAGGAATAAAATTGGTAGAGTATTTATTATTCAGATATAATATAAAAAATAAGCATTATGATCATTAATAATTTTATATTGAATAGAGATATTTTAGGATAAATAAGACAGTAAAAATGAAAGTGGAGGGTCCACTCATCCTCCACTAGATTCGGTCTGACGCGCGGTCAACAATAGAGCTATCATTATATTTTAATACATTTGCATATTGTTAAATAAGTCGGGGTAAGTGAGTCGGACAGTGAGGTGTATGACAAACAATAGGGTTGGGAGGGGGTAAGGGATGGTCGTGAGGGGACGCGCTTCCCCGAATCACGGCGAACTTCGTAACACAATGTTTTGCGGACACAGCAGTAACTCATAGCTGTTGGCAAATAAGTTTCACATTGTTTTATATTTTGTTTTGTGACACCTTTTTCAGGAGTACAAGTAAAATAAAGTTTTTATATTCTTTTATGCATTTTTTAAAGGGTGTTTCAAATGTAAATATGTATGTCACCCTCATTGAGGCAAGTCACTTATACTTATCACCGCCACGTCTCTTAGTACCGAACATAACATAGTTAAACAACGATTTAGCCTCACAACACGTCATTCCTATAATGCATGCACAACATCCTCATCTTCCCAACATTAGTCACACAGTGTTTTTTTTGCTAGGCTAGGGCTTAGGATAGGTATTTTTGAGAAACAATTAGACTTTTTGGAATGTCGATTCACTCCATCCGAATTTTAGTCCGCAAAATATTTTTATTGGTCAGATGTGCCATTGTACGACAAATTGTTCCTCGAACTATTTCATTTCAAGATTTGATAAAAGGCCGGACATCAATTTCAAATCCGGACAACTCATATAACATTATTCAATGTGAAATACTTACATAAAGTGGGTTTGTGGCTCGTAGCAATAAAAAATACTTAGACCAAAATAAAAATGCAGAATATGTAATAAAATGTCACATAAATGTTTTTAATGTGGTAATAAATATCAATATTATTCAGCACTTCATCGTACAATGGAAAAAGGAAAGAGATATTATATCTAAATGGTTTTGTGATTTGTGATAGGCCAGTATGATGCAGTTAGGCCTAAATCCTTTTAACCAATCACGTCGGTTGCCGAAGAGTTCTCTAAACTATGGACTTACATAGGCTGATACGACGCGCGGTGTAAGTTCTGTTGATATTTAAATTGTGCATTAAATAGGATTGGTGATAGGATATCTGTCTAAAAAATAAAAATATGTGTCTGCCTTCATAAAAAGAAAGCGGTTAAGAACACAGTGACCCAAATAAGTGTGTCGTGTTTCAAGTTCACCTGTGTATATTTTGACCGGCGCTAGGTGACCATCTCATGCCTACACTCTAGGCAAGTATATTTCAATCTTTCTGGCGATTCCTTTAGACCGTACACAAACAAAAAGTTTGTAAATTAGGAAACTACGTTTATAATTTTCTTTATTTTGATACATATATTTACTATCAAGACATATACCATGTAAGAAGGGTAATCTCTTGAGTAAGTTTATGTCCCTCCTAGAAATGGCGACCCAGATTGAAAAAAACCCTCTCTAGACTGCTTTTTATTTACCATTTTTATGCCTCATTATCATCTCAGCCACAGGAAGTCCACTGCTGAACATATTCATACCTCTACTCATACCAGTAATGAAAGATTCAAGGGAGCCCGCAAGTAACCACGTGGCGTCGTGGTGAAGAAATCGTGGTAATTTACGAGTGTACCGCACGCGATGCGCCCGAATTGCCGCTCGCCGATGCAACTACCGCTCGCAACTATTGATTTCTTTGAACTTCCTAAACATAAGTAACCTTCCGTCCTTGGATTTGTGTAGCTGATATTGACTTAGAAATTCCGGTCGTTTACCACAAAAAAAATTGTTAGTTAATTTTGTATAGACTTTTATGCAGATAAAGATGGGTAATTTTCTTCTAGGGAATTTTTCTAGGTTCTGAGGTCTTGGGTTCGACTTTTGGGTCGGCCAAGTAATATTGGATTTGTCTATTCATGATCAGCTCGGAGTCAGGAATTTGTGCCTGATGTGGCGATAGGCTCGCCCCCTATCATATAATGGGTCGAAACATAGATAGCGAATTAAGGGTGTCCTGGCAACTTGGCGACCCCTTTTGGGAAAAAGAGTTAATTTATGTATGTATGTATGGATCACGCAGTATGCAATTACTTTAAAAACGATAACCTTTACAGGATTTATTAAATATTATTGTTTTTAAACACAATAAATATTTGAGATTCTCTTACACGAAAGCTCAAATTACAATTTGCATTAAAAATATGACAAGGCTCTTTGAATATTGCATAATTCATCAAAAACATATTTTCTTTAAATGATAATTTCAAATTAAATGTAATGAAAAATATTGATATTTTTGCAAAAACATACTTAGATATACCACAATTGAATAATAATAAATCATTTTTCGCATATTTTAGCTCGCTCCACTGCAATATGGCGATAGGCAATAAACTGCTTTCAGTATTCTGGATTCGCTCCAACTGAATTCAACCACATTTGAAAAGTTTAACTTATCACGAAAATCCATTATTATGAGTTGGAATAAAATGTCTTATGAGATAATATTACTGCATGAATAATTTCTTAATATCTTTTTTCCTTTAATGGTCAGTTATCTTGGTACCTGGCTTTATCTACGACGCAGTTTTTTCTACGTTACATAAAAATTGCATCCAATCACGTTTTGCCTGCATAATATTTTTGTGTTACTCTTGATCTTTCATCACACTATTTAGGAGTGGATACAGGTAATTTTCTATGGTATAGGCCTAAAAAGTGATGATGGCCTAAAATATCTCTAGAGCGCGAATTGCAAGGGTGGCGAGACCTATGTTCAGCAATCAGATGAAATACATAGGTTAACTAAAAAAATTAAATCGAAGATTTTCCATAGTTCCCTCAACATTAAGTTAAGAGGTACATAAATTTGATTGGGCAAAGCTTCGATCAAATAAACACTAGATACACAGTTCCCTGTAAATATTCTGTTAAAAAGTGGCACCGATGCATTGAAACAAAAAAAGTAAACAAAAAGATCACATATTCCAAATATATTAACACAAATTCCACCTTATTCCTTTAGCTTAAAGTAGCTTTTCACATAATATTGTCTAAAGTTCTACGACGTTTTAGAAGCAACGGTCGGTGCGTGACTGAAGGCGAAGAGTGCACTCTTTTTTGGTGCCATTTTCTAAGCGCTCATGTTGCATCTAGTGTATATTTGATCGAAGGGGCAAAGGGATACACAGAGGAAAGGAGTAAACGTAATAGGGCCTGTGGGCTGTTTAAATCACAATACCAAACTTAAAGGTTGATTTTTGAAGATCTTGCATTAGAAATGGCACCGCCTCAGTCATTCCAGCCCATTAATACTTCAACTAATGCAACCCCCTTCACTGTTTCAGGCAGCTGCGCCATGGGCGACGTGGTGTACCTCCCCGGAGACGACTTCCCCGGCTCGGACCCCTGCGAGAAATGCCGGTGCTCCAGCGGCGGCGTGCAGTGCGAGAAGCTGCAGTGTGAGCCGAGACCTGGCTGCAAGGCGCTGCACCGACCTGACCACTGCTGCCCTACTTATCAATGCGGTGAGGATAGCTAAGTGGGCCGTGCGCTGTTAAGAGCAACTTATTATTTGAATGGTGTTCCAGTATTCGGGCGTAAATGCCTTTAATAGTTTTAAACCTATATTAGTTATCGAATGTTTAGTGACTGTCGAATTACTTTTGAATGCAGTTTGAAGGAATATGAGAAATAATTAGATGGCTGATTTTATTATTTTTCATTATTTATTTTTTGTATAGCTAATATAAATCGCGTATACTTGAAGTATACGAAGTGTTTAATATCCAAAATATTATTTACTTGCAGATTCCAAAAGTTTTGTACTAGTGTACATGTACAGTGCGCGTGCCTCGCATACTAAAGATAACTTGGCGGTGGAAGCCGCACAATGCTATAATTATTGTAATAGGCGCCATTATGATCCTATAGATTTTATCCTCTTTAAATTGGAATTAATTTGTTTTCAACGTGTTTTCTGAATATAGTCTGTGGTATGCATACTACAATGCGATGCGTTGCTAGTGGGAAAAATAAACGTGAGAAAAAATGAACTAGGATTTTTAAGTCACGTTATTGGAATAATTATGGTACTTATGTTTTTTTGTTTAAAAGCAACGTAAAAAAATGTTGGGACCTGCAACGCCGGTAACAAACATTTGCTATAAGTTGTGACTGCCTCAAAACAATTAGAAGTTCGGGAAATTATTGAAATTAATTTAAGAAAAACAAACTTACCGCGATGGCTAAAATCTACAGCTTCCGTAGCGAAGTCCTTTAGACGCCCTCTGTGAAATGAGAGGCCGCGGGTTCAATCCTCGCACCGAGACAAATGATTGTGCGGCCCACAAATATTTCTTTCGGATTTGGGTGTTAGTCTCTCGTAGTTCCTACTCGTAGTGAAACCCACGACACAAGACTCGATCTTAGTATTTGGTCAGGACTATGTATATATGACTGTTGGGTGTTATTTATTTTTAATGTTTTCCAAAAGTGTTGATCAAAAGTATTTTTTTATGCAACATTAATAATAGCAATATTAGAAATGTCTACCTAAGTATAAAGAGATGTACTTTGAGATTCAGTTTAATAATTGTTTTCACGGGAGTACTAAAATCATTCGTTCCTAATTCTCAAAACGAAACTGACCAATATCATCAGCTAAATTAATGAAACGCCTAAAACAACAACTAAAATATCCTTTTAAATTTCCAGAATGTGAGCAAGAAGGTCGCGTGTACAGCAACGGCGAGAAGCTGGTGGACCCTGCGGACCCCTGCCGCGTGTGCTACTGCCAGGGCGGCGAGGTGGTCTGCAGAACCATCGCCTGCTTCGTGCGGGATGACTGCACGCCTCGCCTGGTGCCTGGACGCTGCTGCCCCGAATATGATAACTGTCCTGTTAGAGGTGAGATGTTGGATATTATTTTTAAAATTAGTCTTTTTAACATTCTTTTATTTAGTGGTCTGTATGAAGTTACGTATATAATTGAATAATTGAAGACGATTCAAGACGAAGACTTTCGAGTATTTCAACACTTCGGATTGATTGGAAATTTTGCACACATATCAAGGACCGATAACAATTCAATATTTTAATATGACTTCTATGTTATTTATGGATTTGAAATTTTTGCATATTAAGTTCTTTGCCTACTAGAGTAAACAATTTTAACTCTTTATTTAATATTACTAAAGTTACTTTCCTTTTATGAAACTAGGTTGCAAAATTGCATAGAACTAATAACCATTACCAAAATGCTTTAACATAAAAATTAATAATAGTGTCATTTCTATTTTCAGGCGTGACAGTACTTCCTGGGATCTCCTCATTACCAACTCACTCTCCAGCTATCGAGGAAGCGAGAATCAGCCCCGTTCCCTCCGCGCCAAAGGAGAACATCAAGCAAGAGATCACGATTAAGGAAATAACCCCAGTTTCCGAGATACCCGTGATCACAGATGTTAAAATTAAAGAGATTCTACCTTCTCCCAGCATCGATGTCGCTGAATATTCATCGTCAAAATCTCCTCTTATCCCTCGAGAGGCAACATCAGAGAAAAGCGTGAAATCTGACTACGAAGCAGCAAAACCTGAGGCTCCCACAATCACAGAAGTACATCCTTCACTCGCTTTCGAAGAATCGAAAGCAGATACATCTAAAAATATGGATGACATGCCTCCATCCAAAATCAGTTTCTCAACACAAGACTCAATTAACAGTGACATTTATCCGTCAAATGGTCCTATAATCGCTACCATGGGAGTACCTCCAATAGTTGCTGATGCCATGCCCATGGCCACTACTACTAAAACTCCGGTAATAGAAGAAGAAGACCCGTCTCTTTTCGATCACAACCCTGCCTTCCCGCCGTTGCCAGACGATTTTTCTCTACTTAGCAATCACGGAGATGAAATCGTTCCAGAATCTTCCGCTGACACAGATCATATACCGATTCACGAAACTATGATTCCAAGCGTCATGCCGACTGAACCTAAAGTAGAAGAGCCTCTGACAACAACAGTAAAGGATCTTCCTGACGCCACGCCGACTACAGCAAAAGTCCCTGAAACCTCAGCCGAATTTAGCACGATAAAATTAGACAGTACAGAGTCTAGTAGCCCTAAAGAAAGCCCAATGCTCAATCTACGATCCGCGATTCCAACTGAATTGCTAGGTGTTCCTTCTTATGTACCTGAAGATATAAATGGGGAGTTAGATGAAAGTATCACAACAGGTGAACCTACATCATTTTCGACTATTCTGAGTTCAGATATCAGCAGAAAGATAGAAGATATTGTCACGGACAGCCCTGCTCAAATTTTTGAACAGAAAAAGTCCTCGTCTTCAGCACCCGAAATTGATACTACTACGGATAAAATAATAATAACTGACACGTACGATCTAAATACAAAAGATCAAGATCAGACGACAAGTTCGATTGCTAAATCTAACATTGCAACCGAAGTAACATCTCAGACGGAACTCAGTTCTTTACCGATTGAAACCAGTGATCAAAAACCTCATGAAACAGAGGTAATAAAAGAGAAAAGCGCATCTACTACGGATCCTTTATTAACCAGTTCAAGGGTATCACCAACCGGATCAGAAGTTATTACAGTGTCACGAGCGGTTTCAGGCGAAAATAATATGTTCGAAAATGTTGAGACTACAGAGTTCATTCTCACTGCATTCGGCTCATCGGAGACTGCTACTGATTTTGTAGAGCTGATCAGGATGTCAGGAGATCCAGAAAAAAGTGCGCCCGTTGTTGCTGTCCCTGAAGAAAAGAAAACTAACCTTTTGAAAGACCTAATAAATTTAGTTAGTGATGTTGCATCTATTAGTGATCATACTGAGTCACCTGGTATAGGCTCCACAAGTATTGCTGACTCCGAAGAACTGATACCAGTTAACGCTGGGTATAAAAGCAAGAACAGCAACGCTAACCAGAATTCTATTACCGAAATTCCGGTGAAAAGTAAGAACGCTTCAGTGAATAAGCAAAAAGTAGTTGAAATTGAAGATGACGATACTGACACTATTACTGACTCTCCGCCACCCAATGATAAGGTTGAGCCAACTACTCGAAGGGCGATTATCGACAATGTATCCGACGACATGCCGGACAGCAAGACCGAGAAGAAGGACATAGAAATTATAACCCAGTCATACGTCCCGACAATTAATAGACGGCCCACGAAGGTTGTCATGAAGAAAAATAATGAGAAACCGACATCAGATTCTCCTGAAGAAAATCCGATATCAGTTTCAGCGGAGATCGCGACCGAGGGCAACGCTCCGTCAGGCGAGGTAGACACCAGCGCGTCTGACGTCACCGCGCTGGAGGTGGAGCGGCCGGACGAGCCCGCCAACGCCACCATGAGCACGGCGCAGTGAGCCGCCGCAGCGATGTCGATGGAACCTCAGCTATCAGCATTTAGAGAATAAGTTTCGTTCTTGAAACTATAGTTTATACTTAGAGACTATTAGTTAGTGAACCCTATCAGAATTTAATCATATTCCTCGTCAATTGTCCGCCGCGGCGGCGAGCATAGTGTATATTGTATCGTAAGTAGACGTCCGACGCAACGCGGTCGAATTTAATTTAGTAGCTGGACAAACTATTTATAGTAAGATGTGAGGGCGCAACGCGTCGCATTGTGTCAAATTACGGTTAGATCCTTGAGTAGTGCATAAGTTTATTTATTTTAGTGAGAGAGTTGTAAGTGGTGGATGTGTAAGCACTAAGCAAGCAAGCTAGTCAAGTTGTGACTCCTCAAGCCACGTTGCCATTACCGCTAGCTTTTAACGAGAGCATGACAAACGCACACGTTACATTCCGTACGTTTAGTTCCTCGGATCGCCGCGAGAGTCTGGCCGGCGCGGCGCGGCGGTCGCAGCCGCTTCCACATATGAAAATTGGTACAAAAACGAATTTGGTAATTAACAAACGTAAACCTTATGAAGCGTTTAGATCTAGTTGGATTAGGATAAATGTGATCGCACATAGTTTATTTATTGCACTTGTGTCGTATTCGTATTTCGTGTTTCGGTTATGTTGAAGGCTCAAGCGTAGCTTAAGTTTAATTTATGTTTGGTTGGTCGTCCTGGGTTGGTATTCGCGCACTGCGTCCGCAGTCGGTCGTTGAGTTGTGACTCGTGTAAGGTGCTGCCTATTGCTCCGGAAGACAGTATTCTTTTCCCGGGCAATAAGCGCATGTGCTCATTGTATTATTTTATTATTATTGTTTTTTTTTACAAATAAAAGAAACCTAGACTGATAAGTTGTTGTGTTATTTATACGCCTTAAGTCCTAAGTAGGTTGTATACCAGAAATAATTAAAATTATTGACCAAAACCATGAAAACTAACATTATCTTGTAATTCTATGAAACACACTTATCATTATTAGCATATCTTTGTTTAAAAAATAAGTATAAATGTATACCCTGTTTTCATTAGATGAGGGCGCCGTTATACCTCGCATAAGTGATATTATTTATGCTTATTTTATGAAACGTAAATAAATAAATAATGATTACTATATTTTGTTCAATCATAACATCGCAACCAAAGGTTCAGCAAAACTTACATGACCAAAATATAACTTGTTTACTGAAATAATGATGCTTGGGACACATTTAATTGTGAAATCCAAAGTAAATAGCCTCTATGTTATCAGAGTATCCATAATAATTTCTCCCGTCAACAGCAGTTCAAATGCACTGTTGTGTTTCGGATTGAAGGACATTGTAGCCAGAGTAACTATTGGACATATTAAGACTTAACATCTTATGTCTCAGGATGGCGAGCGCAGTGGAATGTTGCTACTGTTTATGAGCGGTCGTATCGCTTACCATCAGGCGAACGGCATGCTCGTCTCGCCATTCACTGCAATAAAAAAAAATGTATTTTCCACATGCTATTCCATAAATTAGACTTGGTAATCAAATCATAATATAGTTGTACGCTTGTCTCAACCTAAATAATATCCACAAACCAAGAAGTACATAATATCAGTGTACAGTACAAGACTATAGAATATTGGTCTATGACACAATAGCTCGTACAGTGCTGACATCTGAGCAAAAATATACTATAGACATTTAAATACAAAAGAGCGCCACCTAGTGTGTAACTTTAGAAACTGGCGTAGAAGTTTTAGCCATCAATAACAGATGTCGCTCGTACACTATAACAACGAATTTAAAAAAAAAATATACCCTAACTCCTCCAAAAGCCCGTAGTGGGACGTATACTGACTGATGCAGTACAGTGCTATAGATATCTACAATGAGTCTTATTATTGTTATGCCTACTGGTCTGTTACTGATGACGCGACTTTTCTGAGGTCGCCTTACGATAGAAGATGTAGGTTCGAAACTTTGTTAGGTAAAATCTAAAAAATAGTTCTTGAATAAGTTTGTTTTTGCTAAGGTGTGCATTATACCGCAGCAATTCTAATTTGGCAATTAATCAAGGGTGAAATCTGTATTTTATTTTAGTCAAACTACATCTGTAGTGGATTGCATTTATCGTTACACGGAGTGCAACTAGATTAATAGATTTCAGTTAGTTCGGACTTTAGGTTAGCTTTACTTTATTTGAGTTTTGGATAGTAAAATAAAATCCCAATGATACAAAAGATTTCAACAGCCAATATTTCGAAACAGATATAACATTTTGGTCAAAGTGCGCAGATTTTGTATAAAATATGGACAGATAAAACTAAAATGCTTCTCTTTTATACATATGTTATTGGTGATCACAGCTTGGTATGTCCATATCAAAAAACCCCTGGTCAGTCAGCTGTCAAACGAGAGACCGTGGGTTCGACCTCAGTACCAAAAAAAAGTTTGTGTGCTTACAAATTTATCTCTTGGTTCTGGGTTTGCTGAGAGTGAGACCATAGGTATTTCAGCAATATACGGGGTGTATCCAGACTGCCACCGAAAACGAAGCTGGGTGGCAGCTTTAGTGAATTCAGACATAATGCAACTAAACATGATGCAAAAAAAAAACCGCAACGTATATTTTTTCCTATCGTCGTTTTTGCGAGGTAAATACATATGTAGTTTTGATAAAATAATAATGTTCACCATTTCATGTTTAAAGACACTATGGAAAGCAAATGTTTAGATTCTTATTTTAATAAAACTATCGATTTCGATCGATTCGTATTGTGTCTGTAGTCACTATGCAGTCTTGATACACCATGTATCTACCGAAAACGAAGCCAAGTGGTAGTATTGATGTCTCCGGACATAATGCATTCAACCTGTAGTTTTCCTAAAATAATAATGTACACACTTTTCTTTTTAAATATGGAATGGTAGGCGAAAGTTGAAATTATTATTTTAGCAAAAAATATATTGAAACACCATGAAATTTAAATTAAATCCAAAATGCATCGTCATATGTTAATTTTTTAGTAGCATTGTGATTAAAGTCACTAAAACTAGATGCCACATAGCTTCGTTTGTGTAGGAATCTGGATATACTTGTAGGGTGTAACTATTGGCAGTATTTATAACTAATATCAGCATGCACGACCATTCTCTTTGAAATGATGAGCCCTACTATCGAATATTGCGCAAGAGGTCCGTATTAGGTCCTCTAAGCAGGCCGCCGGAGGTCGAGCTATGAACCGCATGCCTTGTAAGGTCCGCTCGACCCAGATCGTAAGCTAATCGTTGGTTAAACTGCTTATTATGCGAGTGTGCAACGAGCATATTCGAAGAGTTATTGCAGTCTCGTGGATGGAAGACGTTGAGACATCTACTTTTGATAGCATTCAGATGGAAGAAGACTCAAGGGTTTTTTTATTGCTATGATTGTCGAGGCGAGTATGCCATTCGCCTGATGACGAGCGATACGAACGTTGATCGACAATAGTGAAACAAAAAACACCATGAATGGCATTACATTGCCCTCGCCACCCTGAGACCAGACCTAACTCCAGTAATTCCACTCGCTATAATGTCCTTTAAATCATAACACAAAATTTACCCTGCTGTTTGGCGGGAGAAATAGTCGTTGTGCTGGTACCTACCGAAGTGATCTCTCACATATGAGAGACCTACCACCAGTAAAACGGGTAAAAGGGTTTAAAATAATATCAGATTATCCAACTATTCCTTAAGACATTGGCGTAATATCATCACAAAAGTTCGGAGAGCCAATTGCTCTATAATCGACGGTAGTAAATACCGGACGAAATGACGATTATTCCTGTGCCGTGATTACACATATTAAATATTAAAATATTCTACTTATGAAATACTATGGTACAGTGGCATTGTGATCCTTGGGGGAGGTCGATGTTCAGCATTGGACTTCCTGTGGCTCAAGAGTAAGAGAGATATGCAATGGGCTTTAATACAGCTGTAAGAGAAAAATATTTGTGATGAAAAATTATTTTTAACTGTTTTTGAGATCACTGATCAAGTTGTTCCTTTTTGAACCATAGATCGCCAAAGAATTACGAATTAAGGATCAGGTATTAAATGGTCATTGCCACCAATGAATATTTGGCGTAAAATACTAAGCTTAGAGTCGTAAGTATGCGTGAACTTATGGGTGCATATTTTTAACCTTATTTGATGATAAACCATTTTAAGATAAACATTAAACCTTATAACATGGTCAAATAGTATTACTTTGATCACAATCATACGAGTAAATGTGAGATGGCAAGAATTAAAAACATTTTCGAAATGGAATGTACGTATCTGCTAATAACACATTACATCTCACTGGGTCATTAAATAAGTGGAGCGAATAGGTTCATCGTGCGAGCTCGGAGCTAGATCACTCGTTATAACATCTAGACACAGGTCATAGCGGTGAACGTCATAGAATGGACTTTCAAAATATGAAGTGGTCATTATTTAGATTATATAATACACTCACATACATAGTCCTGACCCACACCAAGATCATGTCTTGTGTTGTGGGTAATAGTAACTGCGAGAGACTTGTCGGAATCACAAACACCCAGACCCGAAACAAATACTTATAATTTACATTATTATTGGCTTGTTTAACTAAGCCATTAATGTTGTCAACATTATAAATATATTTCAGATTATAAATATATTTCAGAAGCTTGTATTTAGATTTCCAAAGGGAGGTAGAGATGTTATCACTTTTACCAATATGTATAATGAAGACAGCAAGCCGTTTTTTCGAACTCGGAAAATGTACTACACTTGGAAGTTTAAAGTAAGTAATTATGTTGACTTGCTCGAAATTTGATATCTATCAGTTATATTCAGAACACTGTTTTCCGCATGACCATATCATAGAACTCTTTAGTATTTTGGTAAAAATCTCTCGTATATTCTTCGAACAAACCTCATAGTTCTCCGCAAAATATACCTCTCTAGAGGAACATGAAAGACCGGTGGGGCCAGGCCAGAGGTCGAGGCGTCGCGACGGCTCTTCAGTGACGCAACACTGCCCTGTGCACTCGCTTGATAGACACTGTTGCGGATACCGTCTACTAGCAAGTTTAATACCTTATATTATAAGTTCGATTCCCAGGTTATGTTTGTTTCTATTTTGGAATGGTTTGGTCAGGATTAGATTGGAGATGTTGAAGCTAAGCTGGTTGGAAAGTGTAGGCGACACTTTGTGATTATTTCATAAGATATTTGTGTATAGCGCCCTCTATATTAGTATTTTGGATATGTGAATTCAAAAGTGTAAATACTCTTTAGAAGGCGCGTCTGTGTGTATGAAAAAATATAATTTAGTAGACTTTATGACACTAGTCAACAAATGATTCTTCGACCGGATCTGTGAATCGGGAGTTTTTTTATCGTGATGTACCGCACACCGCCATCAAACATCGTAACACGCAGCATGCGAAAAAGGATGGCGAACATGGAGGGTGCAGCAAGTAAGTCCAATAATTTGGTTTCTCATGGCAACGATTGTCATATTATGCCATGGGACAAAGGACGATCTGTGGCAGCGCCAAGGGCACCGGAATTATCGCCGCACGCTATGGCACCCAAATCGAGTGGTACATCAAAAAGGACTGAATGTTCAAAAAAGTCTACAGCATCTTCTACAGCACGAAGAAAACAGCTAGAACTTAAGGCAGCGGAAGCGAAGGCCAAAATTCAGCTTGACTTAATTGAGAAGAAGCTGGAAGCTGACCTTGCTTTGGTCGAAGCCGACGAAAACGCGACCTGCAGTGGTGAATCGCACAATGAAGACGCACGTTCTGTGTCCATTGCGTCTGCTGCGCACGGACAACATCAAAGCGTCAATAAATGGCTGGATCAACAATGTACGACGCAGGATCAACCAGTTAACATAAACGACGACAATATTGAACGATTGGCCCACAAATTAAACAACCTTATTAAAAAAACCGGGCACGCAACGCAGTGATCGCCTTCTTAGCCGTCTTGCCACTCCGCGCGAACTGCCTGTATTTAGCGGAGACACTATCGAATGGCTGCATTTCAAGAACGCGTATGAGGAATCATCTCACATTTGCGGTTTTAGTGACGCGGAAAATATATGGAGACTGCGGCGAGCGTTGCAAGGTGTGGTGAAAGAAGCTGAAATGGACCTCCTGATTGGTAACACGCCACCGTCAGAAATCATGAATACCCTAGAGTTGAGGTTTGGTCGACCAGAGTTAATCATTTATAACATAACGTCTCAGTTAAAAAGACTACCCGTGTTATCAAATTATTATCAACAAGATTTGATTAATTTTGCTATTAAAATAAGTAACTGTGTAGCAACAATAAAGGCACTCAAACAACACGATTATCTTCGAAGTCCGGAGCTCGTTGCCGCTATAATGTCAAAATTGCCGAGCACCTTGATGGGTAAGTGGACTGACTTTGCATATAGTCAACGATTTGAAAATAAGCCTAAGCTGGAATTGCTAGCAACTTTTATGAAACGGAAAGCAGAAATGATAGCCGCCTTTGGATGTGTCCGGCCTCGAGAACACAATATTAGAAGGACGTATGCCATCCAAGACAAGCAACCACATCGCTCAGTATATACTGCGGTGACCAGTATGAACGATAAGTGTCTATTTTGTCAAAAAGGCAAGCACACGTTGCCCAATTGCCGCTTATTTAAACGTGCAATGCGTAAAGACAAATGGCTTTGCGTAAAGAAACACCGATTGTGTTATTGTTGTTTGACTGCAAGACATAATAGTAATACATGTCCCGAACCGGTATGTGACATCGAAGGTTGTGGCATGGCACATCACCGTCTGTTGCACTGGACGAAATCAACCACTACGTCACGTTCCGATGATAACCCGAACTCGGAATCGAGCGCATACGTCGCCCGAGATGACAGCGCCGCCGTCAATGCTAAGAGCTCGTCGGGCCCAAACGATTTCGCGCTGCTCAAAGTGATGGGAGTACAAATACGCGGACCATATGGTGTGTCTAATACTTATGCACTCTTGGACGATGGTGCTGCAGTGTCCATGATAGACTCGGACTTAGCAGATAGTTTAGGGTTACAGTGCGAGAATCCATGCGATATTAAGTTTATTGACGCGTTTGGAATAGAATTATGTCAGTCAGATGTGCCTACTGTAAGAGTGCAAATATCAAGGCACAATAATTTAAATAACTATTATGATGTTAAATTACGAAAATGTTGTAAACTTAAATTAAGTAGTCAAAATATGTCTCTTGTACATAATGTTAATTATCCGCATTGTGCGCACATAAAGCCCTTGATATGTAAACACACTGTAACGCCTCGAATATTGTTTGGACAAGATAATTATTTTCTGATAGCTCCTCTTGAAGTTTTACATGGAAACAGGGGTAAGTTATACGCAACTCGCTGTCGTCTGGGATGGAATGTGCATGGCTGGCACAGTGCTGGTGCTCACTCCTCCATGGTAAGTGAACACAATAATATATTCCATCTCGCACACTCTCAAACTTGTGAATAAAGTGAAATAAGTGCTCTCAATGATTTAAAATCATTTAAGTAAGAGTCAGTGGGAATTTCTTCCTTATATCGTAGTAATAAAGATCACGATCGTGCCATTGATATACTGGATAAAACCAGTCGCCAGGTAGGGCAGCAATGGGAAGTTGGTTTACCTTTTAAAAAGGATAGCTTTATAATGCCTGACTCATATTTTAAAGCCTTGTCCCGTCAAAATACATTATTACATAAGTTTCATAAAGATGGTGTATATAAAACTAGGTATGCACAGGAAATAAATAAATTGTTCACTAATGATTACGCTCGAATAATCAGTGACACTAGCAGAGAAGAGTCACCTGAACACGTGTGGTACATCCCACACTTTGGTGTTCAGAATCCTAATAAACCTAATGAGTTGCGGGTGGTATTCGATGCCGCCGCCAAAGTAAATGGTGTTTGCTTGAATGATTTCTTATTAACGGGATCCGATTTATATAAATTAAACTAAATAAACGGTAGACTAAATTAACATTGATTTTTGTAAGCGACTTCGATACAGTGACCATATGTACGATATGAACCCCTGGTGCCCATAACACAAGTTAAATCTTTATTTGGGCACCAGAGTTCAATCTAACACTTGCGCTTTAATTCTATTTTATTTTGTATTCCTACTGCTTGTACTTTAGTTTTAGTGTTTTGTATGTCTTTCTTTTTTGAAATAAAAAGTTTATTTTTATTATTATTATTATCTTATTATTATCTTATTATTATAACTCGCTTTTAGGCTTAATGTTTCGTTTTCGTGAGAATCCAATTGTCATAATAGGCGATATTCGTGATATGTTTTTGCGCATAAAAATAAGACCAGAAGATCAGCATGTACTTAGGTTCTTAAGGCAAGAATCTACAGGAAGCCCAATTAAAGTTTGTGTAATGCAAAGTTTAATTTTCGGTGCGACATCGAGCATGTCGCACCGAAAATAAACCTTTCATTGCACAGTATATAAAAAATAAAAATGCATTAAAATATGAGGACATCATCTTAGGAAGTCATTATATGGATGATTGTTTGTACTCAACGAATGATGTAAATAAAGCGATTAAATTAATGCGCGATATTACTGAAATACATAAGAAAGGTGGTTTTGAGATAAGGGGTTGGTCGAGTAATAATAAAGAGGTTTTGAACTCGATACCTACAGATGCTTTAGCTGATAGTGCCGTGCAGTTTAAAGACGGTAACAATAATATAGCTGAACGTACATTAGGTTTGAAGTGGCATCTGGATGTTGACACATTTTCTTTTCAAATTAATTTGGATCGTATACCCGAGGATGTTTTGAACGGAACGGTAGCGCCTGATAAGGCAAAAATGTTAAGCGTGATTATGTCTATATATGATATTCACGGCTTTTTATCACCTTTTATTATTAAGAGTAAAATCATTTTCCAAGACGTGCATAGATCTGCGGTTGACTGGAATAGCCAGATTCGACCAGCCGAGCACCAAAAATGGATTAAATGGCTTGATGAATGTAGTACTTCGCCGGCAGTTACTGTGCAAGAAAACACAGTTATAGATACACAATTACATATTTTTAGCGACGCCTCAATCAAAGCGTATGCCGCTGTTGCTTATTGGCGTTTTACATTATCCAATAGGGACATTGTTGTAAGTTTTACTGCTGCGAAGAGTAGAGTGACTCCACTTCGACCCATTTCAATCCCTAGGTTGGAGTTACAAGGAGCATTAATAGCTTCGCGTCTCGCTGATTAGTCCGGTCAATTTAGACCAAAAAATGAGAGTGAAGTTACATAAAGTCCCAACAAGCTGAAAATCAGTGAAATTGTTCAAAACATAATTATAAACAATGTTTAAAAGTTCCCCATCATTCCCGTGTATGGAATTTTTTTTATTCAAGGTCAAAGGCAAAAAAAATGTGTTTTTCGTGATTTTCAGCAAAACGGTAAGTTTTATCATAAAAGTACCTCGGACAATAATTGTAGATCATAAAATTATCTATAAAAAATATATCAATACTTTTTTTCTTACGAGCCACCGTTTCTGAGATATAACGATTCAAAAAGTTACAAAAGTTGTTATCGTCATAAAATGCATGAGTACGCCACGTATATACACCTAGAGTAGACACCAAGTTCAAGTGTGGCTTGGTTATCAGCTAGACCCTACAGACTGGGGTTGGAAGTTGGTCAACAATATATTAGAGCCAGTTCAAACTTTACTTCCACCTGCGCCGGAAAAACTGCTGAACACTATTTTTTGCAACTGCAAAAAGGGATGCTAAATGTGGTTGCAAAAAAGTCGGACTGTTTTGTTCTTTGGCATGCACAAATTGTCAAGGCCGCTCGTGCTCTAATATACAGGGTATCTCAAGACTGCTACCGAAAACGAAGCCGGGTGGTAGTTTTAGTGACTTCAGACACATTGCAACAGAAAATGTTGAAAAAAAAGCGACGATTTTTTTTGTTATTTTTTTCCTATGGTCATATTTGGATGGTAAATTCATTATTTTCCTAATATAATAGTGTATACTCTTTTATTTATAAGGACTCTAAGGTATAAAAGAGTTTAAATTATTATTTTAGCAAAATCTACGGATTTACCACCCAAAAATTACGATACTTAAAAAATCATAAAAAAAATTGTCGCGTTTTTTTGCAAAAATTTTAGTTGCATTGTGTTTGTAATCACTAAAACTACCACCCGGCTTCGTTTTCGGTAGCAGTCTTGATATACCCAGTATATATTCAATCACAAACAATGGAGGATTCGTTTGATTCCGACGAAGTATCATGCAATACATCGCTATTGACGCAATTTACTTGCATCCAAAATGAAGATGAAGAAGAAGCAGGAGAAGAAGAACAAGAAGAAGATCAAGAAGAAGAACTAGAATTTGAAACTTACGAATCAGGCGAATGAACTTCACCACTTTTTTTAAATTTACATCGTTTTTATCTTTTCCAATCTTTGAAAATTTCCGTTATTTTGCAATAGTTTTACATTAAACAGGATCACAACTGACCCGTGGAGTAGGCCTACTGGGGAAACTACGTTAAAAAAACACGTGTGCATATTATGACGATAACAACTTTTATAACTTTTTGAATCGTTATATCTCAGAAACGGTGGCTCGTAAGAAAAAAAATATTTATACATTTTTTATAGATAATTTTATGATCTACTAATTTTTGTCTGAAGTACTTTTATGCTAAAACTTACCGTTTTGCTGAAAATCGCGAAAAACACATTTTTTTTTGCCTTTGACCTTGAATAAAAAAAATCCATACACGGGAATGATGGGGAACTTCTAGACATTGTTTATAATTATGTTTTGAACAATTTCACTGATTTTCAGCTTGTTGGGACTTTATGTAACTTCGAATGTCTAAATTGACCGGACTAGATACAGGCCAGCGGGAACATAAGGATGTGAAGCCTAATACGCGCTATTTTTGGACAGATTCGCACACGGTCCTTCATTGGATCCGTAGTGACCCGAGAAGTTATAAGCCCTTTGTTGCATTTAGACTTGGTGAAATAGACGAACTGACTAAAATATCCGAATGGAGATATGTTCCATCGCGGCTAAATGTAGCGGACGTAGCTACTAAGGAAGATTCGTTGCCATTGCAATATGAGTATGTTTGGTTTCAAGGCCCTAGTTTTCTGCGACAGCCGGAAGGTGACTGGCCCAAGGACCTAAGGGCGACCAAATTGTCTGAGAATGTTGTTTGTGAACAACGGAGCGTTAATACAACGGCGACAACTTCAACCACTAAGAATACGTTGCTGGATGAAAATAATTTTTCATCTTGGATTAGGCTTGTAAGAGTAATGTCACAAGTTTTATTATTTATAAAACGATGTCGGCGAATTAACACACAGCTCGATGTGGAGCTGATGTCCAAAACCGAATGATTGCTGATAATTAAGTCTCAGCACGATTCATTTTCTCAGGATATTGAGCATATTCAACAAAATAAGCCTTTACCGCGCTCCAGTCGATTGTTAGTGCTCACGGCAGCCAACTTGTTCACGCTGGTTGCGGGTTGGAATCTCAGGTCACACTTCTGACTTTTCGGAGCCATGCTTGTATTGATAAAAACGCGCTATAACGGTGAAGGAAAACATCGTGAGGAAACCTGCATACCATAGCGATTTATTAGAATTTCTATGGTATGTAAGTCCACCAACCCGCATGAGGCCAGCGTGGTGGGCTATATGGCCTAACCTCCCGCAATAGTACTCTCGATTGTGGAGGAGAATACAGATACACTTTCTTAAGGGTTTTGGGGAGCGATTTGTTAGAAATCGTGTGAAGGAAGAATAATATGCAGATGAAACTGGTCATTTTCTCGACACTATTAATCGGATTGAAAAATCTTACTTTACCCCATTTATTGCAATATCTATTTTTAATGGCAACACCAAATTCGATTACAGCGACTCTCTCACCGGGTCAGATAACTTTGTGGCTCTATAAATCACAATACCTAGTAACCACCCAATAATGTTCTAGACACTTTCTCCCACGTACTACAAATCTGTGGAACCAGTTGCCAGCGGCAGCATATCCGGACAAGTAAAACCTAGCTACCTTAAAAAAACGAGCATATTCCCAACTTAAAGGCCGGCAACGCATCTCCATAAAAATCCTCACGTAAACACAAAATTATATCAAGATATATAACTATGTACGTTTATAATTGCCTGTTGTGTTGGAAACAGGTGTTGGGTTATAACTTAAGCCATATGAAACGGACTCTCGATTGAAGAGTGGCGTGCACAGGGGGTCTTTACGTGCTAATAAAAAACATTATTAGCTAGGTTAGTTTGTGGAGGATTTTAATTATTTCGTCTCGAATACGAAATGTCAATCCCAAATATTACTCCTGACTAGCTTTTAACTAAAATAAGGCATAAGTCAACAATAACTTCAAAAGCGGATAGAAAAGAACTGTCAAGAGTTCATGAGATAGTGTAATGAATTATGGAAATGCATATCAATAAAGTTAATTTTATTAATTTTAAAAATATTCATAAACTAAATAGAATATGCAAAACAGTGGAAAGTTATTAAGGCTGTGTTGAAAATTGCATTTAGTATACAAAGCGAGGTTATCTGAAAGTTGTGTGAAAGTAAACAAAGGCAGACCGCAGCTTGCTCCATAAATCCGTTTTCGATAAGGATGTGTGGTCGCGAATGTGCGGGTCGACGATTACATTATCACTTTGGTTTGTCTTGAAGGTTTCACAGACAGATAAACCTCAGTTTATGGTTTGTCTCACATAGAACACTTTTAAGAAGTGATAGAGTTGTCAGTTGCCAGGCTATTGTGAGTCATGACCAGCATGAATGGGCAGGCTCGTCCAGGGCGGTAACAATGTTTCACTGGAAATCGACGTGAAATGGAAGCTTTAGTGTCGCGTTTTGATCGGTGAGGGAAATTGTCGGATGCTCAATACCCCTTTTCTCTTCCCATCCGTATCATACTGCTACGTGCGGCGGCTGTGATCACATACCATTAGTTGATACGTATGCTCGTTTGACGGACTGTTATAATAAAAAAACGATGACGACTAGTTTAAAACCGGCGTCTTAACTGTGCAACACTAGATATACAGGGTATATCAAGACTGCTACCGAAAACGAAGCCGGGTGGTAGTATAAGCGACTTCAAACACAATGCAACAAAAAAAGTTGCAAAAAAAAGCGACCAATTTTTTTTGTTATTTTTTTCCTATGACCATATTTGGGTGGTAAATACATTTTTTCCTAAAATAATAGTGTATACCCTTTTATTTATAAATAATCTAAGGTATAAGAGTGTTTAAATCATTATTTTAGCAAAAACTATGGATTTACCACCCAAAAATGACGATATTTAAAAAATCATAAAAAATAATTGTCGCGTTTCTATGCGAAATTTTTAGTTGCATAGTGTTTGTAGTCACTAAAACTATCACCCGGCTTCGTTTTCGGTAGCGGTCTTGAGATACCCGGTAGATTCTACACAAGTATTATATTATATGGAAATGTGATATTTCCTAGTAGGCACATCATAAGTGAATAATAGTATCATTCACAGTTTACTTGATTCCTAACGCTAGCAAACACATCTTGGGGCGAATATAAAAGTTAAAAAATTTTGGTTACTCGAGTAGCACCTCTGCTTACCATTCGTACATAAAGGCGTGATTTAAGATATTATATTTCCTCATATCGGCAGTAAAGGTTAAACTGACAAGAGAACATTAAGAAAGGCAGACATTACTACGTGTTGAAAGCATTGTGCGCAACTGCTAACTATTGCCAATATGAACATTATCCATAAATATTTATGACGCGCGTTGTCATGAAAGTAATGGCTTCCTTCATAATTTGTATAGCTTTCAAAGGGTGGGTCGTGAACCTAAGATTTATGAAATATGGATACTTTCCCTTGTTGCAGTCGCGGGAAACCTTCAAAATCTGCGACTATCTATAAGAAGCGTTTTTGCTGGACATTCGATATTGCAGTTGTTTATATAGATGGTCTCTATTTATGATCTTTTTGGCTCAACCATTAGTTCTCCAATCCAGTAGTCGCTAGGTTATAGTAAGCACCACTTCAACTTGTGAACCCGCAGTGTTCTTTGAGTACACAAGTAAAAACAAATTTAATATCATTTATTTATTTTTTGGTAAAAGAACTGCGTTGGTGGCATAATTGTCTATGGTGTGATTATAAAGCTGAGGTCTCGGGTAAGAATCCCGGGTTAGATCGGGTCTATTCTTTTTCAGCCTGGAGTCAGGAATTTGTGCCGAGGCAAGAGGCTCGCCCCCGATCACATCGTGGGACGGAACACACAAGGCGAAACGTGGGTGTACTGGTTGCTGCAAGCACCTCTGCCCACCCGTTTTGTGAAAGGCGTGATTTTATGTATGTATGTGGATAAAACAAATATGAATGTTGGCGGATTCATAACTTCCACACAGTACACATTATTAGACGATTAGGCTGTTGTCATCATTTGATTAAAAAATGATGCGCGGGATGAGAACCTAGCTGTGAGACAAAAGGACGGTGTTTAATAACCGCACCGAGAAAGTCATTTAAATAGTCAACAAACTCTTGTTGTTTTATACCTATAATACATATACAGGGGGTGACGGGACGGGACAGCATTATTCGGATCATGGTGGGAAGAAAAGAGGGAGATATACTATTATACCGGGTATCTCAAGACTGCTACCGAAAACGAAGCCGGGTGGTAGTTTTAGTGGCTACAAACACAATGCAATTAAAAATTTCGCCTAGAAACGCGACAATTTTTTTTTATGATTTTTTAAATATCGTCTATTTTGGGTGGTAAATCCATAGTTTTTGCTAAAATAATAATTTAAACTCTTTTATACCTTAGAGTATTTATAAATAAAAGGGTATATACTATTATTTTAGGAAAAAATGTATTTACAACCCAAATATGGCCATAGGAAAAAAATAACAAAAAAAAAATTGTCGCTTTTTTTTGCAACTTTTTCTGTTACATTGTGTCTGAAGTCGCTTAAACTACCACCCGGCTTCGTTTTCGGTAGCAGTCTTGATATACCCTGTATAATAGGATATATTGATAGGATAGCTACGTCATGTTTAGGTATACAAAAGTTTGTGCAAAAAATCACATCTATCGGATGTGGAGTGAAATCAAAAATAACTGCAATCAGACTAAATTATTTATAGCACATTGTATTTATGAGTGTTTATATTAGACACATTTATTATAAGATCGAGCAAACAGCATTCAAAACACAACTGTCTGTTCCTTCGAATGATCTCCAAATCAAATCACAATTAAAGGAAACAAACTTGCAGCTATAAATATATCGGCGTCTCTCTGACCGCACGTTCGTCTTGATTTCCTCAAATTCATGAATGAAGCAGAATATGTTAGTTACGTACGAAACTTGCATTCTAATGAGAGATAATCAATGACCCACGCAAAATCAAATTTAAAGAGAAATTCAACTTGTGACGTAACATTGGTGCATTATTCCGCTTTTTCTAACCGGTGTGGTTGGTTTACGAGAATGTGTCTTAATTTGTAGGAGCATGGATGTTATTTTGAACGTTGTTTATTTAATTTGAGAGGAGGAATAAAATGACAAATTAGCTTCGAGTATTCTTTTATAATTATTATTTTTTAAACAATTTTCATCTTAAATAGTGGGATACGTGTCAATGTTCTTTAAGTTTTGTTAATGGCTATTATCGCTGTTATTCATTACTGAAACCGAGTCGTATAAAAAAAGTTTACTTTTGTGTGCTTTGTTTAATTGTAGCAATTCCTTTCATAGACATTATTGAATTAAGATTCAATTCTTCTAGTCTAATTAAGAGGCCGAAAGTTATGTGACTCATAATTTGCCAAATCAAGATTACCTTACTGTGTGTTTACTTACTGTACTGGCATCAATGGCCAACTAGAAATATTCATGATATTTCTAGTTGGCCAGTTACGCGATGAAAGTAAAATTTGAACAGTCGGCGGCGGAGGAGATTGTAGTTCAGCGTCAGGATGATATAAGGGTCGGTTGCGTAAGTGCTACGAGCGATCTCCTTAGTTGGATAACGTGGGAACTCGCTGGACCGTCGCCTCTCACTCATAGAACATTCTAGAAGTACATTTACATATGGTTGTGTGTGAAGTTACATTTAAATGATACATTTCAGCTTACTATAGGTATAAATATGTATATTTTAGAGGTTTAAAGATGTGTATGGCATTTAGTTCTAATCTATATATATAAAAATGAAACCCGTTTCGCGTTGTCACGGCATCACGCGTGAACGGCTGGACTGATTTGGCTGATTTTGGTCTTGAAATATTCGTGAAAGTCCTGGGAAGGTTTTAGGGAGAAAAATAGGAAAATTTCTTAGGAAGATACTAAAAACCTTTTTTTTTGGGTATCGTTCAAGCGTGATGCGTCCAGCCAATATAGGATGATTTTTGTTTATTTGACGGGAGACGTAAAAGACGGTCCAGCTTCAACTACCATCCAACGTAAAATGATCTATCTTTCCATTGTCTTTCATTGACGGCTGACGAAATAGAACAAAATTCAAAAAATGTGTACATCGTGTATATAATATTATCTAGATACGGCGTCTTGCGCATAATTTTGTTAAATGTAAATTAAAACGATGTCCATATCTACCAAAATCGCCCATTGTTTTTTGAGATTATTGCAACAGTTTTAAACAAGGTATACTCTATCGAAGCGTTTTGCCGGAGTACACCAAAATATATCTAATTATAATTTTTCGTTTTCATAAACGACATTGTTTTTTGAATTGATACTTTTAGATGCGCTGGGGGACATATTTAAATTTCGAATTAGTATTGTTTACACAGTCAAGAATAAAAAAAATATTGGTACGTTGATGCCGTATCTAGACATTATAATGAAACGATATGCAGTTTTATATTTTTAACAATTTGTTCTATTACTTACGTCACCTGGTAAGGCAGTATGAAGGTTTTATTAATTTGTATATGGTAACGTACTAGACGCGACTGCCAACAAGTTAACGATGGTCACGGGTTCAAATCGCAGGGCACACCTCTGACTTTTCGGATTAATTTCTACGTGAAATAAAATCCGCCAATCCGCACTTAGCCAGCAGGGTGGATAATATCTTCTTCTATAATATAAAAATGAATCGCAAAATGTGTTGGTAAGCGCATAACTCAACAACGCCTGGACCAATTTGGCCAATTCTTTTTTTAAATGTTTATTATCGTGCAATATTATTAGGAAAAACAGCATTTTGGTGCTGAAATAAGGGACTGATTATTGGATGGACAATAAAAAACGCTAAAGTTTTTAATGTCAAAATTTCATAAGGCTATCTTTATATGTACATGTATATGGAGAGACGGGATATAATAGAGTGGAAGGTACGGGAGAGGGCTGGGATAGCTACCAGATTTGATAGGACGAAATGTAAATGCACGTTATAAGACGGGATGGATAATAAAAGAGAAAGGACGGGACGGATCGGGAAGAGACTGAACAGACGGATGAGACGGGATTGAGCCAGACAGTAGGATAGCTATGTCAAGTTTAGGTATACAAGAGATTAATACGAAAAATAACATGTATTTGGTGTGGAGTGGAATCAAAAAATATATGCACCCAGGCGAAGCTGGGTCGGGCCGCTAGTAAACAATATTAGAGGAAGAATAAGAATGAAAAATGAAACCAAATGCAAAACCTTACCTCCGTACTATTATCATAAACGCGAAAGTTTGTAAGTATGGATGTTTGTTACTCTTGCACGCAAAAACTACTTAATGGATTTTAATGAAATTTTGTTTAAATGTAGCCGACACCTTGGATTAAAAAGTAGTATATGGGATAGTACTCTTTATCCTGAAAAATGTAGTGTTTCTGAGGAATGAGCAAGGAAGTAAAATACACATATTTTGTACTGTTTTCAATTCACAGGACTGGGACGGAGTAGGAGGGGATAGCATTGCATGCCTAGAATAATGGATGATGGATGAGACAGGGCAGAACTGGATATAACGGGACGAGATGGGAAAAGCAGTATCACGGACGTCAGTCTCATTGCGTTTAAATATAAAACAGTTAGTACGAAAAATAATGTGTTATTCACGTGGACTCAAACAGTATCTGCACTCTGCTCTGCAATTATAATATAACTTAGCCTCAGTATAAACCCAATAATCCAGTTATCCGAATTAAGTCACACAGTAGTGTTAAATTGGTTTTATTCCAAAATAAACTAAACTCCGCATCACATTAGTTCGCAAAGCAAATTAAAGGCAATTTTACGATGTTCCCCTTCACCGTGACAAATCAAATTACACTTCGAGCTGTTTGATAACATTATGCACCACTCTCTGGGTATTTTTACGCTCTGTAAGATGGTATGATTTGATGATTCAATCATAGTAAGCTTTTATAAATTTGTATTACAGATCTAGAGGATTGTAAAGAATTCATTTTGGTTTACGATTTGATTGGAGTGATATAGATGACTAACCGCAGCTCTATATACTTAGCACCATGCAGAGAGTTTTGAACTCTGCGAATTGAGTATTCATTTTCGTTCAAATAATATTAGTTATATTAGATAAGCGATCGCGCCGCCCATTATCCGTGTCCCCCAATAACACGCGCAGTGCTTGGAAAATTTTAGGTATTATCAGCCTTTGAAAATGTATAAACAAAAGGGAATAGTTGTGTGATATCATGTATAGTTATTATAGCCCCATTAATTTGCCATTGAATTTTAATTGTTCATCTCATTCTAATTAGCGCAGTCATGCCATCTTAACCAGTGCATTCTGTCCTATTTGGCTTATAAAACTTGCTTTCCTAGGTGCACATCAAAGGGCAGTATTCTTGAATCCTGTGTACATTAGTCCTTGATATACTAGGTCCTAACCTTACTCTAAGTCTAAATGCCTACGTGAACATTCTCCGGCGGGTCAACTGGACATACCATCGAGAAAGTTTATTTAAATTTCTCATTTATTTCTGTTATCGTAAGGCATTTTAAAAGTGTTCGTTTGTAAAATTTGAACAAAATGTGAACATTATTGAATTTTCTAGAAGGCAAATACTGTTAGAGATTTGACCTATCATCCGCGTTTATGTGCGAGGCTTTTTTTGCCATAACGCTTCAATTCGAATGGCATTTAATCCTATTGCCTGTATGGCCAGAAAATTAGCGAGATGGTGGAAGAAATAGATTTAATTAATGTTAAACTAATGTATTACAAACTGTTAAAACTAAAGAGCTCCTAATTTTAAATACTTTGGTTACAGTACTAAAGTGATATGGTATAAAGACAATGTGTTTGTTTCGAATATAGTAATATTTTATTAGCTGAACTTGCAAAACCTTATACAGCGAGGCAGGCAGGCAGGGAACCTTTATTTTTTTGCTTATTGTCTACTTACGACAACCTAAGCCCAATATTTAATTTACATATACTAATTACACTTATACAGGGTATATCAAGACTGCTACCGAAAACGAAGCCGGTTGGTAGTTTAAGCGACTTCAGACACAATGCAACAGAAAAAGTTGCAAAAAAAAAGCGTCAATTTTTTTTATTTTTTTCCTATGACCATATTTGGGTGGTAAATACATTTTTTCCTAAAATAATAGTGTTACCCTTTTATTTATAAATAATCTAAGGTATAAAAGTGTTTAAATTATTATTTTAGCAAAAACTATGGATTTACCATCCAAAAATGACGATATTTAAAAAAATCATAAAAAATAATTTTGCGAAATTTTTGGTTGCATTGTGTTTGTAGTCAGTAAAACTACCACCCGGCTTCGTTTTCGGTAGCAGTCTTGAGATACCCGGTATAATAGAAGTTGATTGCGAGTATGATCGCTAATTACATAATGTGTATTATTAAACATGCATTCATATTTATAAAGAACGTCGCAGTGTAAGAAATCAATTGAGGTCAGTGTAACAGCTTTCCGACGACATTAGAAGGGCAGAATTTTATATGCGTGTAGTTTTGCAACAAAGTACTAACATGTGATGTAAACGAACTGTCACTGAATGTGCATGGCAAATACTAAATGAATGAATAGCATTCATAATCAATTAATAAATATATTTCATTCATGTTTTGTCTTCTTCGCACAAAGTGAATTCAAAAGTCGTACGACAGAGACAAATCATCCAAAAACTAAAGTTGGTTTAAAAACTGTCGTTGAATAGGGCTGTAATATTTAAAAAAAATAAGTGCAAAAGATGAGCACACACAAAACTCTTTCCCCACTAGATTAAGTTTTAGATCGTGGGTATAAAAAATGACGAAAGAGTATCTTTGATAGAGTCTCTTATTTCACAGCCAACTTTGAATCCACGGAGTTGCAAAGGCTGTCTAATGAGGGAACTCAGATATTTTTACCCAGTTATTGGATCATTAAAATGTTGAAGGTTCTTGTAAACATCAATATCACACGTACTAACTACCTGAGCTGTGAAAATATCTTGAAGATTGCAGAAAGTCGCTGGACGTAGTCAATAGGGTCGCTGTGGACATTCATTGGGTGTTCTTATATCTATATTAATGCTACTGGCATATTTGTTGCAATCGAGTCTCTAGATATTGGAAAAGCGCAGGTTAAGGTGAAGGAATATCGGGCACATCTTATCTAGCACGCATCATTGCCCAATAACTATTTAAACATGTTTCTTTTTTTTCTCTATCTTTCTCTCGCTCTAAACTCTACGCTCTGCCATTAACGTGTTATTATTGCACAGATAGACAGACATAGAGCATCGATAAACCCAACCCAAACAAAAAAGAAACGTCACTCCGGTCACAGTTCAAAGTGTCAATAGATACGTCCAATAACAAAAGCTTATTACGAAAGCTGGGGGCAATTAGTGATAAGTGAGTTTCATGGCCCGCGCGGATGCTAAGGATGGTTGCGCAGGCGCCGGGCTGGGTGAAAGTGACGCGGGGCGCGGGGCTCGGGAGAGGGGGAGGGGGAGGGGAGAGCTATATGAACTGCCCTCGGCTTCGCGCGACACACTCCTGCGCTATCCAACAGGTGAGCATCACCAGTGACAGTGATATTGTGTGTGCAAGTGATTGTAAGTACAACATTTTACTAGTGAACCGTGATTTGAAATTTTAGAGAATTTATTTCCAAATATATGCTCACGTAATCCACATCCTGGCGAGTGAAATGTGTTTGTAAAAGTTTGTGTGAGTTGCGGTTAGCGCACTTTCGAGATTCGAAATAGGAAGCGATACGCATCTCATATTTATGTAACAATGTACTCTGCGTTTACGCTACTGGACCTGATTTGATCTCAATTAAATTAATTGAGATTGTACGGTGACTGTACACCAGTAACCCATAGAAAACTACAAGTCTTCGTATTTTAAATTATGATGCTTTATTGTTTTGGAGTCAGTATATATCGCACGTAAATGAAGTCCAATTCACTGATGGTAAAACTTATTTAGAAACCTGTCCCAATGTAAACAGTACGATAGAGCAATATTTCTTTTATCCATTTTCACGATTTTGTAAAAGTAAGCATATACACACGAGTATTTGTTGCTACACCGTAGCGTAGATCTTATTATCACAAACAATTTTCGTCAGCAGTGTTAGTAAAATAAAGGTCTATGGACCGTAATCTCAGACAGAACTTTTTTGAGGTTCATAATTATTGAAATCATCATCATGATGACCCATAACAAACCAAGATTCTTTAAGTGAAAATGCAATTAAAAATACCGATATAATTACGTTAAATGGCAACAGACTATCGTCTATTGCACTTTGTACTCTATTTAGCCATCACTATTTTTACCATTAGACGGAGCATAGAATCTAGTCCATCACAAGTCAAATCATCTTTCTCTTAAAGATTCCCATAGCAACCTATCAGAGATCTTCAACAAATTACGTCACTAATCCTTCGGCTGTTCCCCAGGACACCTAACTCCACAATGCAGTCGTCAGTGCTGTGCTTCTTGGTTGTGGTGGCGGCGGTGGCTGCGGCTCCTCAGCGTGAGGGAGCAGCCTACACCAACGAGGCCATCAAGCAGGCACAGAACACACACCTGATCCCCAAGGATGCTGTTATCCAGAAGGTAAGACATCTAGTCGTTAGCACTTAAGGTGCAGTTGGTGATGATATCATGTAGATTAATGCATTCAGGGTATAAGAAAGAAAATTTATACGATCAATATTTTACCAAAGTTAGCTAATTAATAAAAAGTAGCTAAAATCATTAGAATTGAAGGAAAAAAGGTAAGTAATATAATATTATGTATTGCTTTAAATGACATTTTATGGATTATTAAATGAAATTTAGTTAACATGACTAACTTTACAAATTACCTAATGGTTAAACCCACCACATCTGAAACAGCACGATTTAACATTGTAACTTTAGCCATACTTTTCCTTTACCTAAACCTCCGGTGACATAATTCTCATTAGTTTTTTCAACATTCAAACAAAAAGGAATAAATTCACGGTAACATTATCGACCTTACCAATGTTCCATCAGCGTTAAAGCAAGAGGTCATTAACAATCCATTATTTTGTCCACCAGGTACAGGAAGGTATCGAGCTAGCGGCCTACCAGTCAATCCCCGGCAACCAGAGGATCAACCTCCACGACATCCTCGGAGACCAGTTCCCCTCGGAAGTCATCAACAACCTGCAGGGACAGATCGACCAGGTCGGAAGACATTGAATGAAGATCATCAAGATGTAATCGCTTGAGGGTTAACAGAGGCAAAAATAGATGAAGAATCGAAGATTGTTGAAGAATCAAAGTCAAATTAAGCAATAATATAGCTTAGCTTATCATCGTATCAAAGAAGAATAACGAGAGGAAAAGTAAAAAAAAAATCTGTCATTGTTAACCCTAAATCGAAATATTAGATAAGTTATTATTAATTCCAGTACAAGAAGTTGATTGTGATACTGAACATCATTTTAATACTTTTGTAAATAAAATATTATTTAAAATATATACGTTTTACGAGGTTGTTTGTTTGTTGCGTCATGATATGGTATGGGAAGTGGATAGCGTGACGTAAGAGTTGCAACATATACATTAGATGCGTTACGTGTAATAGCCGATCTTTTGAATATTCATACGCTTTCGTATTACGTTGACATAAAAAAGTTAATATAATAGAGCTGTGACGAAAGATTTTGTGGCTAGACTATGAAAGTACTAATTAGCTTACTTGTAGATGCAATTATTTGATTGTACATGAGCATTGAATAGTCAGTATTTCCTTGTGTGCTTCTGAAAGTTCACACCTTATTACCATTGCAATTACAAAAAACATTCATTTTTTAAATAATTATGGAAGTCGACATAATTGAACCAATTACCGAGACAAGTGCATCACCATTTTATCTCACACGTTTGCGCAAATTATTCCAATCCGGTACAGATTTTAAAAATGATGCTTGAAATAATATAAAGAACTGGTTCAAACCCGTCAGATAATGAAATTGTTTCAAAAGTAATGCTAAAATAACTAGGTCACAAAATAAAAAATATTTAGTTACGTCATTGCAGTTACATTATGAGAATTGTAGTGAATCCGACTATCATACTAGTTGCACATCATTGTATGAACTACAAATTATCTTGGACTATGAAAATATTGTTATTATTGAGCTTGAGCAACTACAGCATTAGTTTCATCTGATATTATACACGTGCATAAAAATACTATCTACGCTTCACAATATAATATGCGAGGTAAATTGAAAGTGTGTGAAGATTTTAAGGTCTAAGAGCAACCGTGAACGACGTGTTACCTATCCAATAGATAATTGGTAACTTATAATATATTTTACCTCCCTTTTGGGGTACGTTTACCCTCTTAATACATAGACAGAGCCTCGGGTCGATAATTCTAGACGAGTTTTGTCAATTGCTTGTAGACGATCTTCAATGTTACCACCTCACATTTTTCTCAGCCCGTAAATTATATATCTTAAAATCCCTCATGAAGTCTCTATGAGGAAGTTAAAGAGCATAAAACAAAAAACTCCCATTACACATGCAAGATTTATTTATTTAATCCTTTATAGCACAAAAATAAAAATACAGTGAAGAAACAACACAATAATAATAGTACAAGATCATCATGAATGACCAAGTAAGTAACCAGATTCTATTAAGTATTGTGTATCAAAGTGCGGTTGTGAGCGGAAGAGGCTGATACATTACTAGTAACAATCGTTTAGCTAAAAAGGTTATATCTGCGGGTTCATCGCCTCCACTTCCTCCAACCCGAGGCCGCGGAACTGGGGTATGAAAGTGGTTTGTGCAAAAACTGTCGCTATTAGTAGGAACGCCTGCACGTGGTTTGCTTGGCAATACATATATTATTCATAAGGTTTTTGTGCACTTCCCGCTATGTGCACCTAGGAATAAATAGGAATTCATAGTGCATTTGGTTGAGAAGCAGGCTGTGGGGCCGCGGGTTTTATTCACGCAACGAGATAATTTTTTTAAAAGATCCAATAATATTTTGTATTTAATACGCTAGTTATATTTAAATTTGAGGTTGAAACTTTGTGTGCGATAGACTTCGATCAAATATACACTAGATACAACATGAACGCTTAGAAAATGGCACCAAAAAAGAGTGCTTGAAGCACTCTTTTGCCTTCAGTGACGCACCGACCGTTGCTTCTAAAACGTCGCAGAACTTTAGACAATATTATGTGAAAAGCTACTTTAAGCTCCAGGAATAAGGTAGAATTTGTGTTAATATATTTGGAATATGTGATCTTTTTGTTTACTTTTTTTCATGTCATGCATCGGTGCCACTTTTTAACAGAACTTTTACAGGGAACTGTGTATCTAGTGTATATTTGATCGAAAGCGATAGACCACAGATAGACGTCAAATTATTGTCACATTTTGAAACATCCATTCAATTTCCTATAACTAATCTCTCTATTCTCTAATACATGACATTAATAAGCAAATCATCAAAAATTTAAAATTCGTTAACTCCAACTCCGTCAAACGTTTCGTAGAATACGATGATTGTGATTCAATGCGCATTGAATGTGAATTAATGAGATTATTTGTGTTAGTGATTATGTCATGACAATAAGTAAACATTGTTGCTGTCTTATATGGCATTTTAATTATTATTACATAATTGCTTGAAGCAGTGAGTGGACTCTCAATCGTATTCTCGATTGTAGAGTAGGCCCGTGCCCTGCAGTGGGACGTATATGGGCTGATACAGATACAGCTTGAAGCAGTGGGAATAAATATATTTATAAAAAAACAATATACCGGGTATCTCAAGACTGCTACCGAAAACGAAGCCCGGTGGTAGTTTTAGTGGCTACAAACACAATGCAATTAAAAATTTCACATAGAAACGCGACAATTATTTTTTATGATTTTGTAAATATCGTCATTTTTGGGTGGTAAATCCATAGTTTTTGCTAAAATAATAATTTAAACTCTTTTATACCTTAGAGTATTTATAAGTAAAAGGGTATACACTATTATTTTAGGAAAAAATGTATTTACCACCCAAATATGACCATAGGAAAAAAATAACAAAAAAAAAATTGTCGCTTTTTTTTTGCAACTTTTTCTGTTGCATTGTGTCTGAAGTCGCTTAGACTACCACCCGGCTTCGTTTTCGGTAGCAGTCTTGATATACCCTGTATAACTGCGATGCCATAGCAGAATTAACTTGATGTGAGGTACGTATAAGCGTACGAATTAATAAACTTTTCTTTTTATTTTGGCTTCGAAATGAGAGGTTGAAATATTTTTAGTTTTTATATTCGTGTTACAAAACGAGTATAGTGTTTATTTATAAAATAAAATTTCTCCTAAGCTTGTATATCCAGTTTAAGTACTAACAGCTATAAGGGAGAAACCGATTCAAAAACTTATTTTATTATTAAATGTTTTTTCCTCCCCTACGACTTCTGAATTCAGTTTGAGCAAAGGAGACATAAAATTCTATAACAAAAACAGATTTTAAAACTGACTATGAAGAAGGCCGTTTAGTTTAGTTCCAGATTTAGTTTCTCAGAACACATTTATTGTTAAAAAATGCAGTAATTTCCAAAATTAACATATACAACTTATTAGCTTGTGGACGGTTGGAGTGTGTTGATCTGAAGAGACATCTTAACCCATCCGGTTCCACCTGCTGTCACATATCACACACATACACACATTATACCAATCTTTAAAATTATTATTAACTTTTTCATTCGTTTGTCGAAATATGTCTATAAATGTTGCTTCTGCTCGTGGTAGGTTTTTCATATGTCAGGGGCCGTCCAGGTAAGTACACGGCAATGCCTATTTCTCCCGTCAAACAGCAGTGTTAAACTATTGTGATTCGGATTGAAGGACATTGTAGCCAGAGTAACCATTGGACATATTAAGACCTAACATCTTATGTCTCAGGATGGCGAGCGCAGTGGAATGCGAAGCATTGCTTTGTAGTTTATGGTGTTGTTTGGTTTTGCTACTGTTCATGAGCGGTCGTATTGCTTACCATCAGCAAACGGCATGCTCGTGTCATGCTTGATTGATCGCAAATAAACTATATTTGGGAACTAAAATAAAATAATAGAAATTTGCTTTTCATAAAATCATAGAAGCTTATAGAGCTCCTGGTATTATGAAAATAAGAATCTAAGCTGGATAATTTTGAAGTGTTTACCGTCCGTATGTCAAAATTCTAAAACAAATATACCTGACTCAGAAGCCTGTGATAAAAATCATTTCTTAAAACATGACTGTTATGCTTATTGCGCTTTTACATTCTTATTATGAAATACAGTCTTGAAACAACAAAACAACAATAAAAACGATGCATTACGTGCTAACAACCAGCACGACGGAAGATAAATACATTTACCAACATCATCCGACATAATATGTTTTGTAAAGTTGCACCTCTGCCCTCCCGTGGCGATGCGTGCCGTCCCTCACAGTAGCTGTTGTAAGATGAGGCCAATCTGAGCAACTGCCGAATTTGGACGCAGTTTAAAACATTACACAAGCCAGAAGTGTGTCAAGATTAATGCTCTTGAGTTGGAATTAATGTGAAACAATACGTGTTGGCCAATTATCGGTTGTTATTCGCTATTTTATTTGTTGCAAGACGAGTCGAGTGGGCTATTGTCGTTTGTTTTAATTAATTACCAGGTTTGTGCTGCTTTCTGAATAAGCTTTTCGTATGAAGTATAGGAGAGCTGGAAAAGGTAGTTTTTTTTATAGATTATGAAAGACTTTTCTCTTGATATAATTTGTGATGCAATTGATCACAAGTTCGAACGGAGCATTCCCTTAGTCAATGCGTTTTCCAGCATTTTCGAGTCATTACGTATTTCAGAGACATTGATGTCCTGGTTGTTGTCACTGGAGTCACAAAGTCATTAAACTATGTCAGAAACAACAGGGTAAAGAGCGAGACCTTGTAGAGGTGTCACATATATTCTGAAACTGGATTTATAATGAATTTGAGTTTCACAACATAATGCACCGATAAAACAGATAAATCCCAAGAATAGAAATGTCATGAAGCCAAACGTAATTATTGCAACAATTAAGAAGCAATGAACTCGAACATAAAGTTACAGTTGTGATAAATTTATAGCCAGCCATTACTAGTTGCCATAAATATTTATGAACCATTTATTATTACGACCAAACGTTAATTTTCGTATAAAACTCTTCCAAGATGTTGCTAATAGAAAAAAGAACAAGTTTAACAATCTGGATTTTCGTAGAAAAAATGTATTTTAATATTTAATATGGAAATGGGTTTAAAGACATCGGAATATTACCATTATTATAATATGTTTACATATCCACATTACCTATTACCTATGTAATATTATGGTTGAACCCCTATTTTTTGATGATGATGATGAGCCCACCATTCGCCTGATGGGAACCGATACGATCGCTCGTAAACAGTAGCAAAACCAAACAACACCATGAATTACAAAACAATGCTTGGCATTTCACTGCACTCGCCATCCTAAGATATAAGATGTTAATTCTCAATACCCAGTAGTATCTCTGACACAATGTCCTTTTAAACTGGAACAACATTGCATTTACACTGCTGTTTGATGGGAGAATTAGCCATTGCGATGGTCCTTACCTAGGCGGCCTCTCACACATGGGAGACCTACAACCAGTTTATTTAATCAAAAGTTTGTGATGGTATTAATAGAATGCGTATGCAAAAAACCGACTGAATACGAATTAAATAGAGCTTATTTTCTATTTCAGCCTTTTACCAGGAACTATGTGAAAGGACTGCTGTATTTTGATTTGAAGGATTTCATGATCATAGGGCAACATTGGACTTAGGTATTAGTAATATCTCAGGGTAACCGACATATTAATAAGTTCTCGGTTATGTTATTCTTGTCTATTAGTAGGCATAACGCTTAGCTTCACGGCAGCGAGTTTGGATCGTCATTTTCGCTTATTAAAAAAATCCTATTAATATGGTATCATTATTATCAGCCTATTTGAGTCCACTACTGGATAGGCCTCTCCTATGGCGTGCCATATAGCCCAGTGGCGTGCCACTGGGCTCGATCTTCACCCCATCTTCTCCAACCGCTACCACCCAACTTTCGGATATCGTCATTCCACCTCGTTGGGGGGCGTCCTGCATTACGCTTGCCGACGCGTGGTCTCCACTCGAGAACACGTCTACCCCAACGGTTATCGGTTCTCCGACTAATAATATGTAAATTACCTAATTTAAATAAATAGTACTTTAGAAAGTAATAAGTGCAATATCTTCATTCTTAACACACCGCTAAGTATTTTATAATCAGATGTTCACAATCGATACATCGACGCCCACGCGAAAATTTAGGGCCCGCATGGGCCGCGAACGTACTCAGAATTTGAGTAAGGGACCTTACGATTAAATATGTGAATAGTGCATCCAAAGATTCATACTGGTCAAAGTTATGCCAACATTATATATGTACCTGTTTAATATTTGTATTACTTATTTATATTTAAATTATGGTTCTTGGTTTTTTAAAGAAACTCCTGTAAACTTAGAATTTAAAAGTTATCGTTTTGTTAGGTTTCTCTGGCGTCAGGTAATTTTAATCGTCATAAGAAGTGCAGAGACACTATTTGTCATTTTACATTATATGTGAGACCATAGTCCCGATGTAAGAACAGGCCGGTCGAACTTTTAAGTCGAAGTCAACAATGATAGTACGGCGGAGGGTTACAAGAGCATTATACAAACTGATAAATTATGAAATTATTAAATGGACTATATGGCCTAACCACTGTCAATCGTACTCTTGACTGTAGAGGAGCCCCCACGCCACTAGATCCGGCCCCGCAGACACGTGTGTAGGTTAGGTTTTTAGAGCGGGCCAAGTGTTACGCGAGCGGTTACGCCAGCGCACTGACGCCCGAATAATAATCGATTGATAACATATTGCGTGGAGAAAGTACGGGGACGCCCGCTCTCTGTCATGGTCAACCGTCATTGTGACATATACCTTGATGTATCTCGTCGTAATGGGTAAATAATACCTGGTAAATTATAGCGTAAATGTCAATTATTGAGATATACCAATTCCAAGACCTGCTAGTTACTCTCCAAGTTTCTTAAATTGGAAAACGTAGTTGAATAAATTTCCAAAAAATACGTTATGCACTGTCATAGTATGTTCTATTATAGTTTTTTATTGTATAGGTCCGGCAAAGGAGAAAAACAGGTCGACCGATAGGAAATAATCACTGCCGCCCTTGAATATCTACAACGTTTGGATCATGAAGGTATTGCTAGCTTTCATATCTAGAGGGAAGCAGGAAAGTAAAAGGAGGGGAAGAGGTAAAGGTTACCGGGTATCCGAGAATCTAACTCACCAAACGAAACGCAACAGCAAAGCTGTCGCTTCACGTCGATTTCGTGTGAGATATTGGTAACACCCCTGATGAGCCTATCCTAGCTCTACCACAAATGAAAATTCTTGTATGAACCATCCTTGTGTACCAAAACTTTTGTAGCGAAATAAAAAAAGTATTTTTTTATAATTGGCAAATACTTCAAACTGAAAATATTTTCTAAGTTATGATGTATATTTTCATTGTTGTATTGTGTGTGTTAATATTGTGTAAACATATATCGTTCTCAAGTCACTAATTAGACGCATGCTAGTAAAATAATTTTTAGAACATTCTTAATTATAATTAACATTATTTTGTTGACGAGGAAGGGGCTCCAGAAGGGGGAGGAGGCAGAAGATATACAATTATATATAGGAGTGAGCAAAACTTAATTAATTGGCGCTGTTGACGGAGGTAAATTGGAAAGTACAGTCGGAATCCAACCTATATTATATTGGCTGGAGATGAATAACCCATCTTTGTCACGATTTCATATTTAATTTTGCGCTTTTGCATCGGCTTAAGTAAAGAGGCATAAATGTATCGACCGAAAAGAAGATTATCTTTCGCTATTGAATACTATCTAGTATCTAGACTTACTGTACTTATCGCCAATATTTCAGTCGCATTTTTAAGCCACCTTATTTTTGCTACCACGGTCGCCAAGCAGCCTTGTGGCGTATTTGACATTGTTGCTTAATAACTAATTAATGAATCATTTGAACTTGAACAGAATAGGAATATTAATTGTGGATAGATGACCTAGTGTCGCAGTTGGCTCATCATCGGTCAAGGTTACACTCGCTATACTTAAAAATTCAAATTATATGTGTTATATATACGCGTTGAGAAATTACATGAATGAGAATTCTATTTTTAATTAGAAAGGTTTCATTGATAACATTAACTGATAAAATGTAATAAAGGGTCGTTTTCTTTATTCAATCTGTATCTATATCAGCTCATATACATTCTACAGGAGGGCGCGGGCCTCCTGTATATTAAAAAAAATACGATTGAGAGTAGTTTAATTTCAATAAGAGACTAAATATCATCATAAGATGATACATGCCAGCACCATCGTATCTTATAAATACATATGTACACAACAAATTGAGAGAGACACAAACAAAACACTTTTCAACAACGAATTAAACTAAAACAAACTAAAATTCTGAAGAAAAGAAAAAGAGAAAACCGACAAGAGGGTGGTTTACTTTTATAATATTTGAGGCGAAAATTGCATTAATTGTGCCACTCTCACAACACATCCATCCATAAGGTTTTTGGGTCATACACAAAACGAGGTGAAAAATTGTATAAAAAAAACATGGTCGGGATTTTTACAAAATCAGTCTCATTTAATATGATATTATCAGAATATTAAAATTAAAACATAAAACAAGATCGTTTCCTCGATTAGGCTAAAAAATGAAATTATAATATTTTATTTCGAGCACAGAAGGGTCTTGTGTTTACACAAAAGAACAAACATATCAAAAATAGTTGCAATGCAAGTGTCTTCATCGCTGAAATTAAAAAATGAATTTATTTTTTGTTTTTTTCGATGGTGCAATTGAGTTATCTGAATCACTAAAGTTAAAGAATGATGAACGGACATCACATAATTCGCTATCATATGGAACATGGTTTTATTCCGATACTGAGTAATAATTTAATATTATTATAAGCTAAATACATTACTATCGAGCCCACAGCACTCCACGTCTACGTTTACAGGCAAGCAAAATACTGCTTTACTTGTTAAATCATTATTACTTAATTTTTTCTGTAGACATTGTCTTTCGTGTGGACTTATAAATCCACAGAAAAGATGTCCACAGAAAGGACATTCTTTAAAAAAAATTAGCAATGCTAATTTAGTTTTGAGGATAGCCAAGTAGGTAAATTTATTCCACAACTACTCCCCTTAAGCTATTTCGGCAGCATGTGAATTAATAAAACTAATAATTATTTACTCAAGTACACAAGGAACAGAAAAGAAGCACCGATCTTTGACAATAACACTATTAAAGATCTCAATATCTTAATGAACAACCTACGCTGGGCTCAGTCATTAAATCCAACGTGACCGATGCCACCCGTCAGTGTGGGCAGTTTAATAATTTTTTTTGTAAAATAGTATTTTATTCAGGCCAATTTATTCGGTTGAATTTAAGGTCCACAGAAAAGTCGCAGTACCGTGTAACCAACAGTTTATTGAAATTTTTGTGGAGTTAAAGTGACATATATTAATTTACTCAGTAAAATTTTAATAGTCAGTATATATACTAATGATATTTTATATAACTTAAATAGATAACGCATATCAAGTATGAGAAATATCTATCAAAATATGCCAAGTGCGTTTACGAACAGTCCACAGAAGGGGACATTTGAGGAAATTTTTGTTGTTATATTAATCATTGCTGAAGATAATTCATTATTTGGTATATGTCTTAATAGTAATACTTGTAAGTCATTTACCAAAATTAAGTCAGAGAATCAATCCAGAAATTTGAAGATAATATTCATTCTGAACATGCGTATGTGTATGACCCTTTTAAATTGTATCGTGGTTTTGCTAACGAGCATCGAAGCTATAAAAGGGATTTTATAATTCATCATCAATCATTTCACCGAGGCAAACGTTTGTGTGATCCATAGACATTAGATTCTGGTCTTAGTTTTTGTGAGCCCGAAATATCTCTCTAAAATGGCCTAAGTTCAGCAACTTTCTCCCACGCGTGGAATAAACACAATGAAGAAATTTCTAAACAAAAATTATGTCAAACAATTCAATAAATATTTCTTAATAATATATGTGTCAACAAATTCAATATATTCTATTAGCAGACGATGTATGGCAATATTTTCATCGGCCTATGAGGTAAACAATAAATATTTCGTCACGCATTCTGTCACGAGGTTTCTTTCATCTATTATGAAACATTTTACTTGTGAATCAGATGTGCCACTTGCATTTTACTGACAATCATACGTAGAATCAAATTTCCTCTTCGTGTAGTTTACAGACGAAACAATAGGTTCGTTTTAGTGCCATCTGTTGGTTAACTCATATTCAACCTTTAAAAGAACTTGATTAGATTTTTCAGTAAAAGACGTGGTCTTCCTCTTTATTCTTGTGAAATATAAATTAAATGGAGCTTCAGTCTCACTGTTTGCAATACCAAACTCATAATATATTTTTTTATATTAAATATATATGTGATATATACTGTGATATAAAGAACTGCTCACGCAAGGAAACTAGAGAAAAAAGTGAAAAACATGCTATTAAAATTTTCTTATGACCAAGTAGAGAGCATGCTTAAAATTGTCAAATAATTTATCACGTACACACTCGCGATCGCACGCACACTCACACACACACACATATTCATTTTCATCTTCATTTGATTAATATTAATAATGCGTTGGAGTTCAATTAAGTTTATTCTATTTTATTTTGTTGGTTTTTGTTTGTTTCAATGATTATCTATTGTTTGTACTTTATTTTGTTTGCACTGGCAGTAGTTATTCTAGGATGGGCCCAAGATACGGGCTTGCCTACTTTGGAACCCACATTCTGGATACTTAAATAATTGTAAAATGTGTCCCTTGTATTTTCTTGGAGGTTTTTCGCAATTCTTATTCTAAATGTGGATGTAGACTCAAACCTATGAACTCTTGTTTTATTGCCAAATTCACACCAACTACACCATATTTTTTTTATATAGGTACATATGTACAATTTTAACACACACCAAACACATTACAAGGTCTCGAACTTATTCTTCTTTTTGGGCGTTTTTAATTTATAATGCATATCTACTTAAAGTAATTTCTTTGTATGTACCCATAGTGCAATATTTATTTTTATGGTACATGATTAGATTAATTTCTGAGGTATAAAACGATACTCCAGATATTAAGTGATTTTTTTATCAATTAGACTATTATTTTAAAAATCCCTTCATTTTGATTTGTTCATACACATATTGTAAATAATAATACATGATGCAAAATGAAAATCAACGATTAATTTTCAAACTTTTGGAGGTGCTAGCGCCATCTGTGATTCTTTAGTTGAAGTAACTAAAATTTGATAGAGGGACATTTTCTAGATAGAATGTTAGAAAGTAAGTTGAATCTGAAACTAATGTCGTATTCACGTTAAGAGATGGCGCTACAACTTTAGTGTCAGGTATTTCCATTTATTAGTTTAATTGTTACTGAACACAAAGAGTAAATAAGCTTTATGACCTATTACAAATAAACATTAATAGTAGAGATGGTAGCCAAATCGCTCTAGGCGATTTCTTATTATACAACTTTTTATTATTTTATTTATTTATTTTATTCTTTTTTGTACACCAAATAATACTTAAACTAAAACTTATATTTAACATAAGAGTACAAATGGCAGTCGTATCGCTCAAGGCAATCTCTTACCGACTACCATGGGATGGACATAAGTGAAGGAAAATGAAAATAGGACAGATTTTAATAGTACTAAGAAGTTATTTATACATCAATATAAAGTTTTACATTCGTGTTAGTTTTTAATAATAGTCGCCCTGTGGTCCAGAGGTGCAAGAAATCCGCCATGGCATCACCTGCCTGTAAGACTCAAAGGGATCATCAGAGTCATTGGGAACACTGCAGGAGCGGTGCGCCCTCACGTACACCGACTCTGAGGCGTACGACAGAGACATGTCTCTATCATGGACGATAATAACGTCTAAAAGGGCGTCTAAAAATAGTCCTAACTTGGGGTCATACGAGTCCTATAATGGAAGGACCAGCAATGGTAATCGTAAATCGGGGCGGTTTTCGCCCTGGGATGTAAGGTGCCGGCCACAATGCGTGTGTCGGTCATCGAGGGGTTTTTAGACAGTTAGGCGGTGTAGGTATTGTAAAGGACCCAGCTCGGCCACAACGTCCGCGTTGTGCCGGACTGAAAGGCCAGTGAACATTGACATTCCACTTTCATCCTCCCCCGGGGTACCAAAAAAGGGGAGCTTAAAAAGTTTTACACATGAAGAAAAAGCTTTTACTGATAAAATAAAAATTAGTTCACAGATGATCTAATTAACTATTAAACATAAGAGTGTAATTACTTAAAACAGTTTGATTAGGTTAATATTTCCATTCTGATTCGTTTTTCTAAACAGGTTGCATTTCCAACGTGGTTACTGTTAATGATACCGAATTTATTTAACATGATAAGTATTACTTACAGTAAACTTTATATTTCATGTTTAATAACTAAATAACTGCGGACATGAAGTTATAACCACCATTTAATTTTATTCAGTTATTTTGAAGACGACAGAGGTCCAATACCTCTATTCTCCTTCTGTCCTGGATTTTTTATGCATTATTAGTCCGGGGTCACAAATTTGTGCCAGTTACGGCGATAGGCTCGCCCACTAACACATCGTGGATAACACCTCCGTCTATCCTTTCTGAGAAAAAGGCATGCGTTTATGTATACATGCATTTTAATATAAATAAATAGATTTCATAAATTCCGCAGCCCACTGAACAAATCCACAAAAGTCTAGCAGTGTTTATCTGTTTAGCCAAGTTCCGCGTCAATCAATTATTATATATTGTTCTTGACAAAATTTTCTCATGGCACTTTGCATTTGTGAACTTGGCTTGAATATGAATAAAAGTAAACTCGCAGTCAGTCTATGAAATCCAGCCTTCTTCAAAATACAATGAAGTCGAGTGTTAAAATAAAGCAGTGTTTAATGAGACCCATCATTTGCTGCTATATAAATTTACGAAAGCAGTATGAATTTATTTATATTTTCTTTTTATTGCATAGATCCGGAAAGAGGGGTTACCTGATGGTAAGTCATCACTGCCACTTATATGATCCTAAATGCTTGGATTATAGATGCGTTGCTGGCCCATTAAATCGGGAGAGGAGTGGGAAGGATGGGTAGAGGGGTATTGGGCATCCTGCAATCTCACTCACCGAACGTTACACAACATAGCTATTGCTTTACGTCGATTCTCTGTGAGACAGTAGTACACCGGACAAGCCTGTCCATTCACACTGACTCGTGAGTGACAACATCGTAGCTCCACCACATATAAAATACATCTTATAAAATAATTTAAAGTGCAATAAATTACTTTTAATACTCATGAGCTTAAGAAAATCGCAAAAAATGCACTACAAAAGCTCCGATCTCTTTCAACAGAAACATGACGTACGCAGGATATATAAGAAATGTATAAGTATAAAAAGGCTAATAAACAAAGTGTTTATGAAAGTATGCGTGGTTGATGTAAGTGTATCGCTGGCAGAGGTAATGTAAAGTGATGTTTAATTAGGCGGCGCGGCGGACGCTCCGCGCGTGTTTCTTGCCCTCTACGTAATTGTTTAATTGACAGTTAGCATGCCTATTCTCGCGCCAGGGTCGCCCTCTAGGAACTAACGGTGTGCGCGTCAGTCCCGCTGCCATATTCGTAATGCGCTTTTAATTTATATAAAAAAGAGATTTGTATAAAAACTAATGGTCTTAATTGTCACGCCTAACGTATGGGTATGTGGACAAAAACGCCGAGTACTGGGTATTTGTGACGGGTTACGCTGGTATCACCGCGATGGGATTGTGTCGTGGGTGGTAAGGGATATGGTAGAGTTGGTAGTACACGGGAAGGTAAGGGTGGTATTTCGTATTAGGGGAAGAATTGCTTTTAAAAACGTATTGAGATATTGTTAAAATACTTATTGGTTTGATCACAGACAGGTAAATCTGATGTATAGATATAACCAAGTCGTTTTACTCGAATCCAATTGTACATCGGTACCGAAATATAAAATAATGAATTAGTTAAATATTTTTTTTATTGATGTAAGCAAACACAACAAGTAATCAGACGTCAAATTGATTTTGTATACTATTGCAATAAGTACTTCAAAGGATATTGTGAGAGATAACAAAAAACATTCACCCGAAAGAAATACTAAAAACTATTTATCAATAAAATATTTTAAATTAAATTAAACACAGTGAATGATATAAACAATTTATCGGCTGCTCTCATGTGCACGCAGCTGAATGCCGAGCAACGGTTAACATTTTATAGCGTTTTAAAATGTTTACTATTTCCGTCACAGTGGGTGAATTAAACTGCTAGCCTCGTTTATAGCAAGTATTTTATGCGTGCCATGAAACGCTCGGACTAATGCCGCTGGAGCCTCGCGCTCCACGTACCAATACAGAGCCGCCGCGATACAATTCACATGGCATATATAGATCATATAGTAGTTTTTTTTATTGCTGCTAATGTCAAGACGAACTTGCCATTCGCATGATGGAAAGCGATACCACCACTCATAAACAGCTGCAAAACCAAATCTTGCGACTTGAGATTTTAAGTCCCGACATATTAAGTAGTTACTCTGGCTACAGTGCTTTTCAATCCGGAACACATCAGTACACATTTACACTGCTGGTTGGCGGCAGAAATATAGATTGCGATGTTACCTACCCAGGCACACCTTACGTACATATGAGACACTACCAGTAAATATATTATAGACTGAGATATAGTCGTACTAGTAGTTTTTATTTATGGATATGATGGTACATTCTTTGAATGTAAATATTATGTCGCCAGGCGTTTATCTATGAATAAAAGGTATAGAATATAAGTTAAGCTGAGGTTGAAGGATTATAAAATCAACATATCTGTCTTTGTAGGATAAATCGATTTGAGGTGAGAACGTTTAGGACCCGTGGTTTTCCCAGTTGCAACATGCGTAGGCAAGATCGACAAATTACAGTAATTACCTTTATCTCATCATCCTGCTTTATACTAAACAAAGTGAACATTTTATGGTTTCAATGACAAGGGTATTAACGCTCCCCAGTCTTAATACTTCATCAGATGAATTGTTTGATACCTGTATTACAAAAAAAAAACAAGTTGCGTATAATATGTTAATGAAACGACCCGCATAAAAACAAGTAGAGCACTAAACTTTGTTACAGTAATGTAACAAATTGCTAACTACATACTTTCACTGAACGACGAAGCAACATGTTCGGAGCCCTTATGACGATACTGATAAGCTTATTGTAAACTAATATTATAAATTGGAAATTGATCGTTTGTTTGCATTAAATAGGCTCTGAAACTGAGATTTTGTTTCACCACTAGAATCCTACATTATCCCTGATTAATATAGGCGACAGAATATGATCAAAAAAGTGTGTCTTCACCCGGATAAAGGATGGGGCTCTATTCCCTATACAATTGGCAGACACCGTGGCGCAGTTGATGACAACCCCGTTATTATATTTGCAAATGTCTTATTCTGGTGCTATAAAATATATATTTTGAAATAAACTATTATTTTTATAGTTCTATTACTGCTGACCTGCTGGGCAATTTATTTTTTACCAACAGGGTAATGATGAAATCATATGCATATGCTTTTCACAACAATTATCCAATCACATTGCGCCGACTCTAATTTGCATCTTAGATTTGTTATACATATATTGATGACTCCTAAACGAACCAAAATTTCCCTCTCCACCAGGAAAACAATACTTCACGTATTTTTTGTTGCACCGGCCATCTTAAAAAAGGGAAAGGTACAAAAAGGTGAAAATAAATGAGTAGTGTAGGTGTGTAATTAAGTATGTGTGGATAATTAGCTCGCTTCCAGGGAGGGGACGTGGACGCGCGCAGCTCGCGCTCCGGCCGGCAAAAACACTGCGCTCCCAGGCACCGGGACGAGATGCGAGCGAACAGCTAGACACACGGTAGAGGCTGCGTGGCATAATAATATTTATCTAATGCCGTCTAATGCTTTATTATATACAGTAAAAAAGGATAACAGTTTCAGGGACAATACAAAAAAAAGTACAAATGGTACAAATAATGGTACTAATATAATGGCCTCGAAATTAATTTTAACTGGAATTTGCTTAAAGATCCCAATACTCGTAGAAATTGGAATGGTATAAAGCTTATATACACATACGTGTATACTTAGATTTGTATTCCGTAAGTTAGTACAGGACTTAGTTGAGCCTCTGGGCTCCTTTTCCATGCTTTAACCATGGAGCAAGAGCACTAATTCAAATCCCCAGGCAACTCATTTGACGTTTTACAAGCCGGAAAACTCAAAAAATGACTGTTCAATTTGGATTCAATTACATCATGATTCACAGTTTAAACATGCTATTAACAATAAGATGACAAACTTTGTTTTATTTATAATTAATTTCATGCGTCGATTTAGCTTGTCTGATGCGTAATCTCTCTTTCCTATCATTGTTCATTAACTTCCGGTCCTTAAAGGCAACGATACACATACAATCAAGCCTATTGCTCCTTTGCTAGATGCAGTAAAAATGTAACCTCTACATTGTGCCGCGCTCTTCGACAACAATGTAACAGCGTCAAAATAGTCGAGTGCCACGGCGTGTAACCAAACACAATTATGTAATTTATAGCAATCAACTCTATTTCAAGACAAGCATAGCGCACTATGCTGGTACATGGCACATACTGGTGGTAGGTGTCTCATATGTGAGAGGCTGTCTGGATGGGTACCACCGCAATGTCTATTTCTCCCGTCAAACAGTAGTTTAAATGCACTGTTGTGTTTCGGATTGAAGGATAATGTAGCCAGAGCAACTACTGGTCTCAGGCTGGCGAGCGCAGTGGAATGCCGAGCATTGCTTTGTAATTCAAGGTGTTGTTTGGTTTTGCTACTGTTCATGAGCGGTCGCATCGCTTACCATCAGGCGAACAGCATGCTCGTCTCGCCATACACAGCAATAAAAAAAAAACTATAATGTTGGCCTGCGGGCGCGCTCGCGGAATTTTGCCGGCCTGTTCCATGGCACTGAGGCGTTGGAGGGAATGCGCACAATCCTGGAATCAAATAGCTTTTGTGAATTCAGTTTTTGTTAATCGACAGTGTGGGAAGGTTCTTAGTTTCACCGCTTCGTTAGTAAAGAAACCATTATAAACATTTTTGTTCGTATCAAACGAATTTGCCATTTTAACTTATTGGAAATCAACTTTGCTAAAGTAACAAAATCTCCCAGTATGTGCGCTCAGATTTCCAGCAAAACCAGAGAAACTATAGCGTGTGAAAATTATGCTCTGAAATGACTATCGGTACAAGGAATTCAATCGTGAACGTGGAAGTTCCTTACAGCCACCATACAAGAAAAAAATGCAAACTAAACAAGATGTTCGATTCTGAAAATTCATTGTGCATTTATTTTCCTATATTTTCAGGCTATTATTAGGGCCTGTAGGAAGAATTGTCTTGTGCTATTTTCATTCATATGCATGCAATTGACGTAGGCATAGCCCTTTATTTAAAGGCGATACCGCTTCCCATTAAAAACTGCATCTCAAAGACGCCGTATTCACTTAAAAGACGATAAAACACGTCACTAAATGTTGGTTCGGTTTCGAAGAATCTAAACGGATGTGAAAGGCGGATGAGTGTCATATCAGTGACGTCATTTCCGAATGAGTGCATCGTAGTTAAAGGGAATTTTAGAAAAATATCGTTTGTCTGCGGCTTTCTTGGAAAACTCATAATACAATAATGACGGAGACTCAGTGGGAGCCAAATGCTTTCGCGACATTATAACTACAGCGTTCTTAAAGGTAAAGAAAAACATTGTGAGGAAACGCGTATACCATAGATATCTTCAGAATAAAATTCTTTGATATTATAAATCTGCGAATCTGTAACAAGACATCGTGGTGGACTATGACACAACTTTTTAGTCCGAGAAAACCAGTTCTGAGTTATGAGTGATATTGGGATGATACAGTACGGTATTATAGGCACTAATGATGTTTAAAATATCATAAGTTTTACACAAATAATGTCGGATATATTACCAGAATGTAATGCGTTCAGCACCGGTCGGTATTACTTTAATCTCCTCGGAACGTGGAGCTCGCATAAGGAAATATTTCGCGACAATTATATTCCCATTATACTCCCACTTATGGAGATCTGCGCCATTGTTCTGACCATCGTTGCATTCTGATAAATAATCACCAAGTGTTTCAACTACAGACAATTATATATTTGGGTGAGAATATTATTGTCACGTACATATTATATAGTTTTCTCTAACATAAATTTCATGGTATGGAATTTATATTTAATTAGTAGAATTAGAGGGTATTAGTATCAATGAAGTTGCATAGATATTTAATATTTATTGTTATTCAAAAGCTAAGAATGAAACGAAAATGAAAACGGTAAATGAAATTAAATGTAAATAATTTTGAATGTATGCAATGCAGAAAAAAATGGGCAAGATGTGGTTATGGGCATAAATAACGAAATATTGACTAAATTACCTTCATGTTTTGGTGAATTCGTCATAATCACAATATGACTGTCAGTCACGCATGAATGTTGCGCTTTAGGTTAGGCTTAAGTATATCGGCATTAAACCAGGTTGGGTAAATGTTATTATAAGTATCTACCAATAAACCATTAGCATCTTTCGGAGAATAAAGAAAAACTTGATGCCAATGTTTTAGTAAAAAAGGATGCAGGTTTAAATTATGTAAGATATCTTTGAATATTTCTTATCTCTACGCATTTCTAAGATTAATTAACTTTTTGTTCAATTTTAAATAATAAATAATTTAATGTTTTTAGCAAAGTCTGTAGTCACCGTAGTCGGCATAAAGCACGCGTTTGTTCTTACATACCGTAGTCGAGGCAAAAATGTTGCAAAAGTACCGGGGATGGTCTGGACGACCAGCTGCTACCGGCTCGGCGGTGGTCATTCACACCACTAGAATGTAATGACTAGACTCTACCGTCAGTCCACACCATGTATACCGTTCATCGATAACTTTGTGCAGTAATTATAAGGAAGAATTAGAAAATATATACATAATATAAAATGTTTATGACTACACTATACCTATATGTAAATATATGTAAATTGGTGACTGCTTTAATTAACTTTATTTTGAGGTAGGATTACAAATTGAGTATTAGCTAAATGTGGTAATGAAAAAAAAATAGCTTTCATGAATTTGCATTAAGTAGGTATCACAGACGAGAAAAGTTCAGAATCCGAGGATCATATATTACTAAGTAAAATGGGTAGTTAGAGGTGCCAGAACACCCACATTTCGCCTTGTATGTTCCGTCTCACGATGTGAAGGGGGTGAGCCTATCGCCTTATTACCCTCAAATTCCTCACTCCTAATGATAATTAATAGAAAAATCCAATATAATTTTACCCGACCCAGAATTCGAACTCGAGACTTCAGCTTTGTAACCGTGCCGTGGTACAACTCCGCCATAGAGGCAGTAGGTAAAATAATATAATTTAAACTTGATTTTCGCAAAATCTCTAATAATATAGGGGAGTTACTCCATTAAGAGACTGAGAAGGAATATTAACCTAATGGCGTTGGTTTTATTTGACAGAGAGAGGCGTGTCAGTTAGTAAGTTCTGTACATAAATATATTTGTTTATTTATTACCAAGGTTCATCAAAAAATTACAAACAAAATCTACAATAGGAATATATTGTTTCTTCATGTACATATGTAACTATGTAAGACACATGTATTCAGCACATTTACGTAGTTCTAAAATATATTGTGTTATAGCCGTTCTTAGTAAGGAGGAAAATATATTAAAACCGAGCTCGACACAGATACATAATATTGAATAATGTAAATACCATATCACGTGACTCACACATAAATATTTCTCATTTTTCTTTAATTTTTTAGGGATATAATTTCGGTCTACCGATATTTTACTAGTGGTGGGTATCTCATATGTCAGAAGACGCCTAGGTCCCGGAATGTCTATTTTTCCCACCAAACAGTAAATTAACAGTAAATTCAATGTTGGGTTTCGGATTGAAGGTCATTGTAGCCAGAAGAACTACTGGACATATTGAGACTTAACATGTTATGTCTCAGGATGGCGGGCGCAGTGGAATGCCAAGCATTGCTTTGTAATTCAAGGTGTTGTTAGATTTTGCTACTACTTGTGGGTGGTCGTTTCGCCTATGAGCAGGCGAATGGCACGTTCATCTCGCCTTTGGTAGCATAAAAAAAAATAACACTACTTGTACTATATGATCTGTATACTTAATTTTATATCATGGTAAGTGTGTGTTAATAGTGAAGATTCATATAGTGTATTCGCGTATTATATTATACCTACTATTTGAAATCAAATAAGATATACTCTTCGATCAAATATACACTGATCGAAGGATATACTAATAAATTACAGCAAGCGGCAGCGATAGCGCGTGGGACATAATGCATTGCGGATTGCGGATGACAAATGATTTACACGGCAATGTCTGAAAATTATTTAGGGTCGGCACAATATGGTATTATCCACTCTTTCAAATACGTGGTTTTTAAAATACCACTTTGGTTTAATACCGGTTGCCAGACTCTAGCTTTGAAATTTTCACAACATTTTATATTAAGTTTGCAGGTTTTCTCCAATAATTTTCCAAAGTCAAGTAAGCGATATAAACTATATGTCAACATGTAGCCTACAAGCCAGTGGTGTTAACTCCGAGATAGCCAGTCTAGCGAAAATAAATAAAAAAATAATCAATATACTTAGTGTATCGACAAAAACGTATCTAAAAGTCGTTTATCAACAATATACATATAATCATAAAAATTCCATCTTCAACCGGTTCGGGGATTGTGAATAATTTCATTACATAACACTGGTTATAATCGCTGTTACGATACATCTCGCGGCCTGGGGTTATCCAGCCTCATCTAATTTATGCGGAGGCTGGGGTGCGATAGTCGCGATTGCAATCGCACCTGAGCGATAAATCGCGTAAAAGCTGGCCGAGGAGGCAGTTTGTCATACTGAATACAAGCGATTTAGGCGCTAACATGGCTTTTAGATTTATAGGCACGACGCAGACGCAAACGATTTTATTGTTTAGTTTATATAGTACATATAAGTAAGGTGTAAGGCCAAAATGCAAAATTCAAAGATTATGTCTGTTATGAAGTGATATGACGAATGAAAAAGACATAAACGGTGTCATAAAAGTCAATATTAATACAACAATTTTATGCCGGCAACGATTGTTAGGCAGGCGATTAATATTTTTTCTAACAAAATTAATTACTGTTTATATTGATCAAGTATTGTTGATATTACTATTTCACTATCAAACAATACACTTTAAAAAAATCATATAATGAGAGAGCGGCAGTTACTTTTAACTATATAAGTATGTTACTGAAAACCATAAAGATTAAAACCTCTAATAGCAGCCTACTAACTGAGCCCACAATCAGTCCCGAGTGGCCACGTGTGTCAGTGCAGCGCTACGCGTCGCGGCGACATGACGCTCGCGCTCCGCTGGCTGGTGGCCGGCTGCTTCCTCGCCGCGCGCGCAGGTCTTTTGTCGCCATGCAAATATCGGTCGACGACCCCGCCAACACGTACATAGGACACACATAAAAATACCTAGCGGATTTCGCGAATTACCGCCTTTTAAGGGACTCTTATATTTGAGAAAAAAATATCTATAGCAGAAAAACGTTTTTAATTTCTCTGTTTCACAATTTTTCCTTTTTTAAATATGTGTCCTATGTGCGTGCCGAAGGATCACCAAACACAGCCCATTTTGATTTTCCGTTTTGGGATTGTTAAGGAATCGGTTTGGTTGAGCGTATCTTGTGCGTTAGGTGTGCCATTTTGTGGTTTATTTTCGGTATGTTTTTTGGTACCGGTCGCTCTCGACGGTTGTGAGGTATTTGAAACATTTTATCCGTATTGTTGAACATGAGTCATCGTCTCTGCAAAACGATTTTACTATTTTATAATAATCTCATGTTATTATGTAATTAAATATCTGTAGCTATTTGAAGTAACTCTATAGTTCTATATTGTTATCATTCAAAATATGTACGTATTTTTCCACGTATATAGTTTATTTTGTAAATCAAACTACTGTATTGGTTTTTTGAATTCGAAGTTTTAACGGTTCATAAATGTTGTATAGTCATTATATTATCCTTTTTTTTGCATTCTTACTCTATCGGTGATATTGTAGGAGTCATTTACTGCTATAGTATGATCTCATTAGCATTTATAAAAATTAGATATTATACATATTTCAATATCACACATGACGTATATCAGACGATTTTGAAACTATGTAATGTAGAAATGTTGAAAAGATTTTTGCAATATAGGAAGACATCTTAACTGTTATGACAATAAATCTACTACAATTATCTTGTAAATAAGCCACGCCATTGTCTTAAAACCATTTGTCAGCAAGGGATGAACTCTTTGTTCCGGACACCAAATGGCATTGGATCAGGATTAAATTGGTCTCACTCATTGAATAAATTATGATCATTAATATCAATATACTGAAAAGAGAATCAGGCTATACTGATATAATGGTCGATATAATTACAGCGAGGATCGAAACATGTTCACCACTTTTAGGTTCAATATTTTCTAGGGACTGTATTTATCATTTGCTTCGTTTTCTTTTAAATCCAACAATAAAAAAATAGCCGTATAATATCTTCAGGTAGGATTATATGCACAAAAGCCGACAGTTAAACTTATTTCGTTTTATTTTGGTCGTTAAAACACAAGTCTCAACATTTGTCTGGAGCTCCCAATAAAAGAGTTCAACGCGCGCACCAAAGTAAGTTTTGACATTTGACCTCGACCACGGACCGTTTGCACTTGAATTTAAACACAATGCTGGTAACTGTAATTATATTTGCGTGTTACATTAATTTGTGTATATGTGTCAAATATTTTAACCTTAATTCTGTAATGAGTCATTCATCGATCGTCTGTCTTTGTTACTTTCAAATAGATGAGGTGGAAAAAAATGGCCATAAAAAAAATAAATTTACGCAGTATAAGTAAAGCGATTTTATAAGTCCGTAAAATTATATTACAGTGCACCAAATATGGCCTCTATAAACCTATCATAAAATATTATAGCCATCTGATTCCGATACTTATTTTCATTAAAATATTTTTATTCCTTTGGTAAAAAGTCTGTATAGCATGAACATAATTACCGCTCGATTATTTCTATTATATGTAAATCACATCTTTGTTCAAGGATCTGGTTTGGTTTTCAAAAAATCTTCAGTTGAGTTTTTGCTTGCGAGGCGGCCATATTCATTATGTTTTGGCATCAAATTAAGTGTTTTTGTGATCTTTGTTCTTTTGATACTGATTCTTCTAATTTGAGACAGTTTTTGACTTGTTTTCATGACAAGATTTATATATTTTTCTTTTTTGAATGATGAAGAATAGAATTGAACAAAGAAATGATTCAGCGGGTTGTTATTGCTCCATTAATTATATGTTTTTTTAGATGACGTTTACTCTAAGAAGTACTAATGAGAACTTAACAATGGATGCTGTATTATAGATTGGTCATGTAAAGTGGATGGCTGAGTGTGTAACAAAATAAGTGAACAAGGAGATTGTGGTAGGACAAGTCAGTAAATGTTAATATCATCGAATGTAAACTCTTAGTCTTATCAAACTTTTTAAGATGATGGTTGTAGCAGAGGATCGTGCAAAGCTGGTGCTAAGAGGATCCTAAGGCTTAGAATTTATTAGTATTCTAAGGATACCACTTCACTTGTGTTACTCATTGAAACAAGCGTTGCAGTATTGCTTATATAGAATCGCAGTATATAACCGATTGTGAGGTCGATCGTTGAAACTGTAATTATTACATATCACATAACTCTTTTATATGAATTATCGGTTAGTATTTTTCTCTCCACCTGTATGTATGTAATTTGGTTGTCATTTGATGAGTCCACTCTGTAGTTGGCATAAAGTTCGATGCAGTATAAAATGTTGAGCGCGTCATATAATTTCACGTGTTTCTTAATAATGATGGGGCCGGTTTATAACTGCCGTATGATTAAAGTCAAGATCGGGAGTCTCGAGTCTTGCATTTTATGTATTTCAGCAATTTAAACTTTTTTTATCTTTTTGCTGAATGCTTTGGAGACAAGTCGTCTGGAGTCGTGCAATCTTTAGTATTCATGTGTTTAAGCTGTGTTTAAATTAAATAAAAAACTCTTAATTTTAGTATCTTTAGTACCATTTGCTTGACCAAAGTCACGGTAGAAAGCACCGTTAATTAGCTATAAATGGAAACTGATTGAAATTAAAATATATAAATATGTTAACTTATGTATATACTAATTTATCAATGTATATGTTCTCTATGCATTTTTGTGTATTTATAGGTACGAATTGTATTATCTATTTGAGTTTTTATTCTCTTTTATTTTCACTGCCTTCTGTTTCTCTTATATCCATTCCATAGTTGTTCAGAACGCCATTTATAGGCACTGTACAGAGGCGTTTTTTATTATCTCTTTTATAAAGATACATTCATTATGTAAAATTAAGAATAAATCAATAAAGCAAATGAAACACATACGAAAACTCACCCATTCGCCCAAAAAACATTCTTCTTCCCTCGACTCTACCTCCAGTTTCCTCCAGTAGACCTCAGACCACACACAGCAGTAATTAAGCAACAAGGCCACGCTAACGCCACTTTCCACCACCACTGTGTCACTAGAACGCCGACCACGCATGAAGGACAATGCATTTTCATCACAAAGACAACACGTGTGACAAAACACGCCCACACAGTTAGAAATTGTGATTTGCCATTTGCGGTTTTTAATGTAATTATATTTAGTTTTGCAATAGTGCGATCTTGTGTTCAATTTGCAGATAAATTAATGCACTCTGTGAAAATTCCATAATTCGGAGCGTCTTGCTTCTTAAGCTTTAATACTGTTTAAAAGTACTGACGTTACGAAAACGACCAGTAACATTTTGGAGATAATATTTTGCAATATATACAATTAGAGGGCAGGCGAGTAGTAGAATTACCTATATGAAAATTAAATATAAAACTACAGCCCAATTAGACTGTTTAATAGATACCGCGTATGTATAGTCAAGCTAAGCATTTATAAAATAAGTATACTAATAGGAAATTAGCAGCATCCAGTTTTTTCAAATCAACGTTGACCGATTCATTAACACGTACATTTAAGGAAAGTCTAAACCTTCTATTGATTGTGAAATATGACATGATATTTTTAGCATATTTTATTAATGAAATCAAAGTTCATGTACCTTTAACCTCCCACTAACACAAATCGTTTACAAAACCCACATTCAATCTTAGCGATAATCTATGATAATGCGTAAAGTCCGCTATTCCCGCGAACAGTGTTCCGCCAATGTTGCGTAGTGATATGTATGTGGAGTGTGTGTGTATGTGCTGAATATTGGCCGGCGGGTGTACGAAGGTGAATGAGAGCTGTTTACTCGCTGCCCGAGGAACCGGAATACAGAATGCTAATGTAAAGTCAGCGCCGTTTGTTCCAAGTATAATGCCTTTACACTCACAGAAAAACTTTCAATGGTTTTCGAAGTTCATTTTTTTACGCGTTGTGAATTTAATTTTATGTGATTGAGCTTGACTTCATGATATGTTAGCATGCTTGTTAGATGCTAAGTGATGGATAAATTAATCGGGTGGTAGAGTTTTAATGCAATTTATGCTTTTTTGGTACTCTATTTTACGATATGAAAAACGTATTTCGTCACAAAACAAAGTCAATAACATTTTCGCACGAAAATAAGTAACAAATTATTATTGTTTTGGGAGCCCAAAACAAATAATAGCCCAACTATATGAACAATAGCAAAATGTTCTAGGAATGACATTATTTTACCCATAGATAAAATTCTATATTCTTTAAGCATCTGGAATTAGACCACTATTAAAATAAATGTTTTGTATTCAAAGTTGTTGAAGCATTGTGCTTATTTTAGCATACTAAAGATACCAGAATTTGATTAATAGTGCCGTTGAAATTCCATTTAAATGTGTCATTTTAAAGTATTTCTTACTGGCTCGCGTACCTATTGCTTATTTTTTTATTGGTCAACATTTTGGAGAACACGGCCGAAATCGTATATTTTTATATTTGAAATTCTGATACTAGGTTACTCAAATGTGAGTCTTACAAAAATAATTTATAATCCGAACCGAAGGGCAACTTTTGCTACATTTATATAAAGAATAAATAAAGCTAAAGAGTTTGTTTGTTTGTTACCTGTAATATCAGGAATTACTGGGACGAATTGAAAAAATAATTTTGTGTTGTTGGTCATTTATCAAGGAATGCTAAAAGCTAATATATAATCACGTTATGACCTATAGGAGGGAAGCTGTAGTGAAAATCTAGCAAACACGAGGGAATTTTATTCGTTTTTCGTTATACTTACTAAATTGATAGTCGGAATAAAACATTTTGGCCACCATTTTGAAAAGTGCATCTGCACCTGGGCCGACCCAGGCTGAACCGCTATGTAGATACATAGAGAATATAGAGAATAAAAAAAACATACGGTAAATTCTCCCGCTTAAAATCAATGGAAATTAAGCCATAATTACATTTTAATGAAACTGGTATTTATGTGAAGTATTTTTAGTTAAAAGTAATTTGATCCTGGCAACAAATATTTGAATATTCTGCTGTATGTTAGAACCACTCGATGGAAACCGCAAGAGCATCTCTCACAGATATCTGATATTGTCGATTTATTTCTCACGCTCATTGGTGTCTGTTGCGGGAAGACAGCATCAGAGCTATTCAATTTGTTTATATAATACAATTACGCATATGCGTAATTGTATTGTAAACTAAATGTTCTACACTCGCTAGATATATATCTAGCGAGTGTAGAACATTTAGTTTTTGAAATTATGAAGTTTTAGAATTTTTACCTTACACCCACCATTGCAACTCCTTTCAGCCAGTGGTTTCTTAGATTTACGCGAAATTTACACATTAGAATAAAGTATAAAATTGTGAAATAAGGGTATTTGAATTGTAACAGTCACATAGCGGAAGACTAGTACCTCAGTCCGCCCCGTGAACACGACAGCTGTAAAGTAATCGAAATCTAGAGAAGTAAAAAATGTAAAAACTAAACCAAATCCGTGATAAAATCCGTATATGAGAGTATTATTTCAATCCTTTCAGCCAGGATAAACAGTGGCACACAAAGAATTGACACCGAGCTCCGGAGCTCAGCCAATCTCAAAGGGTCACTACATTGCCTTTAACCCGCATCGATATTACTCAGAAAGAAAAAGAATTAAGAGTTGGAAACAAATGACTATCAACTTCCCTCCACAGTAAAGTTATGAAGTTATTTCTTATTGGGTTTTTGTGGGTTAAAATTTTGGAAATTGGTGCAAATTGGGAAGTTCAATCGTACATTGAAGTAACTTAATTTTCTAACGCCGTCCTGTCTCTTCTTTTTTTATATATTATAAACCTTTTTATAAAGCTTTATCTTTGGAAAGACATAATCCACGATCTTTCATGTGCCGTGGCGTCAGTTGTTTCAAGAGATGTGGACAGTACATGTATATTGTAATATCCGAATCACTATTTAGTAACAGCTCTATAAACTTAGGAGTGCCGGGATATAAATCTGTTTTCTAGCACACACCCCTCATTAACTTGTTATGTTTTATTTAATCGTTTTTGTTTATTCTGTATAGGTATATAGTTTAAGTAGATGCATGTAGAGTAGTATGGTATAACACCGCCTTAGCTTTATGGTATTATATTAAAGGTGCTATACTAATAAAATGAAACACTTTGCACTTTGAAGAGTGCTCAAGAGAAGTTTACAATCAGCAAACAGGTAGTTAAAACACGAACCCCGGGATATCATGCAGTTCCAAAGAATTTATGCTTTACAAAATAAAATCTCATAAAAAGTGCGCATTTTCATGACCACTGCAACAAAAGACGTCAAGTTGCAGAGTCTATACAAGCGTAGACCAATGACTCGTCAGTCGTCGGGTTCAAGTAGTAAAATATGTTTTGGTTTATTTGTGCAGTTAAGAGTTTACGGCTGGTCGGTGCGCGTGGGTGGTCGTTTGACCTCTAATCTTTCTCCCCGCGGTAACTGTGGGCTGCGAAATGCATCTATGACAAATTCTATGTTGAACCATAGGCGAGAAATTAGCTGTGAAATTACAGTCTGTAGATTTGATCCGGCAGAGATAGGTATTTGTTTTTTTGTTAAGAAATGCATGCTTCGTACTGTTTCGTGACGTCGTTATGATTGTAAAGCTGTCTCGGGTTCGAATCCTGGGTCGGGCAAAGTGATATTGGATTTTTCTATCCATTATAAACGAGGTGTCAGTGTTTGTGCCCGATAAAGGGACAGGCTTGCCCCCTATCACATCATGGGACGGATGATGCAAGGCGAAAATTGGGTATCCCGGTTGCCTACGCCTTCTGGGCAAAAGACGTGATTTTATGTATGCATGTATGCTTCTGTCCTGTGTCCGAAATGTTATTTGTAGTTTGTGAAACCGACATGAGAAACGTATTTTATAGTACGATACGGATTTTGTGTATTTATTTTGTGTACTATATTTGATTGTGATTCTCTATAAATGTGTATCGGTACATCCATCGAGTCGTGAAACTGAAATAACTGAATATGCTTATTTGGTGTTTTGATACGGTGAGTATTTCATTGCGCGCATCAGGTGCTATTAATTTACAGCTAACAAAAATAAATCTGTATCGGCCAATAAACGTCCCACTGTAGTGCACGGACCTTCTCTACAATCGAGAGTACGATTAAATGTGGTTAGGCCGTATAGTCCACCGTGTTGCCTAGTGCGGGTTGGCGAACTTTACATACATACCGTAGAAATTCTTTCAAATCGCTATTATAAGCAGCTTTCCTCACGATGTTTTTCTTCACCGTTTTAGTGCGCGGTGATTGATTATCAATATCCACATGACTTCCAAAAGTCAGAGGTGTCCCGAGGAATTTGAACCCATGAACATGGTAAACATGTTGGCAGCCTCGTCCCTTCCATTTTACTGAATAGCTAGAAAGCATTTTAAAAAATAGTTCCTTTTAAAATTGATACTCCGGAACCACAAGTTCAACAATTATAATTATTGTTTAAGTTCAACAAGTCTGACCGCATGAAACACTTATATGTTCCCAGCGAGCCATAAACGCAAGCTCATTGTTTACTTGACCGCCTCTCAGACTTTTAAAAGTTAATTATCTACTTTCCCGCTTGTACTTTACATTGAAATGCGAAATTAAAAAGTGTAACTACAGTTTTGACCAACTTTTTAAATTAACGTTTATGTGTTAGCTAACGCGTAAAATTCGCTATTTCAATACATACATAGTATATTTACATATCTTTATATACACATTTGAATAGTTGCAAACGTTAGCAATGAAACGTTAAGTCTAGTTCGATCTTTGTTCACATTTTTTAATCCTATTGATAGAGGACCAATGGCCTAGACTCGTGAGTAATTTTTAAACTAAAATCACGGATTAATGAAATGTCAAATTTTAAAATTGCAGTTTTAGCTTAAACCCTCCCTAAAATTTTTACCAAACGAAACTCTCGAAATGAAAATCCAATTCACATTCATTATGATTTTAGGATATCTGTGTCAGCCCATATACGTCCCACTGCAGGGCACGGGCCTCCTCTACAATCGACACTACGATTGAGAATGGTTAGGCCATGTAGTCCACCACGCTGGCCTAGTGCTATTTTAGAATATAACATTTTCTATTATCCCTACAATTGTATTTCCCGCTTTACTATTACATGAGAAATGACACAGCGTTAAACCTCAGTGATCCGTTGGTTTAAGACGGGTCCAGTAACTGTATGCGCACAATGGTCGCCCTGGGAACCGATGGACTTCCGCCGCGCAAGCGATGACCCCGCCGGGAACTGAACCGCCATTGTCTCGCGTGAGATCCTAGCTGAGATTGTCGGATTAGTTAAGCGTGTGCTTTGTAACGACTTACGGTTTTGTTAATAATACTTAGAATAGTTTATCATTATAAGAACATTGAAGAGATAGGAAAAGACCCGTTGGGTGGAAAATTGTCAGGGCATATCTTTGCTTGAGAAAAGTTTTTGGATAGTTTTGGTAGCGTTTTCGTTCCTAAAACCTTTTGAACATAATTCGATTTTGATTAAAAGTACCACATGAATATAAAAAAAATTCTAGGTATTACTGAAAAATAAGTCGCGAAATATTATTAAGTAGTCGGAAAAATTAGGATACTCTCCATTATAAATAATAGAAACATAATTGGTCTAACGTGCCTCATGTGTTCTAGTTTAAATTTAACTCCGTTATTTTTTTGTTTAACATGTTAACAAGTCTAATTTATATTTTTTTAAGTGAATATAGTTTTTGTTCGATTAGTAATAATTATTAGCGTTTTACGGTATGACTACTTGTTAAAGCACAAGTTTCGCCTACACGTTAGCCCACTGTATATAAATGGTAAGATCGGCAGAACTTAACTGTTGTCTCATAGGAAATCTTCGTGGAGTAAAGTATTATTAAAGTATTGACTTGTTTTTATAGTTTTGTTGAATAGCGGACAGAATAATTCCAATTTTCAACTTCTATCATTATTTTCAATTGCAAATGTCGGTGTTGTTTGGTGTTCAAAGTTTATAAAGTTAAACAGCTCTTTCGACTTTCAGTTTTAGTTTAGTCCAAAAATACTCTAAAATGTTTTTCAAAGTGATGGCAAAAAATGGTTGTCCGAATTGGGTCAAATGCACCGTTTTTTGTATAATTTATTGCCATTTTAAAGGTAACTTTATAATTCCTCTATCATAGAAATTTTGGTCAGAAAAAGATGGATTTATTTTTCCCTTACCTATTGATAGAACCTAATGATGATAGATGGCCTAACCACTCTCAATCGTACTTTTGATTGTAGAGGAGGCCCGTGCCCTGCAGTGGAATGTATATGGGCTGATACTGATATGGATAGAAATTCATTCATGATAAATCAAGATTTAACTGGTGGTAGGTCTCTCATATGTGAGAGGCCATCTGGGTAGGTACCACCGCAATGTCTATTTCTCCCGTGAAACGATACTGCTTAAATGCACTGTTGTGTTTCGGATTGAAGGACATTGTAGCCAGAGCAACTACTGGACATATTGAGACTTAACATCTTATGTCTCAGGATGGCGAGCGCAGTGGAATGTTCCTACTGTTTATGAGCGGTCGTATCGCTTACCATCAGGCGAACGGCTTGTTCGTCTCGTCATTCATTGCAATAAAAAAAAAAAAAATTAATCCCATGAAAGTCACCTGGCTTGTTCTCCAACACACACAGTATCAGATCGCTGATATCCTGGCGTGATTTTTTATCTCGTAGTGACCGCTCGGTTAACTGTCAGATCATTGCCAGTTTTGTTCTCGGGTTTCGGATAACCGGTTCGATGACGTCACGGCGCGACCGCGTCTGCTGATTTAGATAGTACAGTGTCCTGGGTCTCGAATGTTACAAAAACTGTCTGATATGTAAGTATTATGTTACTAGACATGATATATTGTGGCTTGTATCAGTAGAAGTATTGAGACGGGTGTTATAATAATCATGTTTGTGTCACCCTATGACGAAACAGACGTGTTCGTAGTTTTTGTCTGATGCAAATTACTTTGATTAAACATTAGTATGAAACTTGAAAAACTACAATAATACTGTGAACTAGACATCACTTGAACCACACACTATCCACTTACACAACACTTCTCTTGCACTGCAAATCACAATACACTCTTTTTGCACCAAATTGTGCAGAACACAAGGAAAATTTCGTGAAATACCAGCGCAATACTGGAGCCCGCGCAGTGCGTGTTAACAAACTAACCCTCAACTGAATCTTATTTGTGATAAAATTATAACTATGAAAAAATTAAAAACATTCGAAAGGTGTTCTTTTTTTAAATTATAACTATGGAAACATATTCATTATGCCTTGCATCATTCCGGGCGAAGAATTTAATAACATTTTTCGTAAAATGTGTTATGATGTTATAATCATGTAATTTTTTTTATTTCACCGTCCGTTATGGTTTTTTCCTGTTTTATTTCCATAATAATAATAAATGTCATTCCGCGTTATTTATAACTAGCTGTGCCCGCGACTTCGTCTGCGTGGAATTTAACAAAAAAGTTAATTAGTTTATTTAGTTTTTTTTTTTGGTTTTTGCATTTTTATTTACCTTTGTAACGAAACCATACCGCGATCTAATTCTACGGTGGCGCCATCTCTTAGCGAGCGGCGGTAAACTCCCGTTACACATTTACTTTCAGTTTTTTTGTATTAGCTTTATTGAAAAAATTCTTTATATACAATATTTTGTAAATGTGATATTGATTCGTTGGTGGGAGGCGCCCGACGTGACAGCCCAGTGGTGGCATGCGCGTGAGCTGCGCGCGGGCATTGCAACATTACTTTATTTTTTTAAATAAAAGATTTTTTCTAAAATAAATGTAGCCTAAGTTACTCCTTGTTATGTCAGCTACCTGACAAAAAAGTCCCGTCAAAATCGGTCCAGCTATTTCAGAGATTAGCCGGAACAAACAGACAGACAGACAGACAAAAAAATTTTAATTATCATTTTCGGCACAGGTATCGTGTATATAACGATATGTAGTAGGACATTTTTTTAATTTTCACTCTTAAAACCAGGGACCGAAAACGGTTCCGGAAATACCGGTATTTTTTGGTATCAACCGAAAAAAATAATACCGGTATTTTTAAAGGTAACCCCTATACGCCGATTTTATTAGATTCCTAGAATTTAACCGGTATCATACCGGTAACCGAAATAAGGATTACCTCTATGTTTCAAGCGTCGTCGGCAAAAGTCAAAGCGTCGATGCGCCGTGTGTCGACCAAACACGACCTCAAGGCCGTCGCCCCGGTTGGTGCATATTGTAACTTGCACTAATTCGACGCAAACGCGTTCTTTGCGATTTTTGAATTTTGAGACTCTTATTTGATATTTCATTCAGTACGCACGTCGCACGAGAGTGTTGAATTATTTGTTTGGTTTGGAATCGGATTACCTATATACTTTGAAAAAATAAGATAAGCCACGTCCCGAGCAAATGACCTTGAGCATTTATGTCTTTCTAATGCCTACTATACACGACGTCGTATTCGGTTGCGTCCGCCGACGTATAAAGGAGGTGATTTGTGCGTCTGTTATAGGTATTTAACGTCCACAGATGCGTCCGCCTCGAATCCGATTGTTGTCGGTTTTTGTGGCACGGATCAAAGGGTTTTGTTGCGAACGTCCGACTTCTGTCCACAAGTCTTCGCTTTTTTTACCATCGCACCACACTTTACCGCAGTAGAGTTCATTCGAGGGGGTTAACGTCACTCGCGTCCGTAGGCTTTGACCCTAGATTCCCTACACTTAACCCCTGGGTAGTGCCAAATTAGTGATACAGTTCGTGGTGGTAGGACTTCGAGTGTCCGCCCGGGTAGCGACCACCGTCCACAAAGGCGTAAAGGCCGTCATAGTGATCTCCATAAGGGGATCGCGTTCCGGGATCAGCTCATGGTTTTCCGTTTTTTTTTCGAGGGGCTTGAGTCCAGGCATGAGGTTGTGCCGTGTGGGTATTTTCGGTCGTTTGTCGAAAGGAGGAATGTTGATCCGCCGGCCAGGGAGACCCGTAGAAACGGTTGACCGCTGGCCGCCCGCGGTATAGTACAGGGGCTAACCACCTCAAGAGGCTGCCTCGCCATGCCACGCATAATCTTGGGTGGGTCCATCATGCCGGTTGGTGACCGGAAGTGGGGTCTCGGCGGCCCATCCCGGGAGGGTACGGGGGCCCTTCCGTCTGGCGGATCAATTCGCTTCCTGCCGACCCTTTCGTGCCGGTGCCCATTCGGCCTTCTTAGTGCCATATCCCATCCAGACCACTGGCTTTCCAAACATCGAGAGACCGTAACTCACGCTGCATATCACACTGCCTGATGCGTACTTATAATTTGCATTGGTTACCGTCATAACGGGTCCCCAAATCTTAAAGGTAACCGAAATTGGTCGATACCGGTACCGTTATGTGCAACCGGTTTCGATCCCTGCTTAAAACAGACACTTCAATTTTGTTTATATGTATAGATGTGCTATACTGTACTGTATCAGCCTATATGTACGCCCCACTGAAGGGCACGAGTATTCTTTACAATCAAGAATGCAATTGGGAGGTATAAAGAGTACATAATTAAAAATAAATACACCCAATATTTACATAGTCCGGATGCCACACACGAAACAAGATCGAGTCTGGTATCGTGGATATTGAAAACTACTAGAGACTTTTTGGTCTCACAAACACCCAGACCCGAATGAAATACCTGTGTATCATACAAATATTTGTCTCGATTCAGACATCAAGCTTGCAGCCTAACATTTTACAACCGGTGACTAACCAACTGTGCCACAGAGGCGAAATATTCAGGCGTCGTAATTTTTCTCATAGTTTTGTAAGGGTGCTTGCTACATATTATTTTGTTTTCAATATCTAATGTTATCTTAGATTGATTATTTTTTTATCTGCATTTAAGTGATAAAATGGGCTGTTTAACGAAGAATTTTTGGTGATCCTGCGCACGGGAAGTCGAATTAATTGACCAAATTAAATAATTAATAAATGAATATTATGACCTTATAATATATTTTTAGGAGTACACAGTGGACCAGCTGTAATATCGTCACATCACGGACGCAGCATCAGGGCATTAGGTAAGGATCTTAAAAATAAGCATCACACTATTAAAATATTAGTCTAAAAGGAGAAGAATTTCCAGTGAAATCGGAAGACTGCTAGTCGTAAAATAATCTAAACCTAAGTAATATTACATAATGGTTTCTTAGATTTACGCGAATGTTACACATTTAAATAAAACGATTATTTACATTTTTTGAATTCCCGACGTTTCGATTACTTTACAGCTTTCGTGGTCACGGGGCGGACTCGTCCGTCAGTCCGCCCCGTGACCAAGAAAAACTGTAAAACGAAAAAATGTAAAAATTAAACCAAATCCGCGATAAAATCCGTAAATAATAGTTTTATTTCAATAATATTACATACATCAGCCTACGCTAGTCCCACTGCAGGGCAAAGGCCTCTCTACCCTCCTTCCATTCGTCCCGGTCCAGGGCTCGATCCTGCCAATCTCTGTCCCACCTATCCAGCTCGTCTCGCTATCTTTTTGTGGGCCTACCGCGACGTTTCATCGTCTTTGATGGTTTCCATAGTATTGTTTTTGCCCACAGTTCGTTGGGCATGCGGTATATGTGACCTGCCCAGTTCCACTTCAGGCTAGCTGCTTTCTTCCCAACGTCTAGTATTTGAGTCTTAGAGCGCAATATACTGTTTTTAACATGGTCCACCAACTTTAACCCTAGTATACTGCACTCCATGGCTCGTTGATATACTCCGAGGGCGGACTTCTGATTTTTGTCAAAGACCAAGTCTGCGCACCGTATGTTAAGACCGGTAAGATGCATACATCCATAAGGTTTTTCTTTAGGGAGAGGGGAAGGTTCCCTTCATCAGGTCTTTCATGGACCAATAGCTCCTTCAGGCATTTTCGGTGCGGCGCACAATCTCCTTTTCCTGCCGCGCCTGGAAGGAAACCAATTGGTCCAGATATAATATGTATTCATGGACGTATTCTAAATCCGTACCGTTGATGTCTATTTTGTGCTGTTTGGTGTTGGTCATTAATTTGGTCTTTGACATGTTCATCTTCAGTCCGATCTCGAAGCTGGCTTTACTTAATTCTATGATCATGGAGCCCAGTTCTGTAGCTGTGTAGGAAAAAATCACGATGTCGTCGGCGAAGCGAAGGTTTGTTAACCTTCTCTCTCCGATAACAATGCCTCTCCCTTCCCAGGATCTTTTTAACTTTTTGAAAACCTCTTCTAAGGTAGCATTGAAGAGTTTAGGTGAGAGCGGGTCTCGTTGCTTAACTCCTTTGCGAATTGGGAAAGGTTGTCCGTGTTTGTGTAGTTTTATGGATGCTGTGCTATTATGATATATGTTTTTTAATAGGTTTATGTACACAGTCAGATCATAAGTATTGTCACACAGTAAAAACATTTCTTTTAGAATGCTGGCCACAAAAAAGTTTATTGAATTCGAATTTCGAATTATTCGTGAAAATAAAAATGTATACTTTTTAGAATTTTACTTATTTTTAAATATGGAGTGGACGCTTAAAGAAGACCATGTTGCAGTTATTGCGTTGCATCGTTGCAGTTAAGCGCCAATTCAAATTTTTGACATACTGAAAAATTTGAATACAACCAAAAGATTCATTTATCGTACCATCAAACGATACAATGAAGACTCTAGTGTAGATGACAGGTCAAGAAGTGGTCGCCCTCGGTCTGTTAGGACTCCAGCTGTGATAAAAGCTGTGAACGTGCGAATTCAAAGAAATCCCAAACGTAAGCAGAAACTGTTGACCCTTCAGATGGGGTTAAGCAGAACCACGGTGAAAAGGGTGTTAAATGAAGACCGAAGAAAAACAGGACATCGTTTGAATGCTCGTCTAATGGACCTGAGACTGAAGAGATGCCGCGCTTTGTTGAAGCGGTACGCGGGAAAAAAATATCGGGAAATTCTTTTTTCAGATGAAAAAAAAAAATACCGTAGAAGAGAGCTACAACAAACAAAATGATAAGGTGTACGCACACAGTAGTGAAGAGGCGGGCAACCGTATTCCGCGTGTCGAACGAGGTCATTTTCCATCCTAGCTCATGGTATGGTTAGGAGTTTCTTATTGGGGCTTAACAGAGGTACATTTTTGTGAGAAAGGTGTAAAAACGAATGCAGTCCTGACGAACCTTGTGGAACCTGTTTCAATGTCATCATAACATGCACTGGGTATTCCAACAAGATTCGGTGCCAGCTCATAGAGCGAAGAGCACACAAGACTGGCTGGCGGCGCGTGAAATCGACTTCATCCGGCACGAAGACTGGCCCTCCTCCAGTCCAGATTTGAATCCGTTAGATTACAAGATATGGCAACACTTGGAGGAAAAGACGTGCTCAAAGCCTCATCCCAATTTGGAGTCACTCAAGACATCCTTGAATAAGGCAGCCGCCGATATTGACATGGACCTCGTTCGTGCTGCGATAGACAACTGGCCGCGCAGATTGAAGGCCTGTATTCAAAATCACGGAGGTCATTTTGAATAAACTTTAGTGTCATAAGAATCTATGTTTTGTTAAGTTCATTTTGGTATATAAATGGTTACATAATGAATAAACTTGTTTCAATTATTTTATATTAAACATGTGACAGAATTTATGACCTGACTGGGCATGTTGCATCAATGTTTTGGTTTTCTAGAGCGTGGAATATGGATGAATGTGTAAGGCTATCAAAGGCTTTAGAATGATCTATGAAAGCTAAGTAAAGTGGAAGCTCGTGTTCGTGATGTTTCTCGGTGATCTGATTGAGACTCTGAAGATGGTCAATAGTCGACAGACCTCGGCGGAAGCCCGCCTGTTCTATAGTAAATTATAAAAAGTAATATAAAAAGGAAAATTTTTATTGTCATTGTTTGTTTGCATCGAATTGACTTTGAACTTGAACTACTGCACCGATTTGAAAAATTCTTTCAACATTAGAATTCTACATTATCACTCATGACATAGGTGATAGAATATTTCCAAAAGAATGTATCTAAAACCAGACAAAGCTAGGCCGAGCGGCTATCTTTACTAATAACTATGTGCACTTAATCATCATCATCATCTTGAATAGCAATAAAACCACTACTCACTCTCTAAAATTCTTAGAGTTACAGCGCTCTGAACACAAAGCAATGATGTCTTTAATCTACGAATACTATCTGTATCTTTCCCAAGCACCAATGCAATACTTCACTAGCCTATAAAACAAGCCTTCGTTCCAGTGTTACCAGCAGGATGCCTGTACGAAAACCGCTGGTACACGGAAGGCGAGGTGGTGTCGAGCTCCCGGTCGGCGTGTCTGCTGTGCGCATGCGTGCGCGGCGCCTTGTCCTGCAGGAGACGCGCCTGTGCACCCCTGCCTGACCCCCCTCCTGACCGCTGCTATGTCCTGCATAGGAAGGATAGCTGCTGCCCTGAACTGCGGTGTGCGGGTAAGGGTCCATTGTTCAGCCATGGAAGATTCTGATGGTATTCCCAGTCGATACTAACAAACTTTGTCCTGTTCATCTCGTCGTGATTTCTCTCTTTGCTTGGGAACTTGTATCCTTTTTGCAAGTTAAAAATATTTGTATATTAACATCGTGATTTTACATTTTGTATGTATAAGCTATTGTGTTTGAAACACATGAATTTAAACTTCTTAAAAAGATAGTCAGATGAACTAAAAAGTTAATCGTTATTTTTTACAGATGGCGTCAATCCTGACACTAAGAATGTTAATGCACGTATCCCAGAAGACTTATCGGACATCGCTACGCCAGCATCGATCGCTCATGGTAAGTAGTCTATTGAAGACCCGTTGTGATGAGGCGGTAGTTCGTCTGACGGCTGATGACCTTGGAGTGTTCCCAGCGTGCGTGGAAGGCGGTTCGGTGTTCGCTGCCGGGTCGGCGATGAGCGCTCACTCCGCTTGCGAGGCCTGCTTCTGTCTACAAGGAGCCAGGAGGTGTGTGACGCCCAAGTGTCTGCCTCCGCCACATGGGTGTACTGCTCGGGTAGCGCCGGGTGCTTGTTGCCCTACTCGGTATTATTGTCAGCATAATGATGAGCCACAGCACGATCGGAGGCATGGTAAGATACAGTCTTTACAAAACTGTGCAATTACTTTTGACATAGGTGACGGTTAAGTTGTCGGGCTCATTAGTCTTTGATTATCTCTAGTTACAATAAATTTATTGTGCCTACTGCATTTATTATTACAAGCAGTAAAACTTATTTAACAGCTACCAAGTTAACTTCTAGTTAATATTGTTTCCATCATAAAAACCATACATTATAAAATGCTTGATATATTTTTCTATCATAGATATTGAACATTTCAGATTGCAAAGTGGACGGAAAATGGATAACAGAAGGTGAGAGAGTGGTAACAGACGAGACGAAAGCCAACTGCACCCAATGCTTCTGCCTTCGCGGTTCCGTTCGCTGTCAGGCTCTGGCGTGTGCGCCTCCGCTGCTGGGCTGCCAGCCACTCCTGAGACCTGGCGAGTGCTGCCCGCATCAGTATCATTGTGCGCATGACCAAGGTAATATACATACTACCAATATGGCGTGACAATTTCAACCATCTCAAAGTTATTCTTAACTGTAGCTGCACTTGGGGTCTTCTTAAGATCCTAATAGGATGGTTTCTATTTATATTGTAGGTGTAGGGACGCACATAGTATGGTGCAATATAACACCAACGTTGCACATATGTATTCGACGATACATGCGGTGATTCAGACTCCCCTCCCTCGTTTCCCTCGATTGAGTCCGCGGAAATAAATTCGGTTTACGCAAATATATTTTTATTGTGTTTACCCGGAAAACCCAAAAGACACAGTACACGCAGAACAATACCAGAGTGACATTACATTCTGTACACGCAAAACAATACCAGAGTGACATTACAGTAGACAATACTTATGATACTGCCTTACAATTAGTGCTCGTTATTAGAATACATTTTATCTTCTTGAAAATACTAATGAGAATCACTTTATAATTTCTGTTTTTAATTTAATGAGTTTTGAATTTCAGGATTCAGCCATACAAAAACCGACAGACTTAGTTACACTAGAATCGAAGAGAGGGCTTTATCGTCTAAATCAACAAAACAAGAAACCACAACTACTCATATCCTAACAGCTAAAAATACGCCAACGACATCTTTAACTGACAACCTCATAGCCACTACTAAAGTCAAAAGGAAGACTAACGACCCACCACCAAGTTCCAGCCAATACCCAGTAGAAAACGCTACAACACACGCACCCCTAGTAAAAACAACTACACAAGAATCTACCACAGAAGCACAAACAGAACAACCAGACGAAACGATGAAAGTGATAATTAATGGAACGATTAATTGTACAGCGGAGATAGCTTCTACTTCCTTGCCGAGGAATGTGAGTTTTGATGATGTTGTAAAAACAGCAATAGACGTCCAACCACGAATACCAATTATAAATATAGAAAATCTAGATCACACATACTCTCCAAATGACATAATTACTGATAGGAATATAGACGTGTTTGATGATAATGAATCGTTTATTATAAACGTGACTAGTTCTCTAATGACTAACACTAGTCACTCGACTAAGCCACCCATGGCTACTGTTTCAAAGCCTGGTATAGTGGCTGATGTATCTACTTCCTCCAAGAAGACGAAGGGTGATTACGATTATGATTACACCGAGCCGACTTTGCCACCGTCTCTGCCTAATTTGAAGTAAGTATTTTATTTTCAGAAGTAATTTATCCCAGCATATGATAAAACAATAAATGCCCATATAAAAATGAATCTAGAGATAGTATTCAATCATTTTTATATTTCCGTTACAGAATAATCCCATTCGTCGCAGCCGATGCGGTACTCGACGAGGAAACCCCAAAAGAAACTTTAACTTATCCTCTACTAGAAAGGGAAGACAAATTCCCAGTATACTACCCAAACTCTAATCAAAAAGAAAACCAATATGCAACCAGAAGGGAAGGTGTCTACGATCCTACTCAGTATCCAATATTTATATCCAATAAAGAACCACAATACCCAAGCTTGACACATGAAATGGGTTCTGGTTACATCAAACATGATGACTTAGAGTATACCGTAGCTGCGTCCCTAGGAAACCGAATCCTTGAACCGAAGGAAGTGACGAAAGCCCCTACAACCAGTACTACTTTTAATGTTGAGACACCAGCTGTTAATTTGTTTTCACCACCTGTTGAAACCGAAGGTAATATTTTACTCATTACATTTCAAGTAAATCACATAATTTCTCGACATAATTTGGACTTTATTTGTATAGACCTTATTTTATAATTCACTAGTTTTTTTATTCTGACGAAATTGTAACAAATTTTAATGACGAGATAGTGGGTTTTAATAGCAAATATTTCATTTCAGGTGGTTTTGTACCGAAAGATCCTGGTATTATTGATGATTACTACGCAGTGTTTCCTAGCACCCCACCTGGTCCAGCCGTACCGCATCTAACTACTTCTATGCAGTTGGACATTGTCAAAGGTAAACAAAATTTTATCATTCCTTAACCTGGGTCCTTCCGCCGTAGTGTGAAGAGGCATCTTAGCAGGCCAGCATAATTGTTTCCATTGGCATGGGACTGTCGTCCGATGCTAATGAATACTCTGCCTGGGCGGCATTTGCGCTTACCATCAGGTGCAATGTCGCCACTATGCCTGGATAGAGTAAAAAATAAAAAAACTGTCTGTAGTAGGTATTAATTTATTTTTTTTGCAAATTTTTTGTTAAAGTTATAAATTATCATAACTCCTGATTAATTATATCTGTCTATAATTGTATTTTTTATATTTAATAATTGAACTTATTCTTTGCAGGTGAGTGTGTGGCAAATGATGGTCAACGTATTAGCGAAGGCGAAACCGTGGTGGTAGCATGCACACGCTGTGATTGCAGTTGGGGTCACCTACACTGCGTGCCTATAGACTGCCCCATACCGAATGGATGCCGTAGAAGTACCATTAGTGAGACTAGTAATGTGTGCTGTGGAGAACTAGTGTGTGATGAAGGTAAGGCAAATGTTTGTGAAAACATTTTGAAAATCAATACAAATAACCCATAGCAAAAAAAAATTGTGAAGCTTTTATCAATTGGACCAAGTTGCTTTAGCAGTAAATATACTACCATGATAACAAAAACACAATATAATAACCCTAAAGATATTGTATCAATATTTTTTTCATTCCAGATAATAAAACAACACCCCTACCAACATCAACAGAGAAAAATAAACCAAACAATACAGTTGTGAAGATTAAGAACATTTCTCTAACACTCAAAGTGGACACCCCTACCCATAATACAACAATTAAGAACCTTACAGTACCTAAAATTAAAGTCGATGAAAAAGTTAAAATCAATTCGAATAACGTCACAAAGACTGAAGATATAAACAAGCAAAAGAAAGAAAATGTATCAATAACAACGACTACTATTAGACCGTTAACCAATGCACCACTCACTACTGAAGCATCTACCGAGAAATTTAATCACACACACAATAACTCTCACGAGTATGAAGATGACGAGGACGATGAAGGGTTTTCATTCGGAAGCGTCCTTAAATTACTTCTAAGTGATAATTATGAAACAACAACAATAGCTACGAAGAAACCAACAACTACAAAACCAGTACCAACAAAGCCAATCGTCACAACAACACGACGGCCAGTTAAAACAACAATGGTGCCATTCATTCCTCTACCAGCTATTTCCATACCTCCCAACAAACCAAATATTAACAGAATAGATCATCTATTACTCGGAGAGACAACTGCAATAAAGACTACAAGACTACCGATTTCAATGAAGCCAGTTACGAAAGCCACACCAGCACCTACTAAACCTCCAGAGATCGAACAAGTAGCCCAAATTCAGGAGGCTCCAAGACAGCCCAATCTTGGCATAGGTCCTGGACTCCTGAAATTGGCTGGATGTAATATATACGGAAGGATGTATCGCGTTGGTAGAATTATAGCTGAACTATCAAATCCTTGTCAGGAATGCTGGTGTACGGAGTTCGGAGTGCAATGCAAGCCTTTGAAGTGTTAAAGTATTTAGGAAGAATTAACGAGATTGACTTAGAATGCATAAGCGATGTCTGAAGTATTGCATTTATTGTACAGTTCGTTGAGAGTAAGAGTTAATAGACATGATTTTAAGCCATTTAATTTAATTTGTGGTTTTATACCGCTATCTTATGATATTAATAATTATTTAACGTATTTCAATAATCCGTAGAAAAAAAAAAGCTATATTCTTGAGGTTTTAGTATATTTCCGCTAGATGGCATTATTATAAAGTTACTTTCAACTCATTTCAAATAATTTATGAATGGGCAGGTATATGATCTCATACAGTATATTACTACCGTAGACTCGCTACTCGAAATGAATTGATAGATATGTGATTTTGTTTATTTATAAGTTATATTTCGACATACCTAAGTAAACATAGAACTTACCCGATAATATAAGTTATCTGTATTATTTTGTATTTTAGCGTAAGCGTAACTAAAATAAATGTTAAGGAATATATTTTATCTTATTATTCTTGACAACGCGCATGCACCATAAATATCGTAATGATGAAAAAGGAATGTTTAAACATTGCAAAATAATAAATATTTATTCACAAGTAAAATATATCTTGCTTAAACAATATTATTGTGATTCGTCCTTAAGAAACATTATTAAACACTCTGTATACACACGGGCCGTAGCTCGAAACCGACTTTTTACACTGAGCGCAAACAATGCGTACGGGGAGCGAACAGCTAAATACCTTATACCTCGACTTATTAATGATATGCCTACCGACTTAGCTAATAAAATTACACCTACTAATATTAAATATAAATTGAAAACGTTCTTCATTAACAATAAATAACTTTATCTTGTATAATGTATCTACAGTGTCTACTAAACTTGGAATTACCTACCATGTATTTGTGAAGTGCTAATTGATATTATAAAGTACATTTTACTGTCGTACTGTGAAAAATCTTGGTGTTATTTTCGATCGCAGTTTAACTTGGGGCCCTCAAATAGTGGCAGTTAGTCGTAAATTGTTTGCCTCTGCTGGTTCGTTGCGTAGATTGCGTAATTTTCTTCCGACTACCACTAAGATTGCGCTTGCACAAGCTCTCTTGCTCCCTATTCTCGACTATGCCGATACCAGCTATCTCGATCTTACTGAGGCCCAGCTAAATAAGCTTGAGCGCCTTCAAAATTTTTGTATCAGGTTTATATTTGGTTTGCGCAAATATGACCATGTTTCTGAATATCGTAACAGGCTCAAGTGGCTCCCTATACGTCGTCGCCGAAATGCTCATATCCTGTCTCTTCTCTACAGTGTTCTGTTTAATCCCTCTTCTCCGCGCTACCTTCAGGAACGTTTTAACTTCCTACATACTGCTAGGTCATCAGAGAATCTGATGTTGCAGTTTCCAGCACATAGGACGTCATTTTATGACCGTTCCTTTACTGTTGAGGCAGTGCGGCTGTGGAACGCTTTGCCTCTTACAATTAAGCGATCGTCCTCGCTGGAAATATTTAAATCAAGGGTGAAAGCTTTCTACCTTTCGCAATAGATTTATCATCATTCACTATTATTGTTATGTATATATGTATGTTTATGTATTATATTGTATTTAAGTGTATCATATCTTGCATTTATTCGTTTATATCGGTATTTATATATTTATATTGTATGTAAGTTTATTGTTAATAATAAGCACCGTCCATAACCATTGGATCTTTCCTTTACCAACCGGTTGTCTGGAAGAGATCGCTTAAAGCGATAAGACCGCCAGTTATATCACCAACTTTATTTTTCTATAACTATTGTTTTCTTCTTTTTTCTTTTGTTTTTGTCTTTTGTTTATCTTTTGTATATGGTGTTATAATAAAGAGTTATTATTATTATTATTATTGTTGCTGTTGTAAACTCTGTTAGCTCTAGTATAAACCTCTGTGGTTTGTTAGCAGCTATATTGTAAATTATGTATTTATATTTAACATAATAAATAAATAAAAAAAAACACATTACAATAATTCACCAGACATTTTGCTGAAGTATATAAAGGACCGGGATTTCGCGAACTATATTTTTTCGCGTACTCGAAACTAGTGGAACGAAAAGGAAGATAGTATGACTAAGTAAGAGTGACAAGGACTGAAACAAATATGGTTGCTGCTTATTTTGTTATTTAATTTGTTCGCGGCATCTTCTGATTCTTCTGATCTTTTTAATATCATACAATTTGGTTGGTAAATCCATAGTCTTTGCTAAAATAATAATTTAAAGCCTTTTGTACCATAGCCTATTTAAAAATAAAAGGGTGTACACTATTATTTAAGAAAGAACTATGTATTTTCCACCCTAATACGACGATTGAAAAAATAACAAAAATAATTCATAATACTTATTTTTATATTTAAAAACGATAAGAAAAAAAAGTTAATATTACTTATATTCCGCGACGGTAGCGCCACGGCGACAAAACCGCAGGCGGCAAGATCTAACATATACATAGTAAACAATGGCGCCGCGCGCGGGCATGAGTCCTGTGACTTGTTTAACGTTTAAAGTAACTTTCGCGCGCGATCTCTTTTTGGAATAGTAAACATAATTTTATAAGTTTTAAACATTTACTTAGGCACAGTGTAGTGATATAGTAGTATAGTTCGCAGAAAAAGAAAATAAACACGGTAGAAATGCAGACCAGTGGGACTTGGTGGGCCGAGGTGAGTTGATCCACTTGAGACCATTTTTAAAACAGCCATGGCTGTTTCGAATAAATCACAGCCAACAAATAATCTTTTCACGCGTATCCGTTTTCAAGATGAAAATATTCATTGTAGTTTTAAGTAAGAGTTACGCAAATGGGCATTGCCACGTGTTTAGTGTATTGAGAGTTAGTAAATAATTTTGGTGTTTATCAATTATGTAGTAGCAGCTGAAATGTACTAATTGCCGTAAAGGGTCAAAAGTAAATGGTTCCTTAAGTGACTTATTAAATATTTAATTAACAAAGATTGATTGATTTATGATTTTTTGTTCAAGTTACATTTAATTGTGATACCGGATACTGCTGCAGTTTTGCGCGCGCTCTCAATATTTCATAGGGATTCGTTTTTATGGATCGTTAGTTGAGATAATGCAATGATCATTTTATTTCCCTGACAAATGATGTAAAAAAAACTATTAATATTTTATCATGAATTGTTTATTTAGATGGATGGATGATGCAGGGATGCTCCTATCTTAGGTCAGGGATGCTCCTATCTAGTGGTCATGGCCTGTCCTAGTATAGGTGCTACGAGTACGCGACCTCGGCCCCCGAGCTACTGCAGTCACCTTAACTTCCCGTCCGTGACTGCAGTATCCACTCCCTCAGGCCATAATCTCCTTTCCTATAACATCCTCTACCCACAAATCCTATTTCCTTTCCCCGGTTAATGGCGGGCAGCAGCGTCATTAACGCCAGTCCCCTACTGCGCTCGCCAACCCGCCTGCCAAGCGTGGCGAGTAACGGCAAATACCCCCACAATGGCGACACAAATAGAGACCAGGCCCCCAGTCCCCGGCAGCCCCACTATTCCTGGCTATGGTAGCAGTCATGGTTACGGTGGGGCAGGGGGTGCTAAGAATCCCCGGGTTGGCCCCGGCTACCACACCCGACGACGACTGGCCCTGGTAACACACAACGTACGCACATTGAGGACAGACGAGAAGATTGTCGAACTGGAAGAAGAATTGAGCAGGTTACACTGGGACATTTTGGGGTTATCGGAAGTCCGAAGAATCGGGGAGGATACGATAACCCTGAAGTCTGGTAACCTGCTCTTCTACCGGGGGGACGACCAACAGTCCCGAGGAGGTGTCGGATTTCTCGTCCACAAGTCTCTCATCAACAACATCGTATCCATCGAAAGTGTGTCGAGCAGGGTAGTATACCTTATACTCAGAATATCTAAAAGATATTCGTTGAAGGTCATACAGGTATACGCGCCAACCTCGACACACCTAGATGAAGAAGTAGAGGAAATGTATGAGGACATAAGTCGGGCCATACATACTTCCAAAACCTACTTCAATGTTGTTATGGGAGACTTCAACGCAAAGTTGGGCAAGGGAAGCGATGCAGAGTTGAAAGTGGGGCAATTTGGACATGGGCAACGGAACCCCAGGGGTCAGAGGCTGGCCGACTTTCTGGAGAAGGAGGGACTCTTTGCGATGAACTCTTTTTTCCAGAAGCCGCCTCACAGGAAATGGACCTGGCTGAGTCCTGACGGTTCCACGAGAAACGAGATAGATTTCATCTTGACGACGAATAGACGGATATTCAGTGATGTCTCTGTGATCAACAGGGTGAAAACCGGCAGTGATCACCGAATGGTTAGGGGCACACTGAATATCAATGTCCAATCGGAAAGGCGTCGCTTGATGAAATCTACGCTCCGACCTACTCGCGCCCATATCCAAAACCCCGAGAGCTTTCAACTCGAGCTGACAAATCGCTTTGATTGTCTAGGAGAAAACCTTGCAGTGGACGAGCTAAACAGCGGTTTGGTAGAAGCTGTCCATACGGTGGGATCTAAGTATTTTAGACCTCGCCGTAGAGATAGACCACAAAAACTCTCGATCCACACTCTTGACCTCATGGCCGAACGTCGATCTTTAGCGCTGCAGTCTTCCGTTGACGCCGAAGCATATCGGCGGCTCAATAGACAGATAAAAGAAAGAAAAAGAAAGAAAGAAAGAAAAGTTTATTGTTGGTACAAATACAAAGAAATTAATATTAATAATAAAAATAATCCAACCCTAGAAACTAAAAGATATAAAGTATTTACAATAAAACAAAGAAGTGTTAGTTATATAAAGATAACAAAAGACAATAATATTCTCCATTACTACTTGTGCCAACAACAGGAACCCTCATTCAGCTTATTACTGCAGTACAGCATAAGCAGTACCACAGCGCTGATTTTCAATGAGGGACCTTAGTGACATCCGGGCACTACGTCGGTGTGCAGATATAGGTACTTGTACATGTATTTTAGAAAAACATTGATAATTTATACAATATAAACAGGAAACATAAAACATTTAGAAACAAAAAATAAAAATATAACGAAGATTACAAATTCAGAAAGGTATTAAGTAATCGGCAAAAATTCGCCGGCGCCGACAGAGGGCGACTAAGACCGAGTATCTGCAAATACACAATAATTTAAAACCGATAAAGTAATAATTATTAAATTATTACAACAACAAAAAATCTCGACAACACCGCAATGGCCTTGGGTAGGCGGAGGCGCACGCGCACTCGGACTGGTATCCGCCATCATTCTCCTCGACACGGGCAGTCGAAACGCATATCGCTCCGGTCAGTGGAAATAAGAAAATAAACCAGTAGATAGTTAACAAGTATTAATTATGTAGAAACTGCTCGCAAATATTGAGTGTGATATTATTGTAAAAGAAGAAGTGTGTTTTTTTTTTGCCGCCACCTTCAACGAAACTGGAAAACGGCCCACTTCACTTGTTCGATCGAAAACTTGCAGGTATGATAGTAAATAATAATGGATAGTATATGTAGATAAAAAATAAATAAACAAATAATTAAACTATGTACGTAATGTTTTGTTGTTTCTGTACTTGTAATAAATTGTTCTTGTAATTATATTTAAAACTAAGTTTACTCTTTTTAGATCTGCATGGCGGTGGAATGTTGTTCCAGCAGTGAGTGGCGGCATATTTGAAAGATCCTCTAAAAGCAGCAGTCCTGTGTTGCGGTATCGATAGTGGATTCGAAATAGAACGTGTACCATACTTGAGGTTATCCTGTCTGAATGTTAGTTTATCTACTAGGTACTTAGGTCTATTGTTATGAAATATACCAAACAGTAGTGTGGCTAAATGCAATTTCCTTCTGGCTTCCATTTTCAAAATGTTGGCATCGTTAAGATATGGTGTGACGTGGCTACGGCGTGGAATATTAAAGGAAAACCTGGCACAAGCATTCTGTACCCGCTGAATAAGGTGATTCGTTCGCGAAAGTAAGCAGGGGCCGTAGACAGTGTCACAGTAGTTAAGTCTAGAAAGAACCAGACTGTCCACTAGCCTCTTTCTTATAGGAACACTGAGATATTTTCGAAACCTATATAAAAGTTTAAGCCTGTAGAAGCAGTTCCTGACCACATTGCTCATGTGCGCTTCAAAACGAAGTTCAGGATCAAAAATAAGGCCCAGGTTACGTGCCGAGTCCACCCTTTCAATATCAATCCCTTTAATTCTTATAACCGGCTTAGCAGAAAGGATAGAACTCACCTGCGCTCTACTGCCTAGGATCATGAACTTCGTCTTGGTGGGGTTAAGGAGCAGGCAATTACTCTCTGACCAGGAAATCAACCTAGCTAAATCCTTATTAATTTATCTACAGCAGCAAGTGTATCTTCAGCCCTAAATGACATATACAGTTGGGTGTCATCGGCATACATATGGTAGTTGCAATCTTGTATACAATTGACGATGTCCGCACTATATAGAATATATAGTAATGGGCCCAGAATTGACCCCTGTGGTACACCGCTGGTCACTGTTCGGAGGGAAGAGGACAAGGTGGACCCGTCGTCTCTCTGAATTTCCACGAATTGCGAGCGGTTGGTCAAGTAACTATTGAACCAGTTAACAGTGTCATTATCAAACCCATAATAGTGGAGTTTTGATAATAGCAAGTCAATATTGATAGTGTCAAACGCTCGCGAGTAGTCAAGCAGAGTAAGGATAGTCCCCTCCCCCCGATCCCGCGCCTCTAGGATGTTACTAACAACATCACATAAAGCGGTTGCAGTACCGAGGCCCTTCCGAAACCCAGACTGCAGATCTGGAAGAATATTATTATCTTCAAGGTACTTAGCTACCTGAACATAAACCACCCTTTCCAGTATTTTAGACAAAAACGGCAGTATGCTAATTGGGCGCAGGTCATTGTAATTTAAGGGATTGTTGTTTTTAGGAAAAGGTTTAACTATTGCGCAACGCCAGAGACTAGGAAACGTATGCGAGCAAATTGATTTGTTAATAATAGTAGTAATAGCACGTAATGTTTGAGGTATCGTGAGCCAAATCATTTCTCTAGATATGCCATCAGTTCCTTGCGCATTAGTCGTGATGCTCTTTAAAATGTTGTGAATAGTGCTCTCTCCCACCGGTTGCAGCGAAAAACGTGTAGATCCCCATTTATTATTATTAAAATAAACCAGTTGCGTAATAGTGACATTTCTATTTCCCGGCACGTCCAGGAACGCATTATTTATTCCGTCTGGATTAAGTAGATGGTTGGGAAGCAAATAGCACGTATTAGAGGGGTACACTTGATTTTTAAGGTTTTTCCATAAAGATTTGGAGTTATTTATATTATCATTAATATGTTTATTAAAGTATGCTGCTTTTTCATTATGCAGAGATTGCGCCACTTGATTTTTAAGTTGGAGATAATAATCTTTATGGGTTTGCGACTTAGTGCATCTATATCTATCCCTTGCTTTATCGCGCAGTCTACACATCAGTTTAATAGTAGGCGTTATCCATGGTGTAGGCTGCCCTTTAAAAAATTTACGCTTAATGGGGGCATGAATATCAAACAAGGATGTAACATAATTATTAAAAGTGGAGACCATGACATCAACATCCTGCAACATGTCTATTGAGTCCCAAGGGATCAGTTGCAAATCATTTGAGAACAAAACATAAACTATGTCCTTATAGGGGCGATACACGACCTGTCTAGCAGTTAACTTTTCCTTTATAAGTACTAAGTAGCATGTAACAAATGCGTGGTGCCCCAGCTCACTTATGTGGTTAACAGAAACATCTCGATATTTAGCATCTGTACAGATAATATCAATAAGAGATGAGCCGTCACCCACAAAGTGAGTAGGCTTCGTTACAATTTGATCAAGTCCACAGTGATGCAGGAACTGCATAACACGTTTATATTTTATATTATCCATATCGAGCATATTTACATTGAAATCGCCGAGCAACACCACTTGATCGTAAGGAGCAAGTGCTGTAACACTTTGTGTCAGTGTATCCAGAAATTCATTAAGGTCAAACCACGGTGGACGATATGCAGTACCAATTAGCAGTGTCTTTTTATGTATATTCAGGCTCATCCACATTTGTTCGACCTGTGGATGTATGGGATGCGGCCTGACTCGCACCTTGAGGCCTACCCTAATGAAGAAGCCCACACCCCCACCACGTCCGCCACATACGGACGTCGGTCGAGGAGTATGCCTTAAAAGGTAACCCGGGACAGCAGGTGCCCGCCCTTCCTCGCCAGGTCGTAGCCACGTCTCATTAATTGCCAGAATATCAACCAAGTGATTGCTCATGGCGACCAAGAGCTCATCGTGACCGGTGGATAGTGAGCCTGCGTTGAACAATCCTAATTTAAGTAATCTGTTTTTAGCCATAGGTTATCAGAATTCAAAAAGATTGTCTGTTGAATCTGGAAGCTGATTAGGTTATAATATAAAGGTAATATTTTGTAATGATATTCATAGAGGATCAAATATATTTTGTAGATATTGAGAATTAAAAACGATTGTGCTATGTTATGAGTAATAATTAATGTTTGGTAAATTGTAGGCGCATGTAAAGGAGCGTATAACGTATTTCGTGATGGTACACATAAATATTTACTATTAAGACACTGACCAATAACACATAGCGATAATCCGAAGATACCAATTAAAGATATCCGTTGCATAAGTGTAAAGTAATAATATGTATATTGCAGATAAATGAGTCTTAAGATACAAAAAATTTTACATGGTTTCCAAATATAGTTAAATGTAGTTGTATAATAATAATTATATCTAAACAATTTAATACAATTAGGTGAAACAGTAAAAAGATCTTTAAACATTGTCACCCTAACAGCCAAATATGCGCTGAATATCAGCCTCGCAGCTAATACGGCAGGCAGCTTCACCATCTCTACGGCGGGCAAGGATACGACCTCTGTCCGTCCACACAAATTTCCAACCCTTTTCTTGACCGGCATCCCGGGCTTGACGAAAAAGAATTCTGTTGAGTTTTGTCAAACGCTCATTAACATAGAAGCGCCTTGGCTGTCCAGGTAAGCCCAGATCAGCAGTATTGGCTCCACGACGAACCCGAGCACCTTTAAACAACGCGTCACGCAGATCACGACGTGCCAGACGAACAACTATGGGTCGCGGTCTGGACTCGATTGGCCCCGAAGAATTTACTGCGTTAAGATGTCGGCTGCCCACCCTCTCCGCACTCACTATGTCGCGATCCTCAAGGCTGATGCCTAGCTTAGACGCGATAAGCTTAACGGTGTGGGTGACACTCTCTCCAGCATCCTCAGGCAAGTTGGTGATTTCAACATCACTGGCAAGAAGTTCCTGGTTCCTGTTATTTAGATCGCGTTGAAACTGCGAAACCATCTCTTCAACTTTTTGACCGATTGATGACTGGTTCGAGCTGGACTGTTCCAATGCATCAAGCCGCCTTTCAAGGGAGTCAACCCGACCCTTAAGAGCCCTGAACTCCACCATTTCTTCTCTAAATGCCCGAAATTCGTCTCGCACTACTCGCAGCTCGTCCGTAATACAACGCAGCTCAGGCCCGAAATTAGTCAGCATTGTGTCTGCCACTCCCGCAGTTTCAACATCTGGTGAAGTAGATGCAGTAGTTATAGTTTCCTTAGAAACTCGTTTGCGGCATTCACAGCAACGCCAAGAGGAAGCAATCGTGCCGCTCTGTGGTAAGGCAACACACAAACGGTGGTATAGTGTATTGCAATTTATGCATTTAGCGCCATCTACAGGAGACATAAATTTACTACAACTTCCACACCTCACACCAGGCATAGTGAGTATCGATCAGAGAGCCACTTAATACACAGGAAATCCAATAGATGGCACTGCTGTACTGTCAATAAATGCCGATAAAAATGTATATCAATTATTGATATAAGACCATGCACTATAGGGTGCGAACACCATTAGTCACCGTACTTCACAATAAGCCGAACGTCCACACTTAATGTTCCAGATAATGTATCACAAAATATTTATTTACTAATGTCAAGGGTAGTTGTAACAGATTTTGGTAATTTGTAAAATATAGTTTTTAAGTTTTAGTTTATTGTCCACCAATTATAGCACTGAGAAAACTATTGTGTCCGTTTATAGCACTATGTTACACGTTTTGATAATATGTAATGACGATTTAACACAAGACTTTTATTTATTAAAATGCAAAATACACAGAGCGCATATGACCGACTCAGCGTCCGTGACGTCACCCAATCTGATCTGGAAGTCCTTGCGACACGATGTCCGTGCTCACAATACTGTGAGCATTAAGGAGACAATCGAGCGGAACGGAGGCTCCAAAGTGTTTGCAAGAGACTTGTCTATTGGGCAATTCGGATTGAAGGACATTGTAGCCAGAGTAACTACTGGACATATTGAGACTTAACATCTTGTGTCTCAGGATGGCGAGCGCAGTGGAATGCCAAGCATTGCTTTGTAATTCAAGGTGTTGTTTGGTTTTGCTACTGTTCATGAGCGGTCGCATCACTTACCATCAGGCGAACGGCATGCTCGTCTCGCCATTCAATGCAATAAAAAAAAAAAAATTCCAGTTGTCTAGGCTGAAGACGGAAGACGGCCGCGTAGTATCGACGAGGGCAGAGGTATTAAGGGAGATCGAGAGGTTCTACGGACAGCTTTACACCTCGGTTGCCAAACCTGCTGTTAGCTCGGCCAAAGACCCGAGAGCCGAGTTGATCCGACACTTTAGCGATGATATCCCGGACATCAGCCTGTGTGAGATTGAGATGGCCCTGAAGCAACTTAAAAACAAGGCGCCGGGCGAGGACAGAATAACTTCAGAGCTTCTGAAAGCGGGCGGAACGCCGATACTGAAAGTCCTTCAGAGGCTCTTCAATTCCGTTCTCCTCGAGGGCTCAACGCCAGAGGCATGGAGCAGGAGCGTGGTGGTACTGTTCTTCAAAAAAGGTGATAACACTTTGCTGAAGAATTACAGGCCCATCTCGCTCCTGAGCCATGTCTATAAGTTGTTTTCGAGGGTCATCACAAATCGTCTCGAACGCAGGTTTGATGACTTCCAGCCTCCCGAACAAGCCGGTTTCCGAAAAGGCTTTAGTACCATAGACCACATCCATACGCTTCGGCAAGTTATACAAAAAACCGAGGAATATAACTTGCCGCTTTGTTTAGCGTTTGTGGACTATGAGAAAGCCTTTGATTCGATCGAGACTTGGGCTGTGCTACAGTCTCTCCAGCGGTGCCATATAGACTATCGGTACATCGAAGTGTTGAAGTGTATATACAACAACGCCACCATGTCGGTCCGAGTACAAGATCAGAGTACGAAGGCTATTCCACTACAGAGAGGCGTGAGACAGGGAGATGTCATATCTCCGAAACTGTTCACTGCCGCGCTGGAAAACGCCTTCAAGCTCTTGCGATGGAAAGGATTCGGCATCAACATCAACGGCGAGTATATCACTCACCTTCGGTTTGCCGAAGATATTGTAGTCTTGGCAGAATCGCTGGAAGACCTTCGCACTATGCTCGAAGACCTCAATCGAGTCTCCCAACAGGTGGGTCTTAAAATGAACATGGACAAAACGAAGATCATGTCGAATGTCCATGTTGTGCCCACCCCCATCGGTGTTGGGGGCTCGACTCTTGAAGTTGTTGACGAATATGTCTATTTAGGACAAGTAGTCCGGTTAGGCAGGTCCAACTTCAAGAGAGAGGTCAATCGTCGAATCCAACTCGGTTGGGCAGCGTTCGGGAAACTACGCGACGTCTTCTCGTCAAAAATACCTCAGTGCCTTAAATCGAAAGTCTTCGATAGTTGTGTGTTGCCAGTGATGACTTACGGCACCGAGACGTGGCCTCTCACTATGGGCCTTATTAGGAAGCTCAAAGTCACTCAACGAGCTATGGAGAGGGCTATGCTCGGGGTTTCCCTACGAGATCGAATCAGAAATGAGGAGATCCGTAGGAGAACTAAAATAACCGACATAGCCCACTGGATTAGCAAGTTGAAGTGGCAATGGGCAGGGCACATAGCGCGGAGATCTGATGACCGATGGGGTCGGAAAGTGCTCGAATGGAGGCCGCGTATCGGAAAGCGCAGCGTAGGACGTCCACCCACACGATGGTCCGACGACCTGGTAAAGGTCGCGGGACGTCGCTGGATGCAGGCTGCCTCCAACAGGTCTCTGTGGAAATCATTGGGGGAGGCCTATGTTCAGCAGTGGACTTCCTTTGGCTGATGGATGGATGGATGGATGTTTATTTAGATAATGTAACTAGGGTTCTACCTAGGGTTTGTTTGTGGCCCCTCACTCGCGCTGTTGGTGCGTGCGGGCTTACCGCCATTTCCCGCCATCGAGACTATAGGAATACTTTAGAGTATATATATATAGAGGGAGCGCTGGTACTTCAAAAACGTAGATAAAAATGGTGGTGCCGGGGCCACCTTTTTCTTCTCTACTTCCAGTGTGAATTAAGACAGCTTGGGATACGCATGAATTACATGAAAAAGAAAAATCAAAAAATGTAGTTTAGCGCTATCGAATACCATCCAAATTTATTATAGGGGTTAATTATTAACAGTGTATTCGTTTATCTTCGACAGTAAATCCAATTTCTTATTAATTAACAAGAAATAATTTAAATCATTTAACAGAAAAACATTCATATTTTTGAATTTTCGAACGCCTTTTTATTCAATGTTGCAAGTAATTAAATTGTTGAAATTCTGAAAAAGTTCCGGAATAATTTTTAGGTAAAAAATATAAAATATTTGAATTTGGAGCGAAATAAATTATAATAAGCCAAAGGTGAGTTTTATTTTTCATTTATTATTAATATTTTCTATTATGATAGCTAAAAACAATGTAACGTGAATATGTTAATTGCCGTTTATTTATTTATTTATATATTTTTCGTGGAAAAGTCATTTATCGGTAACATTAATATAGCAGTGCTACCAACATTACGAACAAGAAAATATCTACGTTTTTGAAGTTGCAAATGTATGACAGCGCTCCCTCTATATATAAATACTCTAAGAGGAATACCGAACGCGCGCGAATCGGTGAGTTCTTTAAATATAAAATTGCTGTTGAAACTTATAAATTACATATGACTCCTCCTGAACCACAACCTGTAATCCTCATGAAGTAGCTAAATAAATTATTCCAATTTTCCTTTAATTATTGATTTTCAATACATATAGTAAAATAAAAATATTAAATCACGCAAACAGCAAATAAAATAAATATGATGTAAGGTAGCGCATTGGCCCTAAAAACACCAATATTATAATTTTTGTTCTTTTTTAAATGCAAAAATATAAGGTACTCAATTTTATTGTCGTTTACCTACTTTGTACTTTAACAGTCCGCTGTTCTACCTGCTTTATAAAGTTTCGGCATACTCTGTCATTTAGTGGATATTCTGGTACAGTGATTTTAGTAAAATAATTACTAGTGAGTGATATGCGAGTTGTGGTATCTAGTACAAGTGAAATGTTGTGTATAGTTAGACGGAGTGTTGTGCAAGTGGATTGTAGTCCAATTAAAGTGTGATGTACTGTAAGTGGTATCTAGTGCCAGTGGTATCCAGAGCTACAATAGGCCAGCCTTCTCATTGCCGCCGACCATGCAGCTTCGGGAACGAGAGGTCGGTAAGTTGAAGAATAACGTTTTAGTTTTTTTTATTTATCGTTTGTTTTTGTGTATGTGTGTAGACCTTTTTGCGTATTATTCCAGGACTATTACATATAAGTTAACTATCACTGCATCGAAGTCATGAAAGAAAATCTCAGGATAGTAAAAAACAACATGTATTTTCAAATTACTGAATTACATCGAGTTAACAATAATTAAGACACAATTAATAGATGGCGCTTTATGAACTTTAGTTTGATATGCATTGTACAAAGTTTTTACTTAATTAAGAAAATCTATGGCACACAGTTAGGTACACAAGTAAATTAAACTAATATTTGTACACTTATACCTAGTTTTTAAGCGACATCTATTAGCATTAAACTAGTTTCGTATGTCATAATAAATGACTAGAATGCCAGATTTTGCATAAATTGCATTTAATCTAGAGATCTAGGCACCTTAAGTCAGCCTCATCGGTAGTGACTAGGTTAAAAAATTCTGCTTTAACTCAAATTTTACATTTCTCTTTTCAGTAATGAGACAACTCAAAAATATTCTGTAACGCAGAAAGTCATATTGACATCCAAACATACATTATTCTGAAGATATTTTTAAAATAGTCTCATTTCTTCGAATGCCAATGTTCCATAACAAGTTTTTGAAACAAAGAGGTAAAAATCAATCACTAGCCAATATCAAACGTTTTGATACAAAACATTAAGAGATGATTTCACAGAAATCATTTTAACTTAATAATTATAATGAGTTGAAAACTTATCTAGTCTTTGTTGCGTATTTATGAGTATAGTACCACGCTTGCAAGTTTAAATTAAATTATTTTCACAGAATTAGTGATTTAAAAATCGGGAGTACTCAGTAGTGAAGTCGTGACGACATTAAACTGCAACACGATTGTACACCGTCAATGATAGAAAAAAAAAACAAATAATATTGAAACCAATCGATTTGAGAAAATAAAATATCCCAAACAATCTTTTAGTAAAATAAATTGCCAAGGCCTCATTAAATCAATGTTGGTGTAAAATGGTATGGAATTAAAATCATCATGTTTCCACTATCAAGTAAAATTCTGATCCAGAATACCAGTATGTCGTTGATACGGTATCCTTGACTTTAATATCAACTTGCCTACAGTTCCATTGATATATCACAAAATAGATTCTTATCCTATCAATAGTACAGTAAAGTGAATCACATATGTTTTCTAATTGTTTGCAATTGCTAGATGTAAAGTGTAAATCCCATCAAAAGATACGCAAGTCGTTCGCGATCGACGGACGGAAACGATCAATTGCACTTCTGGTTTTATATTACTTAGACTTAACTTAGGCCTTCTGAACGTCTAGAACGCTAGGTCATAGATCAGACATATTTAAGTCGTTTGTTATCACGTACTGTTGGTAATACATCGAAGTTATACTTATATTTATGGCAGTTATAAATCGAATCCAGATCATTTACAATTGCTCTCGATGTAAGAACATCGTTGATAGTACTTATGGAGTTACTCCTTATTTCGCGGAACAAAGGCCCAAAATTTACAATTGTAGTTGCCTATTGCGATTTTTTTCTAAGACTGCTTTTAAGTCAGTGTTTACTGAGGTCGTATATATATGAATAGTGTAGAACGGCGGCTAAAGCGCCAAGCGCTAATAATATTGCAGAGAGTACTCGGCTGATCACTATGTGAGATTTTCCGTCGTTTTCACCTGAAAAGAAAGAGTATTTCATTAGAATACTTATAAAGCTTTTGAGTTTATTCATTATTTTTTTTGTTACAATTAACAGTTACTTTCTTTTTATTTTATTTATACAAAATTAAAAATTCAAACATTATAATCATTTTACGATTAAACTTCGGCATTAGACATGTGTAACTCAGGAGTGATTTACTAAAAAGATATATATATCCGACGTACGGAGTGATTATATCTTTATATCCCTTGCACTCAAACTAACTCATTATATCCGTACGCGAAATTGAACCAAAAATGATCTTTAATCATTTTTGGTTCAATTTCACTGCAAAGATTAGAAAGAAACAGATATAGACTTTAACATTTGTGTGAGCGGAAAAGAGAATATTTATGTTCACAATGTAATGCATGCGCCATGCGTACGATCGTGGAATACGATCACAGTAGTAAATGGAGTGTAAGCGAAAACAAAGCTATTTACAATGATTTAAGGCCTAATTTCGCTAGCATGTTTTCTAATTAGCAAAGATATACATATTGTATTCATTTTCTTTTATCGGATTTAATAATAATATAATAATAACACCCAACAGTCACAGTGAAATATCTTGTACCAGTGGTGATCATAGCACAAAAGTTTTAATTACAAAAATATCCAGTTTATGCAATGTTTAAATGTCCATGAATTTTTACATATTTCACTACTCCTTATTTATATTAATTCTAAACACAATTTATTTCTGTTGATATATATCAGCAGAAAATAATTAATCTCTTTATCTCACTGTAACAATACTATATCTAAACCACAAAGCAATTTTTACTCGAATATAGCCTCGAACGTCCACCCAAATGTTAATTTTAGATATAAATATTGTGGAAGACTCATAACTAAATTTCTAATCAACTAATTGAAACTCA